>JARHVA010001166.1:2110000-2152500 GCA_037957365.1 Torreya grandis | reverse complement strand
TATAAGGGGTTCTAGATCATGCAATCATACTTCCCCTAACCCAATGTTTCCCCTTATGATTTTGATGTATTTATTATTTCATATGTCTAGATAGACTAAGGGTTTTAATATTGAAATAGATCTATAGTGAGTTCTATCGACATTCAATATCTAATTTTTCATATATAGGCTCACATAAGGACAATAAACAAAACCCAAAAAACTCAGGTTTCTAGGACAATAGTGGAAAAAAGGACTATAGCATTAGACCCCAAGGTGTCCTATTTTGGTGCTCCTATCCTTTCACTGAATGAAATCTAGATTTAGGTTCTTGACATCCTCTCAATCTTGTGTAGTAGTTTTCAACCCTTGAATCATTTATTTTAGCTTATTTTTATATATAAGTTTATTTCTTCCTATATGCAATTAATTTGATTAGATTAATCAAAGCATGTATTTTTACTATATTTGATTGGATTTTCTCCTTACTTCAGACCCTTTATTATTTAGTAACTAGACCCTAGTTTCTCAAAAATATTAAAACATTTGGTGAACCCAACTTACTTCAAACAAATCTAAAACCCTAGGTACACTTAGGATTTTTCCTTAAAATTTTGTGCACAAATTTAATTTCAAAATTTTGATTTTTTATAATTTTTGTAAATTAATTATATTCAAATATTATTTTAGAATTTAAATTATTGCAATAATTTTCAAAAATACTAAAACCCTGACTAAAAACCCTAGATTTCCAAACAAGGTCCTCAAACCCTAAGCCTCCCTCACAATTTTTTTTAAAAATATTTTGTAATTTTTGTAAATTTTTTGGAGTGTCATTTTTTTTTCAAAATCTCAATATTAGTAGTTATTTTTTTCAAAAATTAAATTTAAAATTTATGATTTTTGTATAATTTTTTGTGCATTTATTTTATTCAAGTCTATTTTAGAATTTAAACTATAGCAATAATTTTCAAAAATTATAAAACCCTAACCAAAAACCTTAGATTTCCAAACTAGGTCCTCAAACCTTAGCAAGGACAATAGTGGAAAAAAGGACTATAGCATTAGACCCCAAGGTGTCCTATTTTGGTGCTCCTATCCTTTCACTGAATGAAATCTAGATTTAGGTTCTTGACATCCTCTCAATCTTGTGTAGTAGTTTTCAACCCTTGAATCATTTATTTTAGCTTATTTTTATATATAAGTTTATTTCTTCCTATATGCAATTAATTTGATTAGATTAATCAAAGCATGTATTTTTACTATATTTGATTGGATTTTCTCCTTACTTCAGACCCTTTATTATTTAGTAACTAGACCCTAGTTTCTCAAAAATATTAAAACATTTGGTGAACCCAACTTACTTCAAACAAATCTAAAACCCTAGGTACACTTAGGATTTTTCCTTAAAATTTTGTGCACAAATTTAATTTCAAAATTTTGATTTTTTATAATTTTTGTAAATTAATTATATTCAAATATTATTTTAGAATTTAAATTATTGCAATAATTTTCAAAAATACTAAAACCCTAACTAAAAACCCTAGATTTCCAAATAAGGTCCTCAAACCCTAAGCCTCCCTCACAATTTTTTTTAAAAATATTTTGTAATTTTTGTAAATTTTTTGGAGTGTCATTTTTTTTTCAAAATCTCAATATTAGTAGTTATTTTTTTCAAAAATTAAATTTAAAATTTATGATTTTTGTATAATTTTTTGTGCATTTATTTTATTCAAGTCTATTTTAGAATTTAAATTATAGCAATAATTTTCAAAAATTATAAAACCCTAACCAAAAACCTTAGATTTCCAAACTAGGTCCTCAAACCTTAAGCCTCCCTCCCTTATAATTTTTAGAAAAATATTTTGGAATTTTTGCAAATTGTTTTGAGTGTCAAAAATATTTTTAAACTCTCAATATTAGTAGTTATCTTATACAAAAATTAAATTTCAAATTTTTGATTTTTATATAATTTTTTATGCATTTATCTTATTAAAATCTATTTTATAATTTAAATTATAGAAATAATTTTCAAAAATTATAAAACCCCAATCCAAAACCCTAGATTCTCAAACTAGATCCTCAAACCCCAGCCTTCTTTGTAATTTTTAGAAAAAATATTTTGAAATTTTTGCAAATTATTTTGATTGTCAAAAATATTTTTAAAATATTTATGTTAGTAGTTATTATTGCATTCATTTTATTAATAATACTTTTTCACATTCTCTTTGGTGAAATAAATAAAATGGTCACTAAGGCACTTCTTCCCTCTCATCCCATAGATCAATTTTTTTTTTTTTTCATAATTATGACAATGAATGGACAAATTTGCAAAATTACACATTATCTAAAAATATGGAAAATGATTCCTTTACAATTAAGATAATTACTATTATTGTAATGATGAATATGATGATACATGTGAAAGTGATAGTTAAAAAAAAGTAGATGCATCTTCTTCTCTCAAATCTATCTCTTTTATTCCCTCTTCTAAAGAAAATAATTTTGATAAATGGGAAAGATACTTTTCACCTCATTTTCCTATGCACAATGAAATAAATGAACAAATTAGTCATGCACTTCTAAGTGAAACTCTTATTGGTGATAATTTTCTTCCATGTGAACCTAATCTCTCTTTCTCTTTTGCTACTTCAATGTTCAAAATACAACAATATAAATGTAATAAAATCAAATTACCAATGCACAGTTCAGATGATGCATCTCATATTCATAACTCTACTTTTTCAAAATAATGTCTAAATGATAAATCTCTTAATCTTACTTCTCATATTTCAAATGAAAATAATGCATACAATCCATCCATGGATAACATAAATGCACATAATATTCCAATTTCACATGATAACTTATTGCATATTAGAAAAGAATTAAATTCTTCTCTTACACCTCTCCCTAGTGATAATGTAAGTGATAATGAGTATGATAGTGAACATGCAAATGAATATTAAAATGAGAGTGACTATGAACAATATTTCACATATGATAACACATGAAATAATGATGATTATTATGTACATAGTGAAGAAGAAAATACATCTCATATTTCTAATTCTTCTCTCACTCTTCCTCTCAAACATAATGCAATACCAAATGTTGTTTCTACTTTTATGTATGATTCTATTCCAAATGATGCACATATTAATGATAACATTACATCCTCTACTCCATTATAATGTGATTCACTAAAACATAAAGATACTAATGAATCTTTTTAAGCCACACCCTACTGTAGTATCACCTATTTCTCATTCTTCACCTAAAGAGAATGGTAGCCCACATCCCTCTACCAAGGTCCAAGTTACCATTATTCCAAAGGTTCAAGTGAGCACACCCCCTCTCTATGATCCAATTGATAAATGTAACAATCCCATGGCTAAAATTAATGATCAAGTTCAATGATTAAATGAACCACTTCAAGATGATAATATACCTTCCCAAGAGATTATTTCTTTGATGCATGTAGTAGGTGAATTACAACACCAAATACATCTCCTTACCTTGAAAAACAAGGCTTATAAGTCTTGGATGGATGCCAATGATTTATATGGTAACCTCATTATAAATACATTTGTAAAAGCTTCATTGCCTAAACATTTTTAGATGCCATCATTACCTCACTTTGATGGAATTGGAAATCCATTCATACACCTTCAAGCCTTTCAAAAGGCTTTGCCATCTCATGTGATTCCTTTGATTCTACTCAAGTTCTTTTAGCAAACATTAGTGGGGGAAGCACATAATTGGTTCTTTCATCTACTCCCCATTATCTCCTTGCACACATATGATGACTTAGAGGAGGCATTTATTAGATATTAAATAGAAAACATGGGCCCTCATGTTACATATGAGAAACTTGCCACATTGCATCAAAATACTTTAGATCAAGTTAGTGATTATATCTTACAATTCAAGATGCACATGTTAAGATTGATCTATAAACCATTAGATTTAGAAATTCAGCATATCTTTATTAAGGGGCTTCATTAACCTCTCCTTGAGAATATATTATATTAGACAAAGTCCTCTTTTAGGCACTTATGTTATACAATTCTAGCCTTGGAAAATAAATTTTGATTGATTGAGGTAGATTCAGTTGATTGAATTACTCTAGATTTCACAACAATACCTCCATCTACATATCCTAGCACACAACATCCACCATGTACTAAAAATATAGGAGACCTCAACTAGGAAAGAAACCAGTTAAGAATAGAGAGCTAGTCTCTAGAGCACAACCTATAGTATGCACTACAGAGAATAGTAGCAAGGCACCACTATAGTTTGAATTAGAGTGGGATAGCCCATGTGTCATATTGTCAGGACTACTAGATAGGAGGTTAATCACATTACCTTCTACTCATCAATGAGATCCACATCTCTTACATAGATAGCCACATCAATCCTTTTCTAACTATCATAATATCCATGGACACATAGATAATGATTATTATGGACTTATGGATTGTATTAATAGATGTGTTGATAATGTAATCATAACATTTACACAATGGGCACCAAGATTTCCTCCATCATGGATTCTTATACCTCATTACTCCACATCTGAGTCATCCTAAAATATTCTTTCATTGGAATCATCAGTTACTCATCATGAGACTAATGTAGCTTCTAAGATAGAGCCTCATAATAGATCTCCTATTACACCTAGTTAGAAGGTTTGGTAACCAATACAAGAAGAGAAACCTACATATAGCATTATCATCTAAGGAGTACATAGTGTAGTTCTATATACATATCTAGCATAGTCACAAACACTACAAAAAAGTACTGCTCTAGAAAGATATTCACTATGGTTGAGTTTTATGGGTCTTACCTCACATAACAACCTACTATGGTTAAGATTAGTTGAACCCACATCAAAGAGTATTGATCCAAAGAGATATTCACTATGGAAAATATTTTTAGGACCATTTCACATAGCAAACCAATATGATTAAGATTATATGAGCCACCATCACAGGTTTCAACCCCATCTCAATCTATTTTTCAATCATATGCATCAAAATAAAGGCCACAGGGTTTCACATAGCAATCCACTATGATTGCAGATAGATGAGCCTTTTTCATAACACACAGCTATAGTTAGTACACAATAGACAATATCAAATATAACATATGTTCCTACATAGCATGAGCAGTATGGGCACTTGTTCAGTTGGCCATCAAATTTTAGATAGTGATATGATACACATTCATACCAGCATTGGTTTGTAGCTTCACTTCATGGGGCAATGATGGAGCCAAAGGGCCATATTTTATATTCTTGAGCCACCTACTTAGATGGATTAGACACACAGTCCAAAAATTGATTAGTACACAAATGATTACATATCTTCACTTAGTGGGCAATGATGGAGCCAAAGGGATAGCCTTTGTATTCTTGAACCACTCTTGGGGAATTGAACACAAAACACTCTCTTGTATCCACTTCTACTAATAACTAACATTCCTAGTTCTAAATAACCATTCCCAACCAAACCAACTTATCCAACTCTTGACCTTACCAATATCATATTTTTCCAATTTTAAACCAATTTACTTTATCAAAACAAATCACCAATTACAAAACCAATAATTTTTTTACTCACATTTGACTACAAATCAAACCTAACATCACACTTGGACATATCATGAAAAATCAAATCACATCCCAAAATGTTATCCTATCAAACATACACAACCTCAAAATCAATACCAAATCAACTACTTCTAAATCAACCAGTTACAATAAATATACCAGTATTTTTCAAAATCCATAACACAATACACATGCTTCAAAATCAAACAAACTATCCATTTATATATCAAGTTTTTAAAACATATACATCATATCAAGATAAAATCAATCATGAATGGGCATCATACCCTCACTCTCAGTCTCACTCTTCTCACCAATACTAGTCCCACAATCCACTCTAGCACTTGATGGCCTTGCACCTCTTCAAGATCTTAAATGCCTCTTTTGATGACTCTCTCACTCTAATAGCTGACCATACTCCTCATCCAAGTTAACATACCACCTCTAAAGGTCTATTTACTCATCCATAATCCTTTTACTCATTGATCCAAAATTGGGTGGGGGCATCTTATGCCTATCTAACTTAGCCCTCAACTCATCTCTCTCTCTCCCACTACTCTAACATATTCATCTACCGCTATCACAACTCTATCAAATAAATGAGCATGAACACTGATTGTAACTATCATTCACTCTATCAATACCTCCTCCACCACATCATCATGTATGTATCGTGTAAGCTCTTAGAGTGTCAACTCAATGATGGTCTCCCATTACTCATCATCTCTACTTCCTTTCCTAGCCTATGCTTCATCTTGAGTACCTCCAACTCCACTTGCATATAAATTACAATGCTATATCAGATATACACTTTCAAATCCAAACTAAAAGAACAAATTCATACATAATTCAAATATAATTACTACTTACTTGCCATCATCTGGATTGACATAGGATCCTCATACTCAGGAGCATCCCCTCCATCAATAAGATATAATGGATCCCATTGATGCTTAGTCCACCATGTGGTATATGCCTTTATACATCGAAAATCATCTACATTAAGGATACCTATAGTTGCATCCTACACATCTAAAGGTAACGATGTTAACTCAGCCTTCATGGGCCTCACATGAGCTCCTATCCTTACTGGTGCCCATGCACTCCTCACCTATACCCATGCTACTAGGGTTACATTCTATGATACCTCAAACTATCTATTCATGCATTCATACTAAAATCACTCATACACTCCAACTTAATGGTCATGTATCCAACAACTGACTCTCATATACTGTAATTATACTCTAGCCTCAGTCCACCCAAAAATAATCTATAGGGCCTTCATATGATATCATGAGCCACCAATCTATCTAAAACTTATATATAATGACCTATCACAGGAGATTAGATAGCCAATATACTCATCCAATCCTCTTCAAATAGTCATGGAGGTGCTCACTCTAGCCTAGGTAATCCAATTAGTCACACAATTGCTATGTGATCATAAGCCCAATAGTAAGATAAAGTAGCTACACTCACACTACCACTAAATACCTCATGTGTAAACCTGTATAGATCCCTGTATAAGTATACAAGCATAGTCCTACCCCATGAGAACATAGTGTCATATACCTCTACACTATGCATGATCCTATGCATCATATATGCAATTGACACTCCACTCTTATTCATAGCAACAAATGATACTAACACATAACCAAACACTTTTGTAAGCATGAAACACTTGACTGCACTATAATTGATAGCAACACATCACTATCACTACCTCTCTTATGTATGCTTGAGGGCACACCAACAAAATACAAGGATACACAACCAATAACATTAACACCTATATCATCTTACAATGTCACTTGTCATCTACTAACTAATAAATGTAAGATTTGATACACATCTTCTAGGTTCACAATAATCTCCACTATATAAATATATAAAGTACATATATTTACATTCTACCTCTCACATAAGGTAATAATCATATACCTATCCCATTGCACTATGCCTAAGTCACAGACATAACCCAACCTTTCCCTATTTATGATATCTCTCTCATCAACAAATAATGATAACAGTCACAATGTCTCCATAACTTAGCCTTTGAAGAACTCTATCATCTGTACCTCACCTTAAAAACACCAAAAAACAACATATATATCAGTCCATAATGCCAAATCACTAGCCAAGCAAAAATAATAGCACATAACCAAGAAACATCTCAATAGACCCTACCCATAAGACAACAACACTGGGTATAGGATAACAGTGTTGGATAAGAGCATTGCAACTTGGACAACAACACTAGAACCTAGATAAGAGCATTGAATCTAGGATAAGATTACTAAAACTAGTGAAAATTATCCTAGGATATTTTAAATAGCTAAAAAATCACCAAAATAGGTTTTGAAATAGACAAAAATAAAGCATTAAGCTTACTCACCAGGCTAACATCACCATCAACCTTAACCTGGGCTACTAACTACTCAAACTAGGTCACAACAGGTGCTCATCCCCTCATCATATCTCTCACTCTAAAGATCCAAATCTCAAACTAGTCAATATGCAAATGAATCAAGAATCAATACAATTTTCCTATATCAAACAAATTTCCATTCAAAGTAAAATACCAATTTTACCATAACTTGAACCTTATAACTCTGTTTTACAAACCATTTTCTTCTATAAAATCATGAAAAAGATACCTTCAAAATCACACAATTTTTTCTCTCTTACTACCTCATATGAATAATATGGTGCACATACATATATACCTATATTATACCCAACCACACACCTTGGTCCTCATCAATCAAAAGCTTGTTCCAATTTCAACAACTCTATATAATCAATTAAACAACTTCTCAATAAATTCAAACTATACCAACCTTGTTTCTATCATTCTACCATTAGTCATCACTTTTGGCTCGACCTCCTCTATCATAAATTTCATCCCTCTCCCCAAAATTAGGGAATCATTCCTAGTATTCCTATTCTTACACTTACCCAACATACCCATCCACTCTCATAAGTGGATACACCATAGTTCTTACTCTTCAATATACATATTATCAAATTCAACTTATATTGGTCAAAATATATAATGATTTATATTACATGGGTCACTCATAATTACTCAAGACATTTAGGAGGATATACCTTCAGTTTATAGATACATAGACTATTTAGATACAATGGTTTAAATCACATGTATCCAAAATAATTTCAATTTATAGGTACACAAACTATTCATATATAATGGTTCAAATTATATGGATTCACAATGACTTTGATACAAATTCAGTTTTAGATACTAGATTTGGGGCATGTATATTACTACACATCTCACACATACAACTTCATACAATATGACATAGTTACATGACTAGATAGTAGATTAGAGGCATAGTGCAGAGCACATTGTTTTGATCTCCAATTTTGCACATGGGGCATGACATGATAGGTCATATCACATGTGGTTATATAGATCACTAGATTATACATACACATCACTCAAATACTAGATTTGGGGGCATGGTAAAAATTTTCATGTTCTTAATCATCTAGGATTATACATATTAGAATGGTAAGACATGTCACTCTCTTCTTGCATATTTACCAGAGTTTTAGATTAAACACAATTATACCCAAGTTTTCACAACATTGGACCACATAACCATTTGTAGTGGTTGGTCCATTACATTACCCAAACCTAGACTACATGATTTTGTGTAGGATAGAGGACAAACATTAGTTTTAGGCCTCTGAGCATTTCTTAGTTCCAGTTTAAATATTTAGATTGAGAGCATGACAATTTTTTCTCTTCACAGCATATATATTCTATACACACATTATATATTACATTAGTTTATGTGGGATAGAGGGCATACATTATTTTTGGGCCTCTGAACATTTCTCATTTTAGTCAGATTCAACATAGGGGGCAAGCATTGCCCTCTTCCATGCTACATGAATTCCACTTTTACATTCAGTATAGGGGGCATCCATTTTATGGATTCCTTCTTTTTCTAGTAACTATTTAGCTCTCTATCCACTTCCTTGGTTAGGAAGTGAGTTTGACCCTTTGCCACACATTCATCTCCATATAGGTAGGTTTAAGTACCCATTCCTTTATTATTTCTTTTACTCTAGTACTTTATTTCATTACATCACTAGAATAAAAGGGGGAGAATATATACACTCTAAATTGGTCAAGCAATCACACATATCATGTATTTTCATAGTCCTTTCATAGGAGACTCCAATTAGAGAATATGAGCCTTGTTCACTTTAGTCATGTATTTTGTTTTTACTCATCCTAGTTTTGTCTCTTGCTCTAGTCACCTTTTTGCTTATTCCTAGTCATTCATAGCCTTTCAGACGGTCATTCTAGCTTAGCCAGATAATATTCCCTATGCTAATTCCATCCCTCCAAGTACCAATATTGTAGGATAAGAGAATTGGGATTATAATATAATGCTAGACCCTAGGGTGTCCATTTCTATTACTCCTATCCAATGGAATTTTTAGCTCCAATGGTCAATTTCCTTTGCTTAATGAGTCCCAATCCCTTCTTAGCTTCATCCTTAAGTTTTTATAATGTTGGTAAAATGTGAATAAAGCTCCCAAACTCAAAATAAAGAGTCTCTAATATAAAAGACTACACAAGGCATATTATATCAAGCACTTACTACTTTGTCACATTACATAATAAAAAATTAGTTAATATTATAGCTCAATATTTTGCATCACACAAAAATTTGCATGCTTGATCAAGGAAGGGCCTAGGTGAAAGTTCATTCTTACATCTACCATGCACATTGATTATGCATGTTCTCTAAGGAATAACTACATTTGATGTGAGAACCTAGCTTGAGGGTTAATGTTGGCAATATTTAGGATAGCAAGGATTCTAGATCATGCGATCATACTTCCCCTAACCTAGTTTTTCCCCCTTATGCTTTTGATGTATTTATTATTTTATGTGTGTATATAGACCTAGGGTTTTAAGATTGAAATGGATCTAAAATGATCTCTATCAACATTCAACATTTGATTTTTCATACATAGTCTCACACAGGGATAATAGATAAAACCCAAAAAACTTAGGTCTTTGGGACAACAACATAAAAGGACTATAACATCAGAACCCAGGGTGTCCTATTTCAATTCTCCTATCCTTTCACTGAATGAAAGATAGATCTAGGTTCTCAACATCCTCTCAATATCATGCAATAGTTTTCAACCCCTAAATCATTTGTTTCAACCTATTTTTACAAATAAGTTTATATCTTCTTATATGCAATTAAATTGATTAGATTAATCAAAGACTATATTTTTACTATATTTGATTGGATTTTCCCCTTACTCTAGACCCTTTAATGTTTAGGAACTAGACCATGGTTTCCCAAAAAAAACACACACACACACACACATATCATGTCTTTTCATAGTCCTTTCACAGGAGATTCTGAATAGAGAATATGAGCCTTATTCACATTAGCCATGTCTTTTGTTTTACTTATCTTGGTCTTTTTTCATGCTTGAGTCACCTTTTGCTTATCCTTAATCATCCTAATCTTTTCAAATAGTCATTCCACCTTAGCTAGGTCAAATTTATGAGGCCAATCCTATCTCCCCAAGTCCTGAGCTTGTAGGATAAGAGCACTAAGATTGGAATATAATTTTGGACCTTAGGGTATCCTATTTCTAACACTCCTATCTATTTGCATTTTGAGTCCCAATGGTCAGGTTTTCTCGCTTAATGAATCCCAAGCACTTCTTAGCTTCATCTTTAAGTTTTGTTTGTCTTTCTAATGTCAACCAAATGTGAATAAAAGTTCTCAAATTCAAAACAAAGATTATTTTATATAAAGGACTTCACAAAGCATTTTATATCTAGCACTTACTACTTTGGCACAATACATAATTAACATTTGGTGAACTTGACTTACTTTGAATAAATCTAAAACCCTAAGTACACTTAGGGTTTTTTCTTCATACTTTGTGAAAAAATTTAATTTCAAAATTATAATTTTTGTATAATTTTTTGTGCATTTATTTTATTCAAATTTACTTTAGAATTTAAATTATTGTCATAATTTCAAATTTCTAGAAACCCAAAAATCTCAAAACACTAGGTACACTTAGGGTTTTTCCTTCATATTTTGTGCAAAAATTTTATTTCAAAATTCTAATTTTTATATAAATTTTTGTGCATTTATTTTATTCAAATTTATTTTATAATTTAAAGAATTTCAATAATTTTCAAAAATTCTAAAACCCCAACCCAAAACCCTAGATTTCCAAACTAGGTCCTCCAACCCCAAGCCTTCCTCCCTTACCATTTTTTGATAAAATTTTTGGAAAATTTTCAAATTATTTGGAGTATAAAAAATATTTTCAAAATCTATATGTTATTAGTTATTATTTCATTTATTTACTTAATAATAATTTTATAGATTCTCTTTGGTGAAATAAATAAAATGGCCACTAAGGCACTTCTTCCTTCTCATCCCATAGATCAATTTCTAAATTTTTCTCATAATTATGATAATGAATGGAAAAAATTTCAAGATTTCACATTAGCTACAAATATGGAAAATTATTTCATTTACAATGAAGATGATTACTATTGTTGTAATGACGAATATGATGATACATGTGAAAGTGATAGTGAAGAAAAAGTAGATGCATCTTCTTCTTTCAAATCTATCTCTTTTATTCCCACTTATAAAGAAAATAATTTTGATAAATGGGAAAGGTAATTTTCACCTCATTCTTCTATTCACAATGTACCAAATGAAAAAATTAGTAATGCACTTCCAAGTGAACCTCTTATTGGTGATAATTTGCTTCTATGTGAACTCTCTCTCTCTCTCTCTCTCTCTCTCTCTCTCTCTCTCTCTCTCTCTCTCTCTCTCTCTCTCTCTCTCTCTCTCTCTCTCTCTCTCTCTCTCTCTCTATTCAACTCTCTCTCTATTCAAATTAAAACAAAATAAATGCAATAAAATCAAATTGCCAATGCATAGTTCAAATGATCCATCTCATGATCTCAACTCTACTTTATCAAAAGAATGTCTAAATGATAAAACTCTTACTCTTACTTCTCATATTTAAAATGGAAATAATGCGTACACTCCATCCATGGATAACATAGATGCACATAATATTCTAATTTCACACAATAATTTATTTCATATTTGAAAAGAATTAAATTCTTATCTTACACCTCTCCCTAGTGACAATGGAAGTGATAATGAGTATGATAGTGAACATGCAAATGAATATGAAAATGAGAGTGACTATTAAAAAAAATTTAATTATGATAATGCATGGAATGATTATGATTATTATGTACATAGTGAAGAATAAAATGCATCTCATGTTTTTAACTCTTCTCTCACTCTTCCTCTCAAACATAATGCACTACAAAATGTTGTTTCTACTTCTATGTATGATTATATTTCAAATAATGCACATATTAATGATAACATCACATCCTCTACTCAATTATAATGTGGTTCACCAAATAATAAATATAATAATGAATCTCCCAAGCCACCCCCTAATGTAGCACCTATTTCTCACTCTTCACCCAATGAGAATGGTAGCCCACATCCCTTTAGTAAGGTCCAAGTTACCATTACTCCAATGGTTCAAGTGAGCACACCTCTCTCTATGATCCAATTTATAAATGTAGCATTCCCATGGCTAAAATAAATGATCAAATTCAATGATTAAGGGAACCACTTCAAGATGTTAATATACCATCCCAAGAGCTTATTTCTTTAATGCATGCAGTTGGTGAATTACAACACCAAGTATATCTTCTTACTTTGGAAAATAAGGCTTATAAGTCTTGGATGGATGTCAATGATTTATATGGTAGCACTCT
Source organism: Torreya grandis (assembly GCA_037957365.1). Lineage (NCBI taxonomy): Eukaryota > Viridiplantae > Streptophyta > Pinopsida > Cupressales > Taxaceae > Torreya > Torreya grandis. Next base: position 2,139,049 of record JARHVA010001166.1, on the reverse strand, counting down.
TCTGAAGACATTTGTAAAATATTCATTGTCTAAACATTTGCAGATACCATCATTGCCTCACTTTGATAGAACTAGAGATCCATTCATACACCTTCAAGCCTTTCAAAAGGCCTTGCCATCTCATGCAAGTCCTTTGATTCTACTAAAGTTATTCCATCAAACATTAGTGGGGGAGGCACAAAATTGGTTCTTTCATCTACTCCCCATTGTCTCCTTGCACACATATGATGAATTAGAGGAGGTATTTCTTAGATATTACATATAAAACATGGGCCCTCATGTTACATATGAGAAACTTGCCACATTACATCAAAATATTTTAGAGCTAGTTAGTGATTATATCTTATGATTCAAGACTCACATTATAATATTGATCTACAAACTAGTAGATTTAGAGATTCAACATATCTTTATAAAAGGGCTTTTCCAACCTCTCCTTGAGCATCTATTATATTAGATAGAGTCCTCTTTTAGGCACTTATGTTATACAATTCTAGCCTTGGAAAAAAATTGGGATTGATTGAGGTAGATTTAGTTGATCAAAATACTCTATATTTCATAGTAGTACCTCCATCTAAAGCTTATAGCATACAACATCCACCATGTCTAAAATAAGATAGAATACCATAGCCAAGAAAGCAACCAGTTAAGAATAGAGAGATAGTTTTTAAAACACCACCTACAATATGCACTACAAAGAACAATATTAGGGTATCACTACAATTTGATTTAGATTAGGATAACCCATATGTCATATTATCAACACTACTAGATATGAATTTAATCACATTACCTTCTACTCATAGATGAGATCCACATCTCTTACATAGATAGCCACATCTACCATTTTGTAACTATCATTGTATCCATAGACACAAAGATAATAGATGTGTTGATAATGGTGTTATAACATTCACACAAGGGCACTGAGATCTCCATTATGGAACCATAGACCTCATTCATCCATGACTAAGTCATCCCAGGACATTCATTTATAAGAATCATCAGTCACTCATAATGAGAATAATATAGGTTTTAGGATAGAGCTTCACATGATATCTCCTATTCCACCTACTTAGAAGGTTTGGATACTAGTATAGCAAGAACAACCTACATATAGTAGTGTAATCTAAGGAGTACATAGTGTAGTTCCATATACATATCTAGCATAGTCACAAGCATCATAGTAGAGTACCACTCCAGAGAGATATTCACTACAACCAAGTTTTTTGGGTCTTATCTCACATAGAAACCCACTATAGTTAAGATTAGATGAACCCACATCATAGAGTACTTATCTAGAGAGATATTCACTATGGCTAATATTTTAGGGACCCATTTCATGTAGCAACCCACTACGATTGAGATTATATGAGCCCTCATCATAGGTTATAATTCTAATTTGATAGATTTCTCAGTCATATGCATCACAATAGAGGACACAAGGTGTTATTCCACATATCAATCCACTACAATTGTAGATATATGAGCCTCCTTCATAGCACATAGTTTTAGTTTCACATCCATTGAGATTTCATCTTCTAGAGTCTTCATAAATAGCTATATTTAGTGCACCATAGATAGTATCAGATACATGGCATGTTCCTACATAGCATGAGTAGTATGGGAACTTGTTTAATTGGCCATTAGGGTTTAAATAGTTATACAATACAAATTCATACTGGTATTAGTTCATAAACTTCACTTAGTAGGTGACAATGGAGCCAAAGAGATAGCCTTTGCATTCTTGAGCCACTCTTGGGGAAGTGATATGCACATAGTGCTATATTACATCCCCTTTTACTAATAAATTAACATTTTTAGTTTCAAATAACCATCCCTAGCCAAACCATATTATCTAAATCTTGATCTTACCAATATCCCATCTTATGAATCTTAAACTAACTCACTTTATCAAATCAATTTACAAATTACAAATAAATAAATTTTTACTCACATATAATTCAAAATCTAAACTAACATCACACTTATCAACAAAAATCAAATCACATATCCCAAATACCATTTTACAAAAACATATGCAACCTCAACATCAATGAAAAATCAGCTATTTATAATCAACCGTTTGCAATAAATATACCAATCTATTCCAAAATCTATAACACAATATGATTGAATCCAAATCAAACCAACATATATATATATATATATATATATATATATATATATATATATATATATATATATATATATATATATATATATATATATATATTTCAAAAATGTATACACCATATCAAATATAATCAATCATGAATGGGCATCATTAACTCACTCTCCCTATTAGTACTAGTCCCATAATCCGCTCTAGCACTCGATGGCCCCACACCTCCTTGAACTCTTGAATGCCTCTTGCAATTAATCTCACTCTAGTAGCTGACCATGCTCTTTAAACAAGTCTACATACAACCTCTAAAGTTCTATGTACTCATCTATAATCCTCATGGTGAAGAAACCATAATCAAGTGGAGGCATCCTATGCCTATCTAGCTCAGCTCTTAGCTCATCTCTCTCTAGCTACCCTAACATATGCAGTTGTTGCTATAAAAACCTTATCAAACAGATGAGCATGAATATCATCTATAACTATCACTTACTCTATCAATCCCTCCTTCACCACATCATCAAGAACATGTTGTGTGAGATTTTAGAGTGTAGACTCAATGATGGTCTCCCAATAGTCATCATCTCCACTCCCCACCCTAGTATGTGCCTCATCTTGTGTACTCCACCTACACAAAAAGTATGGAATTACATTACCTATATAATTTAAATAAAAAACTAAAATCATAAATTTGTATATAATTCAAATGAAATTGATGCTTACCTCCCATCATTTGAATAGATTAAGGATCCTCATACTCTAGAGTATCCCCTCCATCAATAGGGTACAATAGATCCCACCAATGCCTCATCCACCATGCAATATATACATCTATAGATCCAACTTCATCCACATCAAGAATATCTATAACTGCATCCCACACATATAAAGGTAATGGTGCTAGCTTAGCCTCTGTGGGCCTTGCATAAGTTCCTACCCTCATTTGTGCACATGCATTCCTCATCCACACCCATGTTACATAGGGTATATCTCATGGTACCCAAAACTATATAGTCATGTGCTCACACTGAAATTTCTCTTACACTCCAACCCAATAGTCATGTATCTAACAAATAACCCTCATATACCATAACTGCATTCCATCCTTGACCCACCCAATAAATCCTCTATAAGGCCTCCATATAATGTCCCAACCACCAATGTGTCTAACACCTACCTATAATGATCCATCCCAAGAGATCAAATAGCTAATGTACTCATCTACCACTCCCCAAATGGATGTGGAGGTGCCCATTTCTCCCTTGATAATCTTATTAACCACATAACCACTATGTGCTCATAAGCCCAATAATGTAATAACATCACTACACTCAATCCACCACTAAATGTTTCCTATGTAAACCAAAATAGATCCATATATAGACGGGATATTATATTATTCCTCCATGAGAGTATAGTGTTATATAATTCAAAACTACACACAATCTTATGCATCCTATATGCAATAGACAATCCACTCCCATCCACAACAACAAATGTAGCTAAAAACATAGCCAACCACTTCCATAAGTATAGAACACTAGATTTCATAATAACTAACAATAACACATCACTGCCACTCCCTCTTTGATGTATACCTAAGGGCACACCAAAAAAGTACAAGGATACATGATCAATAGCATCAACACCCATGTCATATTGTAATGTCACACATCATCCACTAATTGATAAATGTAAAATGTGATACATATCCTCCAAAGTCAAAGTAATCTACCTTATAAGAAGCTACAAAGTATATGTATCTACATTCCACCTCTCAAATACTAGATTTGGGTGGTAATCAAATACTTTCCACTACATTATGCCTAGGTCACACACATGACCTAATCCTGCTTTATCCATGACAACTCTCTCATCAATAAACATTGGTAACAACCTCAATGTCTCCATCACCTATCCCTTGTATAACTCCCTCATTTTCACCTCACCCTAAAAACATCATAAAAAACATATATATAAATGAACAATGTCAAATCAAAAGCCAAAATAGAACAATAGTCAATAACAAAGCAACATCACTAAAAAATTAAGCCTCTAGAATAACAGTGCTAGGTATAGAACAAAAACACTATATAGGAGTGTTACAAGCTAGATATAAGCACTAAAACCTAGACAACAACATTAGATAAAGGACAAGAGCATTAAACCTAGTGAAATGTTTCCTAAGACACTTTAAACAACTCAAAACATCAAAAATAGGGTTCAAAATAGATAAAAACCAAACATTTTAGTTGCTTACTAGGGTAACATCACCGCCAACCTAAACATGGGTTGATAATTACTCAAAATGGGTCACAACAGGTGCTCATCTCCTTAGCATATCTCCTACTCTAGAGCTCCAAATCTCAACCTAGTTAATACACAAATGAATCAAGAATCAATCCAACTTTTTATATTAAACAGTTTTCTCAATCAAAGCAAAATACCATTTTGCCCATAAATTGAACCCTATAACACTATTTTTCAAACCATTTTCTTTTATGCAATCATGATAATAATACCTTAGACATCACTCAAACTTTGATCTATTACTACTTCATATACCTATTATGACATGATTATCTCTATATTTCTTTAATGCTTATACATACACCTTGATCATCACTAATCAAAACTTGTTCCACTTTCAAAAACTTAGTCTAATCAATCAAACAACCTCTCAAGATATTCACAATAAGCCAACCTTGTTTCTTCTTACGCCACTAGTCATCACTTTTGTCTTGACCTCCTCTATCACAAATTTCATCCCTCTCCTTAAAAGGGGGAATCATTCCTACTATTTCTATTCTTACACCTACCCAACATGCCCATCCACTCTCATAAGTGGATACACCATGGTTCGTATGCATCTAATAGTCATATTATCAGATACAACTTAGATCGGTTGAAATATACAATGATTCAAATTACATGGGTTACTCAACATTACTTAGGACATTTAGAGGGATATAGCTTTAGTTTATAGATACATAGACTATTCAGATACAATGGTTCATATTATATGGATTCATAGTGACTTTGATATAGATTCAAACTCAAATACCAAATTTGGGGGCATATATATACTACATGTCTCACACATACAACTTCATATAACATGACACAAGTTATAGGACCAAATATTAGATTATAGGCATAATATAGAGCATAGTATTTTGATCTCTAGTTTTACACATGGGATATGGCATGATAGGTCATATCACATGTGGTTATATAGATTACCAGATTGTACATATGCATCACTCACATACCATATTTGGGGGCATGGCATAAATGTTCATGTTCTTCATCATCTAAGATTATATAGATGAAATGGAAAAACATGCCATTCTCTTCTTATAATTTGATTAGAGTTTCATATTACACTTAGCTATACCCAAGTTGTCACTAGGTTAGACCATACAACCATCTATAGTGGTTGGTCTAATATATTACCCAAACCTAGACAATACAAGTTTGTGTGGGATAGAGGACAAACATTGGCTTTGGGCCTTCAATAATTTCTCAGTTCTAGTTTAGATATTTAGAGTGGGGGCATGCCATATTTTACTCTTCACTACATATATATTCTATACACATTCTATATTACATGAGTTTATGTGAGAAATATGACAAACATTAGTTTTGGGCCTCCAAGCATTCCTCATTTTTAGTCAGATTCAACATAGGGTTCAAGCATTGCCCTTCTTATCTATGTTACATGGATTCCATATTCAGATTTAGTATAGGGGGAATCCATTTTAGATATTCCTTATTTATCTAGGCATAATTTGGCTCTCCATCCCCTTCCTTGGCTAGGAAGTGAGTTAGCCTTTTACAACACATTTATCTCTATGCAGGTAGGTTCAAGTATGAATTTTTCTTCTTCTTTATTTTACTCTAGTACGTCATTTCATTGCATAACTAGAATAAAAGGGGGGAAAATATACACCCTAAATTGGTCAAACAACCACACATATCATGTCTTTTCATAGTCCTTTCATAGGAGACTTTGACTAGAGAATATGAGCCTTGTTCACACTAGCCGTGTGTTTTATTTTACTTATCTTGGTCTTGTTTCATGCTTGAGTCACCTTTTTGTGTATCCCCAGTCATCCTGAGCTTTTCAAACTATCATTCCACCTCAGCCAGGTCAGATTTTTGAAGCCAATCCTATTACCCTAGGTTCTAATCCTGTAAGATAGGAGCGTTAGAATTGGAATATATTATTGGACCCTAAGGTGTCTCATTTCTAATGCTCTTATACAATTGCATTTTGAGTCCTAACATTCATGTTTCTTCACTTAATGAATCCCAAACCCTTCTTAGCTTCATTTTAAAGTTTTATTTGTCTTTTTAATGTTGTCCAAATATGAATAAAAGTTCCCAAATTCAAAACAAAGAGTCTCCTATATAAATGACTTCACAAGGCATTTATATCTAACACTTACTACTTTGGCACAATACATAATAAAAAATTAGTTAATAGTATAGCTCAACATTATACATCATACATAGATTTACATGCTTGATCAAGTAAGGGCCTAGGCAAAAGTTCATTCTTGCATCTACCATGCACATTGATTATGCACATTTCCTAAGGGAGAACTACATTTGATCTAAGACCCTAGCTTAAGGGTTAATGTAGGTAGTGATCATAATGGTAGGGGTTTTAGATCATATGATCATACTTCCCCTAACCTAGTTTTCCCCCCTTTTGCTTTTGATGTATTTGTTATTTCATGTGTGTAGATAGACGCAGGGTTTTAAAGATTAAAATAGATATATAGGGAGCTCCATAGATATTCAGGATTCAAAATTTCATAGGTTGGCTCACATAGGCATAGTGAACAAAACCCAAAAAACTTAGATCTTTGTGACTAGTTTGGATAATAGTGGTAAGACATAGACTATAGCACCAGACCCTAAAGTGTCCTATTTTAAGTGCTCCTATCCTTTCACTGAATGAAAGATAGATCTAGATTCTTGACATCTTCTCAATTCTATGCAGTAATTTTTAGGCTTTGAAATAGTCTTCTTAGTCTACTTTTATAAATAAATTACTTCTCTTCCCTATATAATTAATTTTATCAAAATATATATTTTACCATATTAGATTAGATTTTTCCTCTTACTTTAGACCCTTTATTGTTTAAGAACTAAACACTAGTTTCCCAAAAATAATAAAACACCAGTCATCCAAAACCTTTTGAACCCTGATTCTAGCTTAGCCAGACTATATTTCCCAAGCCAATCCTATCCCCCCAAGTCTCAAACCTATAATACAAGAGTATCATACCTAGACTATAGTGTTATACCCTAGGGTGTCCCATTTTTTATACTCTAGTCTATTTGAATTTTGAGCCCCAACAATAATTTTCATTCGATTCCTATCCTTCATTATGTTAGCCTAGAATGAATACATCTAACACATGACAAATAGTTCCCTATAAAATCCCATCTAAAGCTCATTTATAAGGGAGGTGACAAAATATTATAAAGAAAGTAAGAATACAAACAAAGCATTAAGGCAAACTTCCTTATTTTATACATACAATCACCCAACATAGTTAAAAACATATTCAAACCCTCATACTAGTCCCTAACCACCTTAAATAATCTCAACTTGAATTTTTTCATCCACATCACACTATTTCACAAAGCACATTAGGTAGGAGAACTACATATGGATTAATACCTCTTTAGAGTATTGGTATGTAGGCAACATGCCCACACAAGGGGTGTGGATCACACGTTCAATATATCTTACACACACTAACCCCCACTTTTTAAGTGATTTAAATCCTATTTATAAAGCATGATGGAGGGTTAGAGTTTGGAGATTAAATCATCTCCATATTGAGCTCCATCAACATTCAACACTCAATATTTCACAGGTAGGCTCACATAGGAACAACACAAAGAACCCAAAAAGTTTAGGTCTCTATGACTAGTTTGGACAATAACAACATAAGTGGACAATAATACCAGACCCCAAAGTGTCTAGTTTTTAGTGGTCATGTCCTTTCAATAAATAAAATCTAGACTCTAATTTGTGACACTATTCTAGTCTTACACAACTAGTTTTAGACCCTGTCTTAGCCATCTCAACATGTTTCTATTTAAGTAATTATTTCTCATTATTTATTAATATTTTTATAAAGGTAAAAAAGATAGATAAATTATACAAATTAGGATTGTAATTATTGAAATATTTTTTATTGATTTATTAACCCAGACCCTTAACTAAAATAGGAATAAAACTCCATTATTCCTAAAAGAGTTAGATCACTAGGTAAGGAAAGCAGGTGTCCCTACTATTTTATAATTTTCTTATTAATTTTGACAAAAACCCACTCCCAAATGAGCTTAAATGAATGGGTCAATGTAAAATTAATACCCATATATCTAACCATTTCATCTGTCCCTTTCCATGTCCATCCAAAATTTGAAAGCCAATTAGGAGGGGAATCCTTCCACCTTAACATACATGATTTATGCATAACAACCTTGGAACCAAAAGTAGAGCAATATATATCCAACCTTGAAAAAAATTGATTCAAGTTACTTTGATCCATATTAACAAATAAAGTAATGTCATTAGAAAATAAGACATCAATTAAGACATCTTCATTAGGTAGAGAAATTACTCTGATAAGAGGTCCAATATCAAAAAATATAAGGAGATAGGGTAAGGCTTCAACAACCAACACAATTAGTGAAGGGGCAAGAGGACATCCTTTTCTGATGGAGCATTGAATCTCAAGTGAGTTAGTCAAATCCTCATTCACTTTAATGATAGTTGAGGCATATTTGAAGAGAACATTAACCATTATGCAAAGCTTATCTTGAAAACCAAAGGCTCTTAGAACTCTTTCAATGAAGTGCCATTCAATTTTATCATAGACTTTCTCAAAGTCAATAAGAATCATACCGACATCTTGATTAGAATCTCAGGCCCAATACATCCATTCCTAGTTCATAATCAGATTATCTAAAATGTATCTTCCTTAAACAAACCAGTTTGAGTCTCATAAATGATATAGGGTAGCAGTGAAGAGAGCCTCTTTGCCAGATTTTTTTCCAAGATTTTGTAGGATACATTAAGGAGGGTAATTGGCCTCCATTTTTTGATCGAAGAGAGGTCACCTTCCTTGGTATGAGTTTAATAATGCCTCTATTGATGTTAGGGCCTAGGGAGCCAACATCGATAGCTTCTTTAAAGACTTCTAAATAATCATTAGTGACACAATCCTTATTGACTTGTAAAATTTAGTAGGGAAGCCATAAATACTAGGTGCTTTATCATTCTTGAGTGAGTCTATGGTTACTTTTATTTTATCCAATGTGATATCTTCATCAAGGGAATTCACTTACAAACATGACACTTTTTTATAATTCATATATCACAGATCACCCTATTTTGTTCAATGAGATCATTGGAGCCATCAAAAATAAATAAGCTAGAATAGAATTCATATAATGCTTCTTTTATTCTATAGGGGGCATGAACAAATTGACCTTGAATCTCAATGTGATTGATTTTAATTCTTTAGTGTTTAGCTTTTAAAAATCAAAATAAAAATTTAGAGCCTTTCTCTCCAAGCTTAAGCCATGTCAGTATTGAGTGAAACTATGCTCCCCTAGCTAGGTAGCTCTGAGATTTCCTGACTTGATGCTTCAGGGAGTTAAACTCATTCAATAGTATATCATTAGCTAGATCATGTTGAAGAGAAATTTTAGCTTGTATTCATTTTTCTTGGGTGACCCTTGTAATTTTTTTGCACATTTTAGCATTTATTTGACCATACATTCTTTCAAAGTTTTTTAACAATTCCATACAAGAATTCCACTAATCAATTCTAGACCCAGAGGTACAAGAGAGCTTCATAACATTCCAAGAAGAATGAAGACCATTAATACATATTTGATCAAAAAGATGAGACACATTGAACTTATAAAGTCCTTTGAAAGATGAGGTGGCTTTGTTTTCCTCAAAGTTTAGAGAAAATTACACTTCTATGAGATGGTGGTCAAAAATGGTATAAGGCAAAACATTCACCACATTTCCATCCCTATTTGGGGTCACTAAAAAGGAATACCTATTCAAGTAAAACCTATCAAGCCTAGATTACTATCTTTTATTATTTATCTAATTTTTGCACCAGGTAAACCAAATTCCCTTTGATTTTTACCTTTTTGAAATGGATCAAGGATTTTGTGCATTATCTTAAATTTAGATTAAAAAAGAGTTCATTACCTTTCCAAGTCTGATGATCTCCTCCAATTTTATCTTCTTTTTCCTCCACCATGTTAAAGTTACCTCTAAAGATCTAAGGGACATTTTTCAAGTTAGTAACAAACCAATTCCATAGATCAGACCTTTTTCTATAATCATTTGGAGCATATATATTACACAAACCAAAACATTAGTTTTGGATCTCTAGAATAATCTAAACAACCCTATTATAGGGGGAGATACTATTATCAATAATATAATATTTTAGGTCAAGGTTAAACAAGATAGAATCCCCTCTTTTACCTCTTTGGTGATTAGTGGAAAATTGTGTTGCATTAGGATAAATGAAATTAAGGACTAAGGATTATTGAGAGCCCATAGCCTTAACTTATTAAAGATAATGTATATCCCCTTTCTTTCTTGAATCTTGAATCTTATCACAACATTCCAAAACAAAAATTACAAAACTAATTTTATTGTGTTGATCATGTCATTTAATTATTCTAATGGAAGCACTAGAGGTTTTCATTCATATACCAATGAATGTTATTGTCTTTGTATTCATCCTAATTGTTATGTGGATGGAAGACTTAACATTTTTTGGCATATGGATGGAAGCCCTAAAGGTTTTCATTCACATATATGGAAAATTTATTATATTTGTATCAAAATTAAGGTTCTCATTCACATATTAGGGAATGCAATTATTTTTTTGTCATTGGTTTGTAATGTTGACAAGTAAGGCATAAATCGAAATAAATACAGGACATTAATATAAAATTAAGGGCCATTTTAAAATATAGGTGTGTCTATAATACTAAATATTTACTGGTATGTGGATGGAAGTTATGAATATTTTAATTCACATTCCAATAAATGTTACAGTCATTCTATCAAAATTAAGAATTTGATTAACATACTAGTAAATGTAGACTCAAATGTATCCAACAAAATCTTTTTATGAAATCATGTCATTGTGTTTTCCATATGATGTTATTAAATCACTGAACATTTACTGCTATGTGGATGGAAACCATGAAAGTTAATTATATGTTATTATGAATTATTATTATGTTTTTCATTACCATGTTCAAAATTTCAAATATTTTTTGCCTTAAGTATTATTCTTATGTTTTTTATGTTGTGATATGTTGTTGATAGTTTTCCCATTATATTTTCAATGTTGTTGATAGTTTTTTCATTCTATTAGCAATTATGATATTCACTCATTTTGATTTTTTACAGATATTGAATTGTTGTAGAGGGTGAATGTTTCATAGAATACTCAATTTGGTAATTTTTTATAGACATTGTGTTTATTGACACTTATTATGTTTGTGGAGTTTTGCTTTTTCCCATTATGTTTCTTAACACAGTATATGTTTTCAAAGTTTGGAATGTCATATAGTTTGTTTTTTTGAACTTTATGAAATTTGTAGTGCATAAATCTATCTTTAATTTACTGTTTATATGTGTTTTTGATGTTTTTATGTGGGCAATGAACATAAATTTCAAATTCAAAAGTGGAGAAAAACAATGGGGTGTTCACTTCCAGGTGAAAGGTTTTGTAATGTTCATTAAGCTAATGATCCATTTTTAGGTTGGATGATAGATACAAAAATAAAATTAATTACATACATAATGAAACCAAATAGATTTACTTTCAATACATTTATTGATATAGTTCAATACATTACATATAAAACTAAATACATTTGATTTTGTTTACAATTTTAAGATATTCCTTTTTAATTAAGGCCAATAATTGATGCTCCCTCCTTCAACCATTCTACTTGGATTTTTTGCATATGCATACTTAAACCATCTTGGTCAAAACTTAATGTTGCATTTTCAACTTATAGAGCTATTTATGGAGAACAACAATGTGGTGTTCACTTCTAGGTGAAAGTTTTTTAACTTTCATTAAGCTAATGATCCATTTCTAGGCTGGATGACAAATATAAAAATAAAATTAATTACATTACATAATAAAACTTAATATATTTAATTTCATTGCATTTATTGATGCATTTTAGTAAATTATATATCAAACTAAATAAATTTTATTATGTTTACAATTTTGTGATGTTCCCTTTTGATTGAGGCCAAAATTTGATATTCCCTCCCTCAACCATTCTACTTAGATTTAATGTTACCTCCTTCCTTATTGATCCATTTTTTGAATTTTAATTTTTGTTTGTTGTTAGATTTATAACACCTTCAACATTTATAGTAATTAATCTTCTTTGTTAACATCTTCAAGAAATTTGACTCCTCTATTCCTCATTCTTGTATAGAAAGTTGTAAAAATGATATGACCCCTTCATTCCCATGTTTTTTCTTGAATTCCCTATCCTTTCTATTGTGCTCTTTATTTTTCTCATTTTATTTTCCTTAGTTATATCTTATACTATACCTTATTTTGTCTTTTTAATCCCTTTATGATTTTTTAATGTTCCCTTTTGATCGAGTCCAAGATTTGGTGCTCCCTCCATCAACCATTCTATTAAGATTTATTTTATTATTTCAATGGGTTTTCCTTCTTCATTAACCTCTTCATCAATGACTTTAGGAAATTTCACTTTTTGTTTTCCTCATCCACATGACCATCTTATTTTTTGCATTCCTCATTGTGAACTATAAAAATGAACAAATTATGTAAGTAATTGACAAAAGAATGGAAAACATATCAAAATGAGTACTTGTGAAAGAGTTCATAACAACTATTAGTGAGTACTTGTAGAGAAACAACTAGTTCATTTTTCAATTCTATATGATTGGAATTTCTAATGGGATTGGTGAACATATTTAGGTCTATCATTGGGAAGTAATTTGGTTTGATAATACCCTCCACCATGAGTGATATAACATAGTGGTAAATTTTATATCAATATTCTTTGAATAAGCTTGAAACATTAAATTCTTTTCCATATTTATTGGACACTAGTTATCAATCATTATTAGAGTAATGTCATCTGAATAAATAGGAAGGTATTCAAAAAGTATAACAAGCCACATAAACTTACTATTTGTTTCCATTATTGAGATAAACTCAAATTATGTTGATGAATTCAAAATTATTTCTTGTTATTTGTAACACTTATAAATTATTGTAGATGTTGTGTGTAATAGATATCCTCAAGTGGACATTATGTCTTCAATATAGCCATGATAATATGTATCTAAATATCTAACAAAGTTAAAGTTAAAGTTATTTTGTATTCCAAATGCAACTATTGTACCATGGACATATATAAGTACTCTATTTGTTGCATGCTAATGAATTTTCCTTGGCTATTACATGAATCTTGAAATTAAACTAAAACCATAATGCAAATTTCTATAAGCTAATTAAGGCATTGATTAGTTGTTAATAATTATTTTTTATGACCTTTTCATCCCCTACCTTGCTTCACCCACTGGATTGGCATTTGAATGTTTTAAGTTCTGCCCTATTGGGCTAAGACTTAGTTTATACTAATAATTGATAACACTTAAAAATATCATATACATAATGTGAAATGAATATATTTTCTTCCTGTAGACAAAATTTAATCCTAAGATAATAGTGAAATATTACTAAATTAGTTATCTCCAAACATGCTCATAATCATTGCACAATGAAAAACAAGAAGAGAAAATGGGATATTTATTTGTTTTCTGAATCACATTAAAATCATAATCAATGTTGTTTCATATTATCACAATTATCATGAAAAAACTTTGTACTAGCATATTGTGTTTATTCTCTCTCAATATTTAATTATTTGAAACTAAAGTTTTGTATTCTATGACATAGAGACCTAGTTTTCCACATCTAAATTAGGTGATATTTTCCTTTCCTCTATAGTTTCTTATTCCATTTGACTGTGTTATGTTTTCATGTACCACTTATTCTTGTTTCACCTAAATGTGCATTGGTGTTTTAAGTACTTTTTATTTAGTGATGAGATCATACATGACTTATATTGAAAATGTGTCCTTGATGATCATTGCACTTGTGAGGCTTATTTTCATAGTTATTTTGATCTAAAACTAGATCATGTACATCCAAATTAGTTGGTTAAGTTAATTGACTATTAAGGAGGTGAAATAAGTATTTACACCATGTTATGACCTCATTTAAGATAGGGCTTTGTGTAGAGGTAAAAACACTTAGGTAAAACATCCAAAGTGTTTTTTTATTACATATTTGGTTCTCTAAAAAACCTATACACTTAAAAAAATGGTAATTGATTTATAGTTCACATGTAAAAATTATGGTCTTCTAAAATTAAGGACTTTTTGGTGTTACAAAACTACCAATTTAAGTAGGTGGCCATTATTCTTTGTTTATGTTTGAATGGAAATTATGTATTCTCATTTTGTCTTCCTATTATATATGATGATTATTTTTATTTTATTATCTTTGAATTTTAGGATAATCTTAGGTTCCACTATGAAAATCATATTTATTGCTTTCCTCTTTCAAATCCAAATTGTCTCCTCCAATAATAGACATATGGTCTTGGAAGGTCTCCTAAGACACTTGGGAGAGAATCCTAATCATTTTTATGTATTATTGAACCAAATCACTTTGTAACATCTTGGGCACAATTTTTTATTCACTCAACACCTCACTAAGTGTTATCACGAGCAAATAAGTAAATAAAAACTTACTTAAAATACAAACTAAAGTAATAATATATTAACTATCAACACTAGGAGGTGCAATTAAACTAATAATAGGTTCAACTATTCTTGGAGTTTGAATCTAAAATGTGTCATGAGTATTATAAAATGCTTCCTCAACAACTAGGTGATATTTAGAACTAGAAATCCTTACTTTAGTCTATCATATCCCATTTTTAGAACTAAACCAATCACAAAACTTGTAGCTTATTCCTTATTTCCCATATGATAAGGGATAAAGTTAGGGAAATAAATTAATAAGTTTTCCTAAGTCACATTTATTTTTTAACATAAAAATGACATGTATTATTATTATCATTATTAAAGAGGGCCAAAAAGTAATTATTACTAAGTGAATGAAAAGTAATATTTTTATTAAAAGTATTTTTAAATAGTTTTAGGGTAAAATAGGAAAAGGGAAGTTATAAAAGGAGGAGTTTAGATCAAAAGAGTGATTATTCATTATTTATATTTGATAATCAAACTCTAATTCATATCTTGATCCATTGTGTTCAATATTTTCATCTAAGGACAAAAACCCTCTGATATATAGGTTTTGAGGACAAAACCCCTCTAACCCATTGAGGTGATTTCATTTAGGACTCATATTTGTGCTAAAAGATCAATATAAAATTCCAATTTAGATGTGATTTAATATTTCTATAAATTTCTAGAATTAATGAGGGTTTGGTATATCCTTTTCATTAATAACTATGCTACGTGGTCTTCCCTTCTAGCTATACTAATATATTGGGGTCTCTATTAATATTGCCTACTACATTGGGGTTTTTTGCCATCAAGGACTATTGTGTTAGAGTGTAGTACATCAAAAAATACTATGTGATATTATTTTAGTGTCCAATACTATTATAATACTCCTTCAGGGTTATTTTACCCTTATTTATTATCATACTAGTTAAGAACCAACTTCAAAATGTTACGTTGGGGTTTCATGTACAATAAGGGTTATTGCATTAGGGTTTATGTAACCAATTGAGTCTAATTTTTGAAAATCAAAGTGATTGTTTTATCCTTTAAATCTATCTATAACCTTACTTCAATATTCATTAAGATTGTGATCCATATGTTTATTGTTTATTGCTCATTGTTGCATGTAATTATTTTATAGAGGTTTATTCAAGTAATATTTTTTTATTTTAGCCTTGTGATGAAAATAATGTAAGTATTTTATTAAAACATCCTATTATTATTTATAATTATTTAATTATTAAAATTTTATATGCTTTCATCTCAATACAATATGGGTTTTAGTGAAGTCTTAATTAGGTTTTCAATATCAATAGTGCATGTGGAAGGTTTTAGTATTTATTTGATATACAATATTGAAAATAAAATCATAGAAACATTTAGATTAAATAAATTATCTATAAATGGAAATTATAATGGAATAAAAATAGTCATCTTACCATCATATGGATCAACCTATGGATTAGACAAAAAATAATGGGGAATAGAGAAAAGAGGGTTTTTACAAATGAGATAAGATTTTATAGGAAATAACTAGTCGGGGTTAGAGAGATTTGGAAATAAAAATCTAGAGGAAAATGAGAAAATCCATGTTAGAGTTAGTCTGAGCCTTGTAGGGTATCAATTAGAATAAGGTAAATCAAGGGGAAAGAATCTATTCATCTAATGAGCAGATATCAGTCAACCCCCCTTTTAAAATTTTATGAGCAACATTCTTATAAAGAGAAGAAACACACATGAAGAACCCAAGTTTTAAGGATCAACTATTGGAGTAAAATTCAAAGCTTTATCTTCATTTAAAATATCATATTAAAGAGGCATGGTTGAAAGAGTAGTGTGATAGAGATGAATGCAAATTTCTTGCCTTTAGTGAATATGAAAAGAAGTCTGACATTTACAAATGTTATATCACCTTTGAAGAATTATTATAAATATTTAAAGAAAATAAAAGTGTAAGGTTGAAGAATAATAAATAACAACTAAATATATAATAAATTGAGAGGAAGTAACCTATGGAGGAATCCACCATATAAGAGGAATTTGAAAAATATGTACATATTCAGGAAGAACCCATCAATATCCCAAAGATTGAGTTTGTGACATATGAAGGGGATTTGCAAGACTATTTTAAAAATAAAAGTGAGTAGAATATTTTGGTAAAACCTAAATTATTGAGTTATCTAAATGATGGAGTTGATGAAAAATTATTAAAGGCATCAATAAAATAAGATAAGAAAGTGAACCATTCCTATGATGTCAGTTTAGATTATGAAAGGAATATTCTGATCCAAGACACATATTAGATTGAGTTTCAAAATTATTCTACTACTAATCATACACTTTAAAAGAGTATTTTAGTAGAGGTATGTTTCAAGTTCAAAAATTCAACTAAGGGTAACCAGTTTGAATATCTCCATGATTATAGTTTGGGGCATGGAGATATTGATTCTAGTTAAGGTTTGACATCATTACAATATTATTTTCATCACGTAAAGTACCATAATAATGGAGAGAAGGTGAATCAAAAAATAATATTAAATGGCATACATCTCCTTTCACTTAAGGTTGTTTACTCATAGGAGTATGGGATCTAGGTGATTGTTTGAGACACTTGATATTGAAGTCTGAAGTAATGGAAGCAATACAGGTTACTTTTGAAGAATCAACTAATTTAAAATTAAAATAAAAAAAGTTATTGTGATGAACTAGTTATTGTACCTGAGTTAGACTTAATTGATAACACATTTAAACCATTACCTACTCCTGTATTTTATGATGATATAGAGGATTTTTATTTTTCAATTATCAAAATGCCTATTAATCATCATAAACAACATTTTACCTTTGTAAATGATTGGATATATTAGGGTTGGCATTAGTCAAAGGGAGGTGTTTACAACACTTACTACTATTTTTATATATAGGAAAAGATTACCATTTTTTAATAGGTTAGAGTTTGTTAGAGAAGGAAAAGATAGAGTGGAAAAATAATTTTATTGTGAAAAATACAAAGAATTTAGAGATCATAAATGAGGTGGAGAGACTTCAATCATTGCTATCAAATCATGTGGAAGTGAGAAAGAAGATTTAGAATTTTAGTAAGTTATGCCAATGCTATAAAGCTTATTATTTTATTAGTGAGGAACAAATTTATTTCTCCCAAGATAACCACTTTGAAAATCAATGTGGGAACTTGATACCATACTATGGGGGATTTGAATAGAATTTAGTTATCCACAATTATACTTTAAAGACCCTATTTTATAATATGTAGAGAATTAATGATAGTGTAGCCATAAAAAAACTTACATAATTATTTGGTTGGGCCACATATGAATCCTACCAATAACATGATGTGCAAGACTTAAACATAATATTATGTAATAAGCTATAAGAGACAACAAAGGAGCCTATTCAAAATTTATACGAAGGCCACCTAAAAAATTACATGGATTGTATTGATGTGAATCTTAAATCCACTATAAAGGAGTCATTTTATGATCTTAAACTTGACATCAAGGGATACAAGGAGGTTTATGCTTCATTCGATAAATATATTCGAGTTGAATTTTTTTTTGGTGAAAATCAATTCAACACAATAGAAGAATGGGTAGCGTACATGGGAAATTATATGATCTGATCTCTTGTGTAACTTTACATAGATATGGATATGTTTAAGGAATCTTATTTAATTGTATAAAAATATACCTTGAAGTAGAAATTTCTTGATACATGTCATCAATATAGGAAGAGTACCTTCATATATCTCATTGAAAAAGAGTACTAGGATGTTATAGAGTCAATAACCACCGAAGACCACATACTTTTTGCATATCTAGTTTCTTTGGACCAAGAATTTGAAAATGTAAAAGAGGAAACTGATCTTTACCATTACCATGGTTTAACATATCTTCTTATATATAAGGTCTAGGGGATGCTAGATAGGGAAAAAATTTCTCTTATTATATTGGTTTTGATTCAATTTCTAGTTTACCATCCAATACTAGAATGCTATCCTTTATATGTAATGAGTTGTATTTGTGTGGAAATAATATCAAATTAAGGAAAATATTATTTAAAATCCTTAAGGGGGAAGAAGTAAAAATGGGTCTAGTTGAAGTACCATCAAATTTGAAAAAATAATCAAACAAAAAACAAGAATGTGGTAATAAAGAGGAAACATTACAACTAAAAGATGTAATGGTGAATGTGATGCCAAACAATAAACTAAAAACTAAACATGTAAATGCAATGATAGTGCTCAAGTAATTGTCAAAGAAGGGTTATTCTTTAGATGAGTAATCAATGTACAATAGATTATTATAGGAAAAATTGTAGAAGTGAGGTAAAAATTTTCTAGTATACAACACAATTAGATCTAGCCCAAAATATATGCCTATTTTCAAGTGCACTATGAAGTTTGATGGGATGACATTTGAAGGAAAACATGTTAAAACTTAAAAAACCAGCAAAAAATAATGCAACTTCCATTTTGTGGTTTTCTATTAAATATGGTTAAATATCATTTGTTTATGTTGGATAAATGCATGCTGATAAAAGAAAATCATGGTTTGTGATGCTTAGAAAAATAAGGGTAGTCACATTTAATAAAATTTATCATGAGGCATGAATTGACCAAATAATTAGATACTTGTTTTTTGGAGGCGTTCATACTCCCTTACTTTGTGAGAAAGGTAAACATCATGTTGATATTCATTTTTTATAGAATAAGTGTATTGTGGTGTTTAGACATTTCTTCCTAGGATTGTAGGACATAGAAAATCAAATTTGGAATTATAAATCCCCAAAGATGAATTGGGATCCAGGTATTATAGAGTTAGTTAGTTAAGGTAAGTCATAGTAGTGGAGTTTACCATTGTTTGAGGGAAAGCAATTATGGGAAGGGAAAATTGTCATATCCCCTTTATGGATTTAATTCAAGCATAAGACCCATAGCCTATTCCTTATTTCACATAAGCTAAAGGATAAATTCAAGAAAATAAAATAATAATAATAATAATTTTAGTTGTCCTAAGTCACTTTTATTTTTTACATAAAAAAGATGCTTATGTATTATTATTAAGTGGATGAAAAATAATCTTTTATTAAAATTATTTTTATATATTTTTAGGATAAAATTGGAAAATTAAAGTTATAAAAGGAGGATTTGGGCTCAAAATAATGATTATTCATTAATCATCTTTAAAAATGAAATCCAAATCTAGAGATTGAGCCATTTTTTTCAATATTTTCATTTGAGGATGAAAACACTCTAACATATCAAGGTAATTCCATTAAAGAATCATATTTATGCTAACCAAGATCAAATTTTAGTTTTTTTGTGATTGAGGATTGATATAAATTTACATATTTTATGAGGGTTTGATATGTCCCTTTCATCTACAACTATGTTTCATGGTCTTCCCTTCCAGATGGAATGTTGCATTTGGGTTTCTATTAATATTACATGTTGTATTGGGATTTCTCCCCATCAAGGATTGATGCATTGGAGTGTATATATAAATTATTTCTACATGGGATTATTTCAGTGTCTAAGACTACTATAATACTCCTTTATGGTAGTTTTACCCTTATTTTTATCATACTAGTAAGGAACTAGATTCAAATTACTATGATAGGGTTTCATGTACAGCAAGGGTTATTGTATTGGGGTTTATATAACCAATTGAGTCTAATTTGTGCAAATCAAAATGGGTGTTGTGGCCTTTACTTCTAGTTTTAACCTTATTTCAAGCTTCATTCAGATCATGATCCTTATGTTTGTTGTTTATTTCTCATTATTACATGTAATTATTTTATAGAGGTTTATTCAAGTAACAATTTTGTCTTTTGGACTTGTGATGTATAATAATTGTAAGGATTTTATTACAACATTCTATTATTATTTAGAATTGTTTCATTATCAGAATTTTGTATGCTTTCATCTCAATACAATAAGGGTTTTGGTGATGTTTCAATTAGGTTTTCAAAATCAATATTGCATGTGAGATGTTTTAGTATTCTTTTGATATCCATTATTGAAAAGGAAATGACAGAAAAAATTAAAGTTGATAAATTATTCAAAAAGGGACATTACATAATTGATAATGTCATAACCTAGATATCTTGATTTACCTATAATTTCAAAGCCTCAAATTCCTTTTCCTTAATAAATTTACAATTACAATCCCTTCATTTTTAGCTAAATTGAAAACTTCCTCTTGATTATCTATGACATTCATGAATAAATTATGTTGTGGGTCATGGTTATGTTTATATCTCTAGTTGGATATTTCCTTATACAATCTAGATAATATTCCACCCTTCTTAAAACATCCCATTCCTAGAATTTGACCTCAGTGAAATTATATGGGAGTGTCTCATATCATCTAATTTTTAACATGGGAAACTAGACAAATACATGTTCTCATAAAGTTATTAAAATTTTGAGAAATATGACTAAATTCTTTTGCTTTACGATTGATGTTATTATGGTAAAAAATTGGAAATAAATCTCAATGGAAACTAATCTCTTAAAGACATATATAGGCAATTTGTGTGGGGGATCAAGGGATCCTTCAATCCTAATGATTACATTATCTTTGAAATAAAATTAATTACCTAAATTTTATATATTATTTCTCATAGCAAGGGAAATTTAAGGGCACTTTATGCTATGAATAACTTGTTGAAAAACTATGAGGAATTTATCACAAATGCCATGATAATTAGAATGGTGTAAATTATCATATGATACATTGTAAATGACATAGATAAACTTATTTTCCAAAGGGTGTGATGGATCAAACAAACTAGTGTTAAAATCTAATGTGAAATAAGTGTAGTCAATCAAATAAGATGCCATGTGAAAATTCTCACCATTTTTACATTTATTTAAAGTAGTCTTGAGTAAATATAAATAAATTAAATCACCCCAATTAGGAGGATTGTCTTATTTAAATATATTTTACATTAATGGCACTCTAGTCATGTTCACATGATCACATATTCTCTTTCCAAACAACTAATTTAGTAAAACCATGGCTTCCTTAAGTGTAACTTTGAATGGATGAACATGATAGGACACATCTTCTTTATTTTTGCATGAATTTGGATTTTCAACGCATTTTATTAGCACATCATAAATTTAATGCCCTTAATTCCATGTGTTTTTATAATTAAATACTAACTTAGGTAATCACAAGATTTTCCAAATAGATAAACTAAAGACATCTATGACTACCTTCTCACTCAATTCACATAGTATCCATTATTATCTTCATAGTAGTGGCACATGTTTATTATTAATTATTGGTATGTGAATACATATAGTTAATCTATATTTTTGTGTAGATATGAGCTTTTGATATTCTACATATTTTTTTCCTAATCTTTAAGGTCATTTATTTCATCATTCAACACCTTTGTATCCTTTAAAAAAATAATTTATGTCATTATAATTTGGCTTAATGCACATCCATAGGATTAAAAAAAAGTCTATCATTTCCTTTCTTGAGACAACTTGAGTCTTATTGGCTACCATTGTCAAGAATATAACCTCAAAGAGCTAATTTAGTTTTCCCATTCTTTATTTCTTTCATATATATTTATAATGGCATGATTTCACAAAGTTCAAAACACCAAACTAATGTAATTACCCTTAGTTGAAGTAATATCTTTATTTAATTCAAATATGACATTGAGTTATTATTTCCTTTCATTAATTTGAAATCATTATTCTCACATTTATCCATTTGATTACCCTTAAACACTAAATAAATTTTAATTAATTGGAATAAAATGAATAAACAAATTCAAATAATGAGATACATGGGATTGTTTTGATATTTCTATAATGACATCATCCTATTTCATAGAGGAGGAAGGAATTCAAATCTCGGGTGAACCTTATGGGTGTAACACCCCTCTGTAGTTGAATTTGATATGTTTTTCATGTTTAGTGACCCCTAGTATATGAATAAAATTAAATTCCTTTCCCTCATTATGCATATAATTAAACACTTCCATTTATGTTAAAATTTTTTAATGTGTGTAAATAGAAATTATATATTCAATTTTTTTATATGAACATCATAATCGTAATCATAGTCATATTCATATTCAATTTATATGAATATTTCACACTTGATTGAAATTTTCCTATTAACATAGATTAAGAAACACTCAATCATTTGTACAAAATAATATATCTATGTATGTTTATAATATTAAACTAAATTTTATATGTGATATATATGTTGTGTATATATCATCTTCAAATTAACACTAGAACCAAAATCTATAAATAAAAATTAAGAAGTAATAAAGCCTTTTTGACACAAAACCAAATGATAAAAAAAATAGAATAGTTAACCATTTCATTAGGAGGTTTGATGGATCCATCAAGAAGGATAATTTTATTCACTTATTGTAAACTTAGCTTTTAATTTGATATGATGTTACTTTGTGAAGTAGCTAGCCTTTGAGGTCATCTTAAATAAATTAACCTCACTCTACCTAAACCTTAGTTTGATCACAAAAAATATAATCACCTATGTATAAATTAAGTTTGAAAGAAAATCTAAAAGACAACTTTGACACTTAAGTGGGACCCATGTGGTATCTTGATTAAATAGAAAACATTGTCATAGGGCCAAGTCTTCAATTTCAAATAAATCATTTTAATATAAATCCCTTGGGTTTGAGTGGAAAATTCCATGTTTAAAGTAAATAAAATGAAGAAATAAACTTTCAACTCAGCTTAGAGTTTAAATATTTTACCACCCTCTTTTAGCCTAATTGGAATTGAAGAAAAATATATACATATTTTCAAAATTTTATAAATTTGAAAATTGAATTATTTTTAAAATGAATGTGAAATATCATATTAAAAATTGAAAATTTTTATTAATATCAATTGAAATAAAATGGGTCAATTTTGGAATAATTTTTCCCAGTAAATTATTGGTACTTTTTGATGTCGTTAAAATCATTTTGGATCACAAATAAATTAAATATTTAAAGATAAAATTTATCTAATCCAAATATTAAAAAATATTTTAAATGGATTAAAAAATTATTTATACACACACACATGCACGCACGCACGCACGCACACACACACGCACGCGCACACACACACACACACACACACACACACACACACACACACACACACACACACACACACACACACACACACACACACACACACACACACACACACACACACACACACACACACACACACACACACATTATTAATAATTATAATTACAATTGGACTTATTTTAGATCAATTTCGTGAATGAAATTTACAAAGGCACTTTTTAGCTTGTCAAAACAATTTTAAAATGATAGGTTAATTTCATAATTACTCTGATATAAAAATCATCTAATGCTGAAATCATATTATCTTTATCTTAGAAAATCCATCATAAAATTTAACTCTTCTCATATGAATTAATTAAAGGTGTTTCTAAACCCAATTTATCAACATGAAACTAGAGTAAAAATATTGTTTTGAAACAAATTTTTTTTCTTCATGACTATTTAGTATCCCCATTCCTAGATAAAATCTATAGGTGACTTATTTATGTTATAATAATATTAAATTAATTTAATAGTCCTTTTAGGTGATTATTTAAACATTATTTCTTTAAAATTTTCCTAACATTTAATAGATTCTCTAAGGCTAGTGGTTTGAATTATTCGTTATGTGAATTGTTGGGTTTAGTCACAATAAAAATGGTTAGTGACTATTGTACACTTTTTATAACCTTGTGAATTATTTTTAAAACCCCATTATTAATTAAGAAAATTATTTTTATTTTTTTGGATATTGGTTTGGTTATTCTAAATTAGCTTTAAGGAGGCTATCAATTAGCAATAGAGAAGGACAAACTCTTGTTTAATAATGTGTCATAATTTGTAGCATAATGAACCTTATTATACAATAAGGGTTTCACATATTAACTATTAGTAGCATATAATTTTATGTGGGATAATTAGTGGTCGTAATGTTACCTAAAAATATAACTATGTAAACATTAGTAGTAAGGTTGAGTGGCAAAGGTCAGTTGCCTTCATAATATAACTAACACTCATTTTGATAATGATTGAATTAAAATTGGACCTGATTATAAATATGAATGTGGTCATTAAATATGTATGTGTAGCTCATGAAGTGAGCATAGAAACTAGTTACTAACCTCCAAGTCACATTTCCTTAGTGTGGGCTCTAGTCTATAACCTTATGGTGTCTTTCCTTGTGCACTAAGTATACTCCACTATTTTTTAATATTGTAAGATGTAAAGAAGAAATCTAATTATTTATATAGGTGGTGATATTATTTGTTTTTCTTGTTGAATAAAAATGAAAACATGGTTGTATTTTATAGATTATTGTCATTGATAAAGATACTCTTGAGAGATAAAGCTATTTTGACTAGTAAAAGGGTGAATATTATTGGAACTTATTAATTACAATAAAGGAATATAGGTTCCTTTAATGTTTCTTTCAACACTCATATGTACTCTTTTAGAATAATGTTTTTGTGTTAAGACAATGACCCTAGAATGTTTAAGTGTCTTGTATCATGCTAAGGTTAATGTAAGTAACATTTTTTATTTTGAATGTTCATGTTTAGAGCTTATAAAAGCTCATTTTTGTCTCAATGTTTTTCACTCATTATTTTGTCTTTGATGGCCAACCCTATTTTAGTGATGGCATCTCATAAAGGATATTCTTTAGAAGTTCAAGTGGAGAACTACATCTAACCTTGTTTCTGAGGAGAAGATATGTAGGTTTACCAAGTTATGGGGGTATTGTATCCTAGGTTAAAGGATAGGTTAAGATTTCCTTGTCATCACTCCTCATAATTGATTAAAACACTTTTTCTATATCACTGCCATAATAATTAAATAAAACTATTTAATATATTTTATGAATATTTTTGACCCTTTTATTATGATGAGATGATATATGTTGCCTTCTGATGAATTTAATAATGTAAACTTCTTTTGTATAGTTATTTTAATCAGAGTGATGTTTATGTTGTACTATAGTAATTAATTCTCCCTTGATAGTGATTGGGTACTAGTCCTAATAAATATACCTTATACCATAGGTATACTATTGTTTTTACTTATGTATGTTGACCTTAGAAGAATGTTAGTTTAGCTTACATAATTCAAAAGAAATAAACTAAAATAGATCCCTTTATTAAGATATCTTATTTATTCATTTTAGTGTTAATTTTTCTACCTTCATACTAGGGTCAATAATATGATATTAAAATAAACCCTCATGCAATGCATATTATTTAAAAATTTCTTTTGAACTTAATCATCTCTTATAAAAGTTTTGAACCATGATTATGGGATGTCTGATTATGGTATAAATAGATAAACAAATTAATAAATCACCCAATTAATTTTATGTGTCACACTTCCTCTTATGACATTTGTTTATCCAGAACAAAAATTAAATAATTAAATATAATTAAAAATTATATTAAATAAACAAAAAATTATAGTATTTTAGTTAGGTTTTTGGGACAAATTTTTTTGGGTGTGACAATTTGGTATTAGAGCTTCGGTTTAGCACTGCGAACTATAGGTAAATCGACACGAATGGTTCATATATATTCCACAACAAACATAAATTATGTTGTGTATTTTTATAATGGCACTTAATTGGAAGACTATTATTCATGAGGCATTTATGATTCATTAATATACAAAGATTTTATGTGCAGGGTTGTCACCTTTACTCTTATTTAATTTTATAGTGGTTATGATTTATAATAGAATGACTATTTAAAAAACATAAATAAAACACATATATTATTCATGAGATATTTTTGAGGCACTGAGATATTATGCATGGGGATGCATGCTTGATATTTTTATTTTTGATAGTATTAGTGATTCATGATTGATAGCGATTTAAAGTTATAGAGAAAACATGTGTGCTATAGTTATGGACTAATGAGACAACCTATAATCCTTGTGTATTACCAATGTACATATTTCCATTATGTTGTGATGTATTTGTATTCCCTTATGACCATTATTTAAAACCAATTTAAACCAATAGAACATAATTTAATCATATGTTTCCTTAACCTTGGTATTAATACATGTATACATGTAATTGAAACCTCTTTTGTAACTCTTGCAATGTTCATCATGTATCATTTGGAACAAATTCATCCTCTCTAAAATAACTATGTAAAATTATATTCATGGTGTATGTGATAAAGCGATAAAATATCAATTGTTGTGTGACCAACACATACCTATGTGATTGTGAATGTATTTGTCACCTATCTTGTGATAGAATGCCCATGTGAAACCAAGATTTAGTGTATTTACCATATGTGTAACCTAACTTTGTGATAAGCACTCTATGTTTTAACATTGCTAACCTTGTTGGGAGGCATATGGAGGATGAAATTTTTAATAGTGATTTATGTCCTCTCTTTGGGTGGATACATAAGCCACATAGTACAAGAGATGTGAAATTTTTTTATCATGGCATCTTGAAAATTTTAATGTAAATTGATTAATAATGTAAGATGATTTTGAAACTAGCACTATTTATTTTGGAATTGACTTGCTAAGGTTATTTAATAATTTATTTATTAAATCGATCCTAATTTAATTTTGCATTTTTATTAATTGTATTGATGTCACTCTTCTATGGCCACTTGGACTTGACTTCTTTTATATATTTGTGTTGATTTCTTTTGAGATTTTCTATCATTGATTAAAATGTTGGTTTATTATATGTCATATTGTGAATAATTTTACACCTTAGGTGTGTATGGGGGAGAAGATGATAGCTTGAAAATAATTATACAAATGTGATAACAAAGCTTATCAAACAAGTCTTGAGCCCATCCTCTTTCTCACCAGATGTGGATGTAATAACTAGTTAAATTAATCACTTCCATGTTTTTATTGCAAGTTCTGAGGAGGAGTTTTTAGGAGGTTTAAGGAGGATTTTTCTTGGGAGGTCTAAGGAGGATTTTATTAAGATTCTAAGGAGATTTTTATTTTGGAAGTCTAAGAAGGAAATTTAAAATTCAAACTAAAACAAACTCCTATGAATTTTGCACTCAGATGACACTCAACTTTGCATAATGAAATCTTACCATGGAAAAACACTTAGCTTTTATTAGTATGATCATACAACATAATTACACTTGTTTACACATGCTACATATCAAAAATTATTTTAGCATAGGAAATTATCTAGGTATTAGTTTAATTATGATGGAATATGTGTATCAATATTGACATTAAGGGAACTACAAGAATAAATTGGCATTAACTACTTGAATTAAAACACAAGGAATATTATGATTCTAAAAAAACTATTCATAATTGATAATTGTTAGGTTAAACACATGAATTAAAACATGCAAAATGAGATGCAAAGGTAATTTTTATACAATGAATGAAATCAAATAAGATAATAATAATACCACTTTGTATTCAAAATTAAACAAATGAATTGAATTAATTACATTACCAAATAGCTTGGTGGAGAGGTACATATATATATATAAAATAGGTGGAGTGAAACTCATAGTGGAACTCACAATGAAACTTAATATAACTCACGATGGAACTTAAAGTGGAGTGTACACTCTCTAAGTGAAGTGATGAAAACACACTCTCACCCACTTCTAGTGACCTCATTATTACACCTAATAAAGATAAATAAATTTGTCAAAAAAATAATAAATAGAAAAGAAAAACCTACACTAACACCTCCCATTAAACATATCTTAGGTGGGTAGAATAATTTGGTCCTGATAAATATTCCTCATAAGGTGCCCAAATACATAGTAAATCCCCACAAAAGAATAGAGAGAATTAATATAGGAATAAAAATCTACCCCCCGCCCCCTACCCCCCCCACCCACCCCCCCACCCAAGATGATGTTGAAGTAGCCTGCACTCCAAGTAGAGGCCAAAAAATGATCAATGTTTGTGGCTAGATCCTCTGCTTGAA
>JARHVA010001166.1:1680000-2105000 GCA_037957365.1 Torreya grandis | reverse complement strand
TTATGTATAAAATCAATTGTAAAACTTGTGGTATAGCCACATGAGTCTTCTTATCTTATCTCTCCTTCAAAATTTCATGATATATACATTTTTCTTGCTCGTGGAGCATTCATTTACAAATTTGATCAACTAAAAACAAATTTCAAGGTAAAATTAACACGGGGCACCATTTTTTAGAGTATTAAAGGTTTAAATCTCATAAAATTCAGCAATAATTTCATTTTTAGTGTTTTTTCATCTTGAAATTCATTTTAAATGCTAGATATCTATTTTGTAACTTGCTAACACTCTTACAAATGCTTGAGAAGTATCAAAATTATATTTTGATTGATTTTATTCCACTAGAGTATTATTGTATGACCTATGCTAGATAAAAATAGTCATAAATCAATCAAAATTTTATTTTTGAGCTTTTACATCATGTTCCTATCTGTTAAGTGGCCTAATCTCAGTTATTTTGGATTGCAGTCTCTCCTACAAAGCCCTTAAATCTACCATTTAAATTTTAGGAAGATCTAATCAGCCAAGCGTACCATTGTAAAACCTATGTATGACTTGATAAGGATAAAACTTAGAAAATAAATTGTTTTTACTAAATTTACAAAACATTTCTCTCTTCCAAGGTGGAGATCTTCAATCATTAGCTTGCTTAAGCCTCTTACAAAACCAGAGGAACAAAATGAAGAGTTTTATAAATTTATTATACCACTTATGGCATCATTGTATGCTTTATGTGGGTTGAAAAAATCATAAAAATTGGAAAAAAATATATATTTTTTTGATGTGGAGGTTGTTTGTATGCTCTAAAGTGGGGATCTAAGTTGTTTTGGATTGCCAAAATCTTCCTACACTCCCTAAGGAGATTTATAATCAGTTGTGGACTATTTTTCAACCTACATGGGTGACATTGTATGGCCCTAGTATAAATAGTCAAAAATTCAAAATTTTAGACAAAAAATTCAATTTTGAGGGTGTTAAGTGCTTAGTTTGGCTAGTGTAAGGTGGATTTGAGCTTTAAATGGCTTAATTTAGCCTTTTGAAGCCTACAAAAGTTCCCCTATTCTCCTCCATGCACTATGACTTTTTAATGGCATCCTTATACAATATTAGTGACAACAAAGATTAGTTTTTTCAATAAAATTTAGTTCTGGTTGTGGTAGATGCTTAGAAAAGCCATCAGAAGGTGAATCTTAATCTTGTTGGGCCTAGTTTGGATTTTTAAATCTCCTCTAATGTGACTAAAATCTAAAAATGCATCCAAATTATACCCATATGTGACATTAATGATTCAAATAGTTAATAATAGTCATTTTGCAATGTATTTATTAAATATAGTTGTTTAATATATCACTTTATTACATGTAAGTAGATGGTGGGTCCTTAGTTTTGTTGAGTTGTTTTTGATAAAAATATTTAATTGTTTTTTTTTATATAGTCAATTAAAAGTTATTTTATATGTATTTAACATATTTAAAAAATAAAAACATAATGAATTAAATAATTTTTGAAAGTCGTATTTTGTGGGTATAGACTTATGTGTGGTCTAAGGATAATCGACTAATCTAATTTTAGATAAAAATAAGGCTCTGAGTTTAAATCCCCATCCCAATATATTTTTTGGTAAAATATAATTTATTTTATTTTAAAATAACAGTCAAAATTACCTTTTTTTAGTCATCCAATCTCTCATGTGTGAATGTTGTGACACTTTTGACACCCTTGACTTGTCATCTTTTTTGTTGAAGATGGTCATGTGACCAGTCTATATTTAGGTTTTTGAACATTTCAAACATTTTGAGATGGTCCATTATTTGTATTTAATCTTATTTATATGATTTTTACTATATAATTTATTTTATGATACTTGTGACACTTTAATGACACTTTTGACTTTTCCCCTTGTTGCAGTTCTATGCATTCTTTTGAATTGTTTTGAAATCAATTAAGTGGCTAGTATTGTTTAATCACTAGAATAAATATTTTTTATTGTAAAATAAAATATATAACACATTAAAAAATTTGCTTTCTAAACCTTTTTTTGTGTCAGTTTAGTATAAAAATTAAATTTGTAGTGTCATTTTTTAAAAAGTCACGACTTCTCCTAAATTTATACTTGACAAATCACAAATTAGTTTATGATATTTTTATAAAATTAGATAAATTTTATGGTAACATGATTATATACTCTCCTTTTATTGCTTTATCATTTGATTGTTTAAGCTAACATGCTTAGATGCTTCATTTTATAACAAGGTATGTTATGCAATGCAAAGTGTAAATGGAGTTTGTTACTCTACTAAGCTTTTTATTCATAAAAAATTAAAATTATTTATTTCACTCTCATATTTGTTTGATTGGATGATTGAATATCATGATAAATTTTCCATTTTTTGATATATGAGAGATTACATACCTCAATATTTTGTCAAATCCAATTACATATCATTGGAAAATTGAAGCATATTAAGCTTTTAAAGTTTTTGTTAAGACTCAAATTATAATGATGTGTTTCTAATAAGATATCTAATGTTATTACTAAATTTATTGTATGTTCATCACATAACCTTCTTATGAAATTTAACATGATTGATTTTAAACTTACATATACTCCTATTGAAGTTTGTGTTAACGCTTGATCCAAAAACTCAATGTGAAAAGCTAACCCCACCATTTACATAAAACTTGTTGGTAGTTTGATTTATCTAACCATTTTCATGATATATATTTCATATGTTGTGGGTTTTTATTCTATATTCATGTAGGATCCATGCTTGGATAATTGGAAATTAGTAAAGTAGAGACTTTAGCATATATAAAAAATTATAAAATTTGGCTTATATTATTCTTCCTTTGATAATTCTAATTTATTTGGTTATTGTGATGCTAACCATGCTATGTTAATATTAGTCTAATTTTGTATATATGGTTATGTTTAGTATAGGTGATATCACTTGGATTTAATGTGGAAGCCATTAAATAAGATTTTAGGCTATGAAGGATGATAAAAGAACTTTGTGTGTAAGCTCCTCATTATATCACCCTTATTGGTGATAGTCAAAGTTGTATAGCTCTGGGAAAAAAATCAAGTGAAACACCAAAGAACTAATCATATTTAAGTTCATGTGCATTTATCTGAGAGAAAGTCCTTGATGGGGATATTGATTTGTGGTTTTGTCTTATGGATGAACATGTGTAGATATATTCACAAAATCTCTTGGTTATACCAAGTTATTTTAGTTTCATACAATGTTGGGTCTCTTAGAGTTTTTATTGAAGGGGAGTTTACATGACAATTTTTCACTTCCTAATGGACATGTGGGTCATGTGTTTCCTTCTTTCTCTATATACTTATTCTTATTGTAAAGCATTATAATATATCACTTTATGTGTTTTGATAAACTTTATATGTAAGTTTACATTGTACCCAATACTTATTAGTATGGAGGTTATTATGTTATAAAAGGATCCAATATGCTTTGTTGATTATTCATGAGAAATTGTGGGATGTAATATGACGTTCATGTTAACTTAAACTCACTTTAAGTGGTTTAGGGTTACATAGTATAATTCATTTAAAGATGACTATGGTTACATAGTATAATACCTTTAGGTATCTATGGATTTATAGTATAATTCCTTTAAAGGTAGGTATATATAGTTATATAGTGTAATTCCTAAAGGTGACTATGGTTACATATTTTAATACCTTAGATGACTATAGCATGAATAACATTTTAGTGCTTTAACTATTACCTTTTAAAACTCATCATGTGGATGGTTCATGGAGTCTAGGTTAATTATATTTTTACCTCATAAAAATCATCATCTGGATGGACTATGGAGTGTAACATCTTTATTATAAAGGTGATTTTGACAAGTATCCCCACTTAAATTAAGGGGGGTTGTTAGAACAAGTAATGGTTAAGTGGTGCATTCATGTACCCTTAATACATTATATTACATCAGTTAAATAATAATATTTTTTATTATTTATTATGAGGTGATGCTCTTGTAAATAAATAATAAAGCATATTAATATGACCATTGAAGAGGTGAACCCTCTAATATTATCATTGTAAAAGGTTGTATCATGTTATCATTGGAAAGGTAGGACCCATTGGGAAATACGTTCACTTTACAATAGTTAGATTATAATGGTCATAATACCATGCCTATATAATAAAGGTTTATCATTATAAAATGCTAATGTGTAATGAAATAAGTTGGCGTATGATTTATGATATGTGAATTAATGTTATACAATCTAGGTATGCTAGTTATGCATGTGACAAGACAATGTATTATGAAGATATTTCGAGAGAAGAAGTGAGAGAAGGTGTTATGTATTGGGTACTAAGTTTATGATTATATAAATAATCTTTATGGGTTTTTTTTACCTCTAGGTGAGGTTTTCCCACATATATCTAGTGTTCATAGTATTTTGTGACTTTTTTATTGATCTCACATCTATATCCATTGCTTATATGAATTATTCTATATGTTTTATCATAACCTGCAAGTGTAACTTACCTTCCTCAAGTTCTCAATCTTCTTTGTCTAGCCCATTTGAAAAGAAGGTGTGCTCCCTATAAATGTGAATGAAGGATAGATGATGGAAATGTGTAGCTAGAACCACCACTCTATTAATAAGTTGAGTGAGAGAGATGTGTTTGCATTATGTTGATCCATTCATCCTGTCACATTCCATCTTGGAGTTTGAGTATACCATCAAAGTTGTGAGACCATAATAAATGGAAATGGTAAGTGCAGTGATCATATATTGTATCTTTATGACCTTATTGGTGTGATAAGTAGTACCCTGCCATAAATTCATAAAGTTGTTCCTATAGAATAAAATTCCAATTTCCCCACTATGCTTGGGGTTCTCATGGGAAGAACCATCACATAATCAATGTGACATGCTTAGATCCACAAGCAATAGTTTTATTGTGTGTTAAACCATAGGAGAGTGTGGTCTAATAGAAAACAAATAATATTTATATTCTTAGACCATAGAGTGGATGGATGGAATTTTGTTTAATTTTTTTTTTTCATTATTGGTAATCCAAAGGGTCCAACATATTTTCAAAGGAATATTGGTTACAACAATCATGGTTCCTCTATGTTCATGCCATATATCCCATGCATTGATCAAAGACACACATTCCCACTTAGAACGGACCACTTATGATATGGTAGCATCCTAAACCACCTAAGAAAATTGGCAGTAGGTAAAGAGGTGGTCAATATTTTGACATTATTCATGACATAGAAAGTGTATGCTAGGATATTTCCATCCCCTATGCATAAGGTTATCCCAAGTTAGGATCCTATTATGTAGTACAAACCAAAAAAATAATTTTGTTTTAGGGGGTGTTATAATATTCTAGAGACCCTTCCACCACTAAGGAGTGTTGACATCCACATGTTATTGTCTCAACACTTTATATCCTAAATTTACTTGATAGAAACCTCCTTTAGAGTTATATGCCCAACATAATATGTTCAACCTATCTATAAGGTAGATTTCATTAGTGATCAAGTAGGTTTTGTATCTTTCCAAAATAATAGCTTCATGTTCAATGAGTCTAATATGCTCAACTATTTTCCAACCTGACTACCACCTATCTATCAAAGTATGATCATAAGCATTAACTAGTGTATAAATGCTTTTATGTTGTAAGGAGGTATTCATAGCATCAAAAAAACTATACTCCATCAAAATACGATAGATCACATCTATACTAATGTGGATCTTTATCTCATCCATTATGTCCCATGAAAGTGAGGTTCAAATAGTGGAATTGTTTTTACTATAGATTTACATAAAAGAGATATGCCAAGATGTCTCTTTGGATGAATTTGGATCCATTAAATGATGGAGAGAGGTTAGATGTATTTTTTGTGTAAGATTTTTT
This sequence comes from Torreya grandis, assembly GCA_037957365.1. Classification (NCBI taxonomy): domain Eukaryota; kingdom Viridiplantae; phylum Streptophyta; class Pinopsida; order Cupressales; family Taxaceae; genus Torreya; species Torreya grandis. The sequence goes on along the minus strand of JARHVA010001166.1, from coordinate 2,099,082 downwards.
GATATAACCCCTATTTGGTGATAAGATTCTAGGCCCCTTTACAACCAAAGATTTTGAGAAGATGACCAATTCATTTTAACTCCATCCTCCTTTAGGCTTTGGTTGAGAGATAATGGTCCATCTAACAAGTGGAATACTCTTATTCTCCTTATTTCCCAACCACAAAAAATGTAGGCAAAGTTTTTTTATTTTTTTGAGTATCATACTTGGGAAGAATTCAAGTGATAGCTAGTAGACTGAAATGGCCTCAAGAACACATTTAATTAGAATCAATCTACCAAAGGATGATTCACATTTTTAACTTATCAAAAATCCATAACTAGGCATTTGAAAGGTAGTAATTTATTTTGAGTAATAAAACTAAGTATTTAATACAAGCATTAGTGGGAGGTGTAGTAAAGGGATTCAATTTATGAATAAGGTTTCTAGTAGTAAGGGTAATGTGGTGGAAATGTATGGCATATTTTTGAAGTTTAATGACCATCCCATAGAAAATGTGAAAAGGTTTTATAATCAATTCCAAACACTTAACTTCTAGTATAGATCCATTCCCAAAGATAAGAATGTCATCTACAAAAAGAATATGAGAGAGGTAAGTAGAAAATGTGATCTTCACTCCCATGATGTTACCAGATGAACACTCATGAGAAATGTGGTGGATAAGGGATTCTAGAATGATAATGAAAAGGAGTGGGAAAAAAGGAGTAGCCTTGTTGAAGCCCATGAGAAGGAGATAAAAATGTGGAGGCAAAGCCATTACCCAGAATAGTAAAAGAGACAAATTGATAGTACTCTTCAATATAATTTATGAAGGATGGATAAAATACTACCTATGTGAGGATAAGATAAAGATAAATCTAATTGACATGATCAAAGGATTTGGAGAGTTCAATTTTGTGAAGGAAGGCTGGCCAATATTTAATTTTGATAGTGTGCAAGTCCTCATGTGCAGTGCCAATGGCATCATGGATGAGATGGTTATCTATAAAATTGAACTATTATAGGGAGATATACTTAGATAGAATGGGTTTGAGGTGGGAAAAAAATCTTAGAAATGATCTTATAGATGTAGTTACATAAATAAATGGGGTGATAGTGTTCAAATTTGGACAAGTTGTCACCCTTAAGGATGTTTACAATGAAAGTGGATGAGAAGGGTGCATATATCTTACCAATGATATGAGATCACTCCACCACAAAAATAAGGTAATTTACAATGTGATCCTAAAATCCAGTGTGGAATTCAACCATCCACCCATCTAGTCTAGGTTCTTTACCATGCTATAAATCAAGAATGGTTTTTTGCATCTCATCCAAAGCTATCAGGTGAAGGAAGACTTGATTTTATTGTTCGCTCACCCATCCATAGAAAAAATAGGTCACCACCAAGATGTCCCTAATATTTCACCATGGGATTCCATATAGATGTGTTTATAGTGGGTGACTATAGCCTTAAAGATAGAAGAAAAATCTAAACATTCCACTCAATTTTCATATATGATGTTTCATGTGGTGTTCTTTGCTCGTTGTGCCATAGCATGATGATGGAAGAATTTTATTTTGTCATCTTCTTAAGTGATATAGTTTATTATGCTCTTCCTATCCCATTTTGATTCTTAACAAGATAAAAATATAGCCTTTTCCTCTTATAAATTATCGAGTTCTATCAATTTTTTTTCCCTAAAATCATCTACATGAAAGGTTTCAATTTAATCCTTGATTTTTATTCACCCATAAGGAGTTTGAGAATAGCCTTTGCATTAAGATATTATTTTGTAAGATATCCATAACATGTTTTTCATGTGCATGAGTGTGGATAGTCCATGTTCCCTTGATCAAGTCTTTGAAGTCCTCATATGTCAGCCAGTGAGGGTTGAATTTGAAAAAAGTAGGCAATTGTTTGGCTCCATAACCATCTCTAGTTGTATGAGATTATGATTAGATGTAAATAGATTCAATGTAGTGGACTTGTATGTATTCATTTGAAGGATGAGTGTTTACTTTATTAGGAAATAAACCAACTTCATATAAATGCCTTATGATCCCAAATGGTGGTTGGACCATGTAAGTTTTATTATAAATGGAGTTGCATCAACCAAGCTATGTAATTAATGGTAGTTTAAAAACTAATCCTCCAGAGGATCTAGTCTAGCTTGGTTGACCCATAATTCATAATGGTATGTAGTGAAATTTACGTCCTCTAATAGAATGAGATGTGGCATAACAAGTATGCATGTTTTCTCTAGTGTTTTCTAAAACATCTTACGATTATGTGAGGGCACATACACCTTTATAATGTTCACATCAATGTTTAGTTATCTTGAGTGAAAAATACCAAGAATATAATTTGGGTATATCAGATAGGTTCTAAAATCCATATTGGTGTTCCATCCTAAATCCAATCTCCCAAAATTTCCAATTGAGTTGTTGGTAGGGAAGGACCAATCAGTTAGGGATTTTTATAAGTACCTATTATATATAGACAATATTTCTAAACTTTATCATTTACTAACACTTTATCTCTTACATGAACCTATATAGTTTCAATCTCTCTAAGTTCATTACTTAAAGGGTGCACCATAAAAGGGGTGGGAAGACCTTTGGTGCTTCATAAGATTTTTAGTCCCTATATCATTACCTAAAACCACTACAAGTTACTTTTATATAAATCCCTAAGTACTTAAAACCCCTTTATCCACTCCTTTAAGAAATTCACCTTCTAAAATATCCCTTGACTAATTATACACCTTTTTAATTCATTTTTTGACTATGTCAGCCTAGCCGATCTTGTTAGGAATTGAGTTCACATTATAGAAATCCATTGGGTCAACCAACCTAGTTCGAGACTTAATGACTATATTTCCCATCAAATAAAATAGACCTGGATGATATTGTTGATGAAATTTATTGAGGGTTTAGGGTTAATACTTGGATATAAATACCCCCTTCATTTTAAAAGAGAGGAATATTCATTTTCACATTGTTACAACTTATAATTCTTCTATTTCTACATTTTAGGAGTCATTGCTTAGGGTTTTGTCTTGGAGGGAAAGAATTTTGCCTTGTGGAAAAGTCTTAGATGAAAAGTAGGATTATTTTAGCCTAGATTTGATTTTTATAGTGTGATCCTTACAAATCCACAATAACCTCTTGCAAAACACCATTGGCCAAGGGAGAGATTGAGGCATGACAATTCAATTCAAGAAAAGTATTCCTAATTTTTACTCTTTCATTTGGTACATATAAATTACATAAATTAATAGGATGAATTTTTGATGTAGAACTAAATACCTACAACCTTTATTTATACATCTCTAACTTTGATATTTGTTTGACAATATATTTATTCAAAAACTCATCTTTTGTCTACTAGGACCATAAGTCTAGATACCTCCAACTTGCTCAAAAATCCTATTTATTCACAAAGGCCTTATGTCAATGTTAGTATAATTATTATTGATTCTCTAAATGGCACCAAACTTGCATAAACTCATTTGTAAATGTTAGTCAATAATTAGCTCTTTATAAGCACTTTTACCTCATAATAGTTTGTTCCTCTTGTAACCCTCTAGACACACAAAGCTTCTTAGATAGAATTGAATACAAAGTTTATTGATAATGTAAAGCCAGTTTTGAGTACCCTTTAAGCTCTTATAACTCTTATAAAAGTTATCTAAAACAAATCCTAATATAGATCTCTGAATTCTCTCCTTTCTTCTCTTTTAGGCCTCCTTTAGTGTAAAGCTCCTAGGTTAGAATTATCTAGGGGCTTTATGACAAAATAAAACCACATTAGGATACCCTTTAAGTACCACCCACTTCATGATAGGTTTTATGACCTAGTTCTCAATGTGAGGGTCTTTTATCTCATAACCTCCTTATTCATTAGGTCTCTTAAGGCCTACTATTGGGATCATTTATGATCCAAAGTATTTTATTACTTAGTTTGTTTTTTAATTTGTTTATGTTTTTGATCGGTGGGTTGGTGACACCTATGAGTTAGCTTTCCTTAACCAATTTATTCTCTCATAAGCTTTTTAAGATTACTCTTATATAAAAATAAAAAATAGGATTTTACATTGAATATATATTTTTCTAAATTTATCCTCCATTTTATCGGGCAACAGTGGTATCAGAGCTTGGCAGATTGAGGAATAAAAGAATTTTGTAGAATCACATTTTGAAAAAATGGTGTGAATAAAAGAGAATTTTAATGGCCCAATGTGTATGGTATGGTAAATTTTGAAGTGGTATGATGATTCTTTAGCATATATTTTTTTATTGAATATATATGCATACATTATCAAGAGCCTTAGGTGAAAGGAGCTCTAGTTCTGAGTAAAATTCTATAATGTTATTCTACGCCAGAAGTCAAAGTATATTAAGCCCTAGGATTGGGTAATTTTGAGTAGATGGTGGAATAAATCCTTTTGCATCTGTGTAATAGGGATTAAGCTATAACAAAAAAAATCCATTTCAAAAGCATCTTAGTCTTATTTTTTTTACACTTATGAACAATGGCATTCTCAAAATATCCCTTACTAAAGTTAGTTCATGGAATACCATAGGTGATTCATTATACAAGGGAGGAAGGATTGGATTATCCATCAACAAAACCCTGATATGAGATAACAATGTTTCTTTTTCTTAAAAAAAAATAAAATTAAATATATGTGTAGGCCCTAGAAAAGTAGTGATTGCAAAAGCATCAAATTCTTCTTCATTATGGCTCAGTGTCTCAGTTGTATTTGATAAAATTTTGCATAGGGATCTGTATGACATAGCATCAATTTGATTTTTTTTCCTCATTAAATATGAAAGCAACAACAATTTTCAAGGTCTGCAATGTGATTTGGTGAAGCAAGAGAATGGATTTCATGAGAAAATAGATAAGGGAATTTATGGAGTTTGCTCCTTATGAGAAGTGGATTACCGAGTTGTTAAATGTGGTGAAGATCAGGAAAATGGGTGCCATCAATAAGGAAGGTCGAGTAAAGTGGTAAACCAATTTACATTCCCTTTTTTTACATGCACAGTGATAAAGGATTCTCATAATTTTTCTTTTTGATTTTCACAAAAACAAGAATATATTAAATATTCATCATTTACACTTTAAGTGTTGAAAACTTTGATTTTTTAAAAGTACATTAAAAATGAAGTTGGATTTTTTTTATATAGTCTCTTGAAATTGAAATTTTGGAGGTTAGGGTTTCAAAACCCATAGTTTATTTTGATTAATTCAAATATTGGAGAAATAAGGGTGTAAAAGGTGTTATAAGGTGTAATTTTTTTACAAGTCCTAGGAATCCTTTGTATTTGGAAACTATTTTTGAAGGTAAAGGCAAAACCTCAAAATAGTATTCCCTTGTCTTGTTTTTGACTTGTTTCTTTATCACCATGGCAAAAATTATGAGTTTGATTTCTAAAAATGGTAAACTATCAACTAAAAATTACTAAGAATGGAGTAGGAACATGGAAAATACACTCATTTTTAATGACCTATGGGAAATCACTAAGAAATAAACCACACCACCAATTGAAGCTACAAAATTGATTGAATATCATAATCATGATACACGTGCACTCATATTTTTGAAATCATCTTACACTGAACAAGTAATAATTCATATTGAGGTAGTTAGCACTAGTACATGGAAAGCTTGAAAAGAATTAAAAGATTTATATGACAAACAACATGCATAAAAGAAGATTGACCTTCTTATGCAACTATTGAATAATAAATTGGAAGATAATGAAGATGTCTCTAAATATCTTTCTCACATGAAAACATTGAAACAAGAATATTTTACAACTAATGATAAAATTGATGATGATATGTTGATTTATATCACATTGAATGGTCTTAATTCTACATACACCAATTTTATTGAAATGTTATGGCTTAGTGATAAGCTTAATGGTGCCACATTTGACTCTATTTTTGAGTTATTAACTCAACATGAGAAATAATTTGTAAGGAAGAAGAGTACATCCATAGAGGAGGCCCACTCTACCAAAATAGGCAATCATTTATATGAGTATAACAAAAAACATTATTCAAATCACTATCAGAGATAGAAACACTCTCTATGGCATATTTATAGATATAAGCATCATTCTAGACAAAGGGATCATTCTATTTCTCCAAAGCATAGACATCACTCTGGTTTTCCAAAACATGAGCATGATCACAAACATTCACATGGACACAAGCACAAGCACAAGCATTCTTATTCATGTGTTTATTCTTACTCTAGTTATAGTGGACGTGAGAAAATATGTTATAATTGTGGTGGCATAAGACACCTCTCTATAGAGTTCCCCTCTAAAAGGAGGTCCTCTTGACATCAACCAAAGGTAGAAGCAAACATTGTTGATCACTCCAATCACTATAGTCACTATTCTAGCTATTCTTCTACATATTCTTTTGATGGATGGGATGACTATGAAGTTGCTTGCTCTACAGTTGATGACTATATATTTTGAGATGATAACACACCCATCTTGTGCAAGCTGCTAAGCTCAAGATTTGGATTTGATATAGTAGCATTTTTTGTCTTGTGTACTTTGATTTCATAGATCTAATGTTTATATGATCTTTGATGTGGAGCATTTCAGTGGTTTGTACTTGGTTTATTTGTTGCATATATTCTCACATCTCATCTAATAGGGGGAGAAAATATTACATATTGGCTTTTAATTAGTCGTCAGTGGTTGTGATACAAGTCAACATTGTGTTGCTAGCATTGTTAGTGCTAAGCAAAGGCCTGTGAGAGATGTTGGTGATTGTTGGGCATCAATTTAAGATGTACCATACATAGTATAGAGGGAAGTCATTTATTGGATAGATTTTATGTGAGGATCAATGTAGTTGGATAACACTTCTTCATTTTATAATATAGTACAGGGATGATTAGGATGTGGATCAGTCTAGGATTCATAGTGTACTAGTTATAGTTATAGCAGAGTCTACTTGGATGACTCACATTTCTTTGCTTTAGTTTTTTTATACCCCTTTGTATCAAGGGGGAGTTTGTTAGGATCATTTTTGATCCAAAGTATTTTATTACTTTGTTTTTTAATTTGTTTATGTTTTTGGTTGGTGGGTTGGTTATACCCATGATTTGGTTTTCCTTAACCAACTACTTCTCTCATAATATTTTAAATCTTACTCTTGTACAAAAATAAAAAATAGGATTTTACATTGAATATATATTTTTCTGAATTTATCCTCCATTTTACCAGGGAACACCTACTTGATTTGTCTAGTACTAGAAATTATATTGTACAATACTAAATCATTATATAAACTAATTAATATTAAAAATCATATAAAAATACATCAAATGACCAAGTTTATAGAATTTACAAGGGTAGAGTCTCAAGACAAAGAGATTTGAATGTAAAAACCTTAGTTTTAGGGTTATTTAGTCTTATGTGAGCTTGAAAGGCAAAATAAACTATTATTTTGAATATTAAAGGACTTCAATACATTATAAGACCTTATTTAGGTCTTATCATGTTAATTACACCTTCATGAAGTGTTAGATACTCCTAAATAATCACAAGAAGTGTTTATCAAGCAAATATACATAATTTTGAGGTTTCTTATAAGATTGTGTAGATTGAGAAGTAGAATTGTGAAGTATTTTAGTTTTTAAATCATTTTAAAACTATTATAATAACTATATATGGTCCTATTTAAGTATCCTTAGCTTCTTAAAAAAGTATTAGAATCTGATCAATCATTCAACCATATCAACATGACAATATATTAAATTTTAACAATAAAAGAGGACTGTGTAATAGTCAAAAGAATGAATTGAATTAATTCTTGCCATTTTAAGGTATTATGGATCCTCATATTTCTTATTATTCTTTATCAAGACATATATTCAGGTAATCAATACATAAACACAAAGAAAATAATGTCTGTATCTCTATCTTTTGACTTGTATAAACACAAGTTACCCCTAATTTGAATGTATGCACCTTATCATGAAGATTTGAATCAAAACTCTTAGGATTATAATGAATTTTTGAGCATGAAAATAATTCCCACTCATCTCATAGATACTCTTTACTACAATCTCAATTTTCAACACTTTGAATGATACTTGAAAATACCTCTTTTGTATATTTATAAGTGTAACAATACAAAGTATGAATGCTTGAGATTTTACACCTTAGCTTATGGATTATAAACAATAATTAAATAAATTTTAGAAAAATTAATAATATTAAATTTACCATATATCAAGATCATTATAAATCCTCATACACACACTAAATCATGCTTTTATTTATCAATTTCATTGCACATACAAAATTTAGAAGAGTAAACATAGTTTTCTTGAAAATCTTATTCTTTTTATTTTTATTCCCATTAATTCCAATTATATCACCTTTTAATCTTATATATTACCTCTATATATCATAACCTATCCAACGTGTATTCTATTCTTTTATATCTAAACATGCAAATAGATTCCTACAAACTTGCCACTCAATGTATGGAGGTAGTTACCAAGATGCCATTTTTGGCTTACATTTATCTTGATCATCAATTGTACATTGAATTACCTTTATCACACTTCCATATTATAAAATAGGATATATTACAACATTTATATATCATCAAAGTTTCCCAAATACTTCAAAACACTTCACAAATCTAGTTCACAACTTCAGTTTTTCAAATTTGGAATTTAGGCAAGAAAACCTAAAATGGCTACCAACAGACAATCTCAAATAATCTTAATGATTATAAGACATAAATTGGGACCAATTATGACCCCAAATCCTAAACCAAACTAAAATTAACAATCATTACAAATTTAAGCATGCTAACACTCCAACAACCCAGTGATGTTCTGCATCATATTCCCCTTAAGGGAAAGATTTGAGATCCATATCAAATATGACTTATCCTTTTTCTTCCTTATTTTAAAATTTATATTATCCTAATCCTTTGATATTATATTACTATTTTCCACTTGTATTTCTTCTTTCTTCTTATTTGATTCTTATTTCTTTATTTTCTTAGCTCGTTTTGTTTCCTTACCAACTTGTTTTCTAGTTCCATAAAGCATATAACCTATTGAAATTCCTTATACTATTCATATTCTAATTGTTCTATATCAATATTTTATTCCTCATAATCTTTCTTCACTTATTCTCCATTGATCATGTTTTGTCCAAACACTACCGACTGATCTTATTTCTTAACCTTAACTTTTCCTTCATCCTTAGGCTTAAATGGTTTTTCATACTTTTGTTTTTCCTTTTTATTTATCAAAATATTCTTGAAAAATTATCTGGATATCTATTCATGACATTTAACCTTCCCATGGTGGGAATTTTTATTTCCTTGTTCATCATATTCTATTTTTTCCATCTCATGCAATTTCAAATTTGTCTCTTCCATATCAAGGATTTGGCTTTGTTCATAATTAATGATCATTACATCCTTACTTGCATTATTAACTATTGTCAACCACTATTTTAAAGAGTTAAATAGTTCCTCCAACATCCTCATTTCTTCTTTCAATGAGATATCATCCACCTCTTTAGTTGATTCATCATACTTAGGGACTACTTGTCTTTTAGCTCCTTCATTTATCACTTGACCTTGTATTTGCACATTGCCATTTTTAGAAACCAATTTCCACTCTCTCTCATCAACAAGATCATCCTCTAAAATTTACCCTTCTACTTGGTTCTCTTAGTTTTTATGATATTTATTGAACTCATGCCCATATTCTTGATCACTAGTCTTTCCCAAACACCTAAAATTTGTCAACCTACTTCCCTCATTATGTTTTAATATTTTCTCATGTAGTTTATCCTCTTTAGATGTCAAATTTAACCCTTATCCTTACTGCATGTTAGTCTTCATTCCATGACTCATATTCACTTTCAAATGTCTTATTCAATTATTCAAATGCATCATTATTAAAAACATCCAAAATAACTTGTTTACCTTTCATTTCTCTTATGTTATTTTTCCAAGTTCTTCTTAGGCTTACCTCTATCCTCTTATGATCTTCCTCATCATTTTTGTCTTGATGAATTGAATTAAAGAGATGTGAATTCCTCTTCTTATCCTTTATTTTTTCAACTATATCTTTTTGTTCCTCTCTTATGCATTCTTAAGATGCTTCTTTCTCATCATATCTAGTGACACTATTATTCTGCACTTATTTCATGCTTTTGACCACCCACACTTGATATTTTATGACTTTTGGTTGATATATGCTCATTAATTCATTCCTTCTTCTTGAATCATAAACTACTCCATATTTTAGAGTATTTATTTCATCTCTCCATCTTTGATCAACTTCCACATGTGTTTGTTTCATCAAGAAGTCTACTCTTTCCTTATTTATTTACACTTGTCCTTCACTTGAGTTTTTAACTTCCATAATATTTTGATTGAATTTTGTGTTCTTCATCTCATCAACTAGTTTCTTGAGCCACTTTGGCACTATATATCCATGATCTACAATATGTTCTGAGAGCTTAACATTTCTCTTCTTTGTATCAAATTTTATATCAGTAATCTTATCCTAATATGCATGATCAAACCCAAGATTCAAACTTTTATGTAATTGATTAATGACCTATTGCATGGTCATATTTTATTTCATGTCTTCATGGCTTGAAATAACCTATTCATTATGTATTTCCTTCATTTATTCTACTACAATGTTTTGTAAATCATCATGGAACTCTGACTCATCTTCCATGTCTTCATTGGCATGTTGAAGGTCTTTAATCTCTTTGTTGTGGGCTTCTATAACCTATTCTCTTACTTTTTCAAACTAATTTATCTCTATGGGAGCTTTAATTTACCCATCTCTATAAAATTTAAAGGAATTATTCTTGACCCTCTTCATGATATTATCCATACCTACATACCTACACTTAAACACAATGTTAGAGCATAAAACAAAGAGACCAAAATGTCTCCATGAGTGCCTCCTTCATTAACACTCTCTTATTCATTTTACTCCCTTTATTAAGTGCTTATCTTGGAACTTATTTCTCATCTTTATTTATGTTCTATTAAATGATAACTCTCTTCACCATTTATAATTCATGTTTCTCATTTTGCATCTCTCTTTTTTGTATTTTTTTATGGGCACTTTCTTTTTCTTATCTTTTCTCAAGACAATCTGCTTCTCTTTTTTCATAAGTCACCTTATAGGCCACTTAACCTTCTTTATCATTATATATCCAAACCATTGGCTTCTTTGTCACAATATGAACTTCACCATGAGATATAAACTTTTAAATCTTTGTTTCAACTCATTTATTATCTTATTTAACTCTTTATTCACATTCAACTCTTTATCCTTTGTGTCTTATTTGATCTTTACCTATTTGTAATTTCCTTATTCAGTATTGCCTTGCATCTTATTTCTCATTTCCATATTCATCTTACCTTTATTTAATATTAAGGTCTCACTTGGACCTATCTCACTTAGAAATTTTCCCACTTGTTCTCTTGGACCTCACTTAGATTTCTCTCCCTCTTATAGTCCTTTGCCTCAAACTTTTATTTTACTTTATAAACTCTCCTTGAGCTTATAATTGAGATCCTCACAAATTCCTTCACCTTCTTCAAGCCTCAATATATTTAGGGCTAATACCATAACTGCTATATTTTTCTCTTAAGCTTTTATGGTCTTTTTTTCACTATTTTCTCTAGGCTCTTCCTGACTAGTCTCAAGTCCTTCACCTTGGGCTGAGGGATCTAGGTTATTCTCTCACTAATTTATTCTCTCTTATAACCTCAATGGTTCATATTTTCACCTGATTTATATCTTTCAATAACTCTTCTTCAAATTTGATTTACATAACATAAACATACATGAGAGACAAAATCAAAACATGTACCTTTTCCTCTTTGCTTGAAGGATGTCTATCTTCTTGCTTGTAAAATATTTACTTATCTAATACCAATTGATTTAGACCCAAAAAATTAAAACCTTCTTTTACATCCTTGACTTTGATATCTATTTGACAATATCTTTATTCACAAACTCATATTTTGTCTACTAGCACCATAGGTCTATATACCTTCAACTTGATGAAAAATCTTATTTATTCACCAAGTCCTTATAAAAATGTTAGTATACTTATTCTTACTTATATAAATTATACCTAACATGAATCAAATCATTTGGTAACTTCAATTAGTCATTAGTTCTTTATAAGCACTTTTACTTTAGAATAGTTTATTTTTCTTGTAGCCCTCTAGACACACAAAGTTTCTTAGATAGAAATGAATAAAAAGTTTATTTATAATTTAAATCCACTTTTGAGTACCCTTTAATCTCTTACAACTCTTCTCAAATTTATCTGGAATAAATCCTAATTTATATCTTTGAATTATCCTCCTTTCTTCTATTTTAGGTCTCTTTTAAGCCTCCTTTAGTGTAAAGATCCTAGATTAGAATTATCCATAGGGATTCATGAAAAAATAAAACCACATTAGGATAAAATTTAACACCTCCTAATTCTTTCTAGGCTTTATGACATAATTTTTAATGTGTCTTTTCTCTCACAACCTCTTACTCATTAGGTCTCTTAAGGCCTACTTAATTTGCCCAATATTATCAACCATATTGTATGGTACTAAATCATTATATAAACTTGTTAATATTAAAAAACACATAAAAATAAATTATATGACAAATTTTTAATAAATTATAAGGGTGGAGTCTCAAGATAAATATATTTGAATATAAAAACCCTAGTTAAGGGTTACTCAATGTTGTACGAGCTCGAGAGAGTAAATAAATGATTATTTTGAATCTTAAATGACTTCAATCCATTATAAGACCTTGATTATGTTTTAACATGTTAATTAAACCTTCATAAAGTGTTATACTATTGAATAATCATAATAAGTGCTCATCAAGTGAATAGATAGAGTTTTGAGGTTCCTTATAAGACTATGTAAGTTGAGAAGAAGAATTGTGAAGTATTTTAGTTTTAAAATCATTTAAAATATATTATAAGACCTATATAGGGTTCGTATTAACCATAATTATATTTTAAAACAAGTATTATACTCTGATCAATCATTCAATCGTATCAACATGCCAATATACTAAATCTTGACAATAAAAGAGGAATGTGTAACAATCAAAAGAATATATTTCATCAATTTTTGCCCTCTAAAGGTATTAGGGATCCTCTTAGTTCTTATGATTATTTATCAAGACCTTTATTCATGTAATCAACATGAAAACACAAATAAAATAATTTTTTTATCTCTATCTTTTGATTTATATAGACATAAGCTACCCTTAATTTGACTGTATGCACCTTATCATGAAGATTTGAATAAAAAATCTTAGGATTCTAATGAATTTTTGAGAATGAAAATAAGTCCAAATCATATCACAGATACTCTTTACTAAAATATCAATTTTATATTAAGATGTTGCCATTGATTTCAAAGGGTTTGTTATTCAGTAAAGAATATGATCATTGACATTAAGGAATTTCTATTGATAAGAGTCCACAGTTTCTACAGATCTGTAGCTATTGACTGAGTTTATAGCTTTGCCATGAAATTTGTTTTTGGTAAAGTAGACAATTATCCAAGATACTTTTTATCTATATTTTACATCATATGGAGTCACATAAATAGAATGCAAAATTAACTCAAACTAAAGTCCATTGAATGAGTTATTTTGTATGAAGGAAGGTGATAAGAGGATTATGGAGAATAATATTGTGTCAGGAGATATTGGGAAAGCAATTACTGACTACATCAGACATGATACATACTACATCAAGTTTTTTATATATTGAATTAGACATTTTATAGACTGCATCAAGTTTTTTATAGACTGCATCAGGTTTATTATGAACTACATCAGGTTTGATTTGGACTACATCAGGTTTTCTATGAACTACATCAAGTTTGATACAACTACATCATGGGTGATATAGACTACATAAAATCTGATATGAATTATATCAAGATGACTATAGACTTTATCAAGCTAACACTAAATGTATTCTAAGGATTGCTTGGTCCATCCCAACTTCATTTCACTCTGGCCAATCTATGTGAGTGAACTTTTATGTAAGCTAGTGTAAATTATGTTTTCAAAAGAGAATAAATCATTATACATTAGACTATAGAGTTTTATTTGGATGAATTTTAAGAGGTTATTGATCAACATCTTATATATAATCAAGATTACATTATCTTTTTAAATTATGAAATATAAAGGATTATTATTTGCTAAGGAGCATAGCAGAGGTCCATTGAGGAAAAAATGGCCAGAGAGGGAGTAACTATGAACAAATGAATGACTTATAGGAATATTAATCTTAGAGTATATATAATCAACTAAAATAGATGATGAGAGGAGGTAGAGAGGACAATCTTTGAAAATAAAGAGCAAAGAGAAAGAGAGCCTAATGTGTTTATTTGGTTGATGAGCAAACAAATAGTAGAATAAATCTTATACTAATAAGAATAAAAATAAAAATTATTCCATCATTTTTTGACAAAATCAATTGAAAAATGTGGATGATCTAAAGCAGCTAAGTTGGTTATTGGCAAAGGGGGTTAAAGCCTCCTATAGATTGGTGTCTACAAATCAGGGAGTTGGTGCTTCCCAACAAGTTGGTGCTTGTTGAATCTTTTTGTCAAGTTGGTGCATGACTATTTGGGGTTGGTGCCTCAAGATGAGTTGTTGCTCAATCATATTGCTAACTCATTTTATATCTAATTTAGGACATGTAGTCCATGCAGTGATCACTATGGATTTTCTTCCCTTTAAGGGTTTCCTACTCATATCAGGTGTTATGTATTTATTTTTTTGGTGTGGTTTGATTGCTCTATGGATTTTGCATGGATGCTTGACTAATAAACTAAAGAATTAAAATAAATTTTTAAGAGCTCACTGATTTACCCTCAATGTTTTTTCTTCCAATAATTGGTATTAGATTAGGTCCTTCAAGGTCAAGATTGATAGCTGAAAAGTAGATCCTAAGAATCATAATGTCTAGTCATCAATTACAATAAAGGTTTTTAATAAATAAGGCCCATTTATTCACTATAACTAATTATGC
The DNA here is from genome assembly GCA_037957365.1 of Torreya grandis. NCBI lineage: Eukaryota > Viridiplantae > Streptophyta > Pinopsida > Cupressales > Taxaceae > Torreya > Torreya grandis. The sequence continues at coordinate 2,083,977 of JARHVA010001166.1, read as the reverse complement.
CTTTTTGAGTATTAAGATGAATACCTATTTGATAACTCTTAAGTTTGACATTTGGAAATTAGTTGTAGATGGGTATACTATCCCTCAAACTCCTCCAACTAATGACGTAGGAAAGAAATCAAGTGAGAATAATTCAAAGGCTTTGAATACTATATTGTGTGGATTGCTAGAATATGAGTTTATCAAGGTGATGCAGTGTGAGTTAGCTAAGGATATTTGAGACAAGTTACAAATAATCTATGAAGGTGAAACCAAGGTAAAATTAGTAAAATGTCAGACCCATAAAAGATAGTTTGAAGGTCTTAAGATGAAGGAAGAAGATAATATTATAGCATATCTTCTTAGAGTTGATGAAGTAGTCAACATAATCAAAGGTCTTAGAGAAAATGTTAATGAGTCAACTATTATTCAAAAGGTTCTAATATCCTTGACCCTAATATTTGACTCAAATGTGTCATCAATTGAAGAATTAAAATATTTAGACAAGTTATAAATGGATTAGCTTCATGGAATCCTTACTACCTATGATATGAGGACTAATAATGGAAGATCTTCCAAAATGGAAGTAGCCTTCAAAGTTCTAAAGAAAACACAAATAAAAAAGTTTAAAATTGATAGTGACATTGATGTTGATGAAGACAAAGACAAAGACTTATTTATTGGTAAATTGAGAAAAGTTCTAGGTAAGTACAAAGTCAAGCTACCATTCAAATGTTTAAATTATCGTAGTTTTGGTCATTTTTTTCCCAAATGTCTTAAAAAATAAAAACATGATCATGATGAAGAACATGGTGAAAAGAATAAGAAGTCTAAAAAGTATGCCAAGATCAATAAAAATTTCAAGAAAGGTGACTATAAGAAAAAATTATTTAATAACAAAAAGAGTTTATTTTTTAAAGAAGACAAGAACTCTTCAAAAGTCAGTGATAAAGATATCTTAGATAGTGATGACTACAGTTTAGACCATAGAAGTGATGAATCTTTTTTTGTGGCTATTGAAGTTGAAGATGGGAATAGTTCAAAATAACAAGTCTTCATGTATGATGAAGAAGAAGCCAAGGTTGATCTTGAGGTAGAAATTATCATTTCTTTAAATGAATTGAAGATTCAAAGAAAAAAAACCAAAAGTTGAAGTCTCTAGTCAAAAGTCATGAAGAATAGATATGTATCTTAGAAACTAAGATAACTAAGAGTGCCAAAAAAGTTGAGGTCATCAACAATCTCAAGACTCAGTTAGAAGAATAAAATTCAAGTCTAAAGTCCAAGGAAGGAGAGTATAATGAGTACAAATCTGAATAGGTTCATTGAAGTTATATTTAGAACAATTCACAATCAAATTAAGAAATTGTCAAAAGTTTAAAAAGAGAAATTGAATTCTTGATGACATATTAAACAATCAATGGCCACCACTCATCAAAATAGGAATTGGATACTAAAATGACTAGAAGAGTAGAAAATAAGAGTATAATATCAGTAAGCCAAAGACATATGTTTATTCTCTCAAGAAATCAGATATTGTAAATGATAGTTAAAGGTCAAGATAGGTCAAAAAGATTATCACTCCTCTCAGAGATAACAAAAGTGTCAATATGCCTTTTAAAAATATTCAAAAAGCATTTCCTATTAGGAAACTAAATGCAATAAGTTACATGAATTCCCTCTATGTCTATTATTTTTATTGTAATCAGTTTAGACATAGAGATATAGATTTTAGATCAAATTCTAGAAACATTATGCATGGAAAAGTGATATGAATAGTCATGGATTTCCAAAATAATTCTTAAATTATTTTGTCCAAAGGTTAAATATCAATAGAAGTAGTATGATTTTTTATAACTATAATAGAATTGGACATATTATAGGATTATATATTGGGTTATGTAAAACCCCTAGTCAAAATAGAAAGGTGTATGTTCAAATTGATAAGAAGTCAGAACCTTTGAAAATACTAGAAAAGAAGCAAGAAAATGATGGTCCAAAGGAATAAGAATCTATGTTAGCACAAAATACTTTTCACACTCAAAATGAGAGTTTTGAAATGGTACATTGATAGTGGTTATTCAATCCATATGATAGGTGACAAGAATAAATTTATATCTTTGAAGAAGACTACTAAAGGTATAGTCAAGTTTAGAGACAATACAACTAAAATTGTTAGCAATGGAATAATAAGTCTTGACAATGGGAAAAGTAAAACTGAGAATGTGTTATATGTAAAATGATTGAGAGCATAATTTTTTGAGTGTTAGTCAAATGTGAAATCAAGTATATACTCTAAATTTTCATTCTAAAGGATGTGAAATAAGAAAATCAAGTTTAGGAAGTTTGGTAGCAGATGCTGATAGGACTGTAAATAATTTATATGTTTTGCATGAGATTAAGAATGAAATGTTTTATGAGTCAAGTGGATGAGATATGGATTTGGCACATAAGAATGGGACATCTAAACTTTGATAACTTAGTAAATATAAGTACTAATAAATCAATTAGGAACATGTCTAATATCATTAAGCCTACAAAAACCCTATGTAAGGTATGTCAAAATGGAAAAGAGACAAGAAGAAGGTTCAAGACAAAATAATATTCAACTAAAAAACCCTTAGAGTTGATTCATATAGATATATGTGGTCCAATTAGAACTCAAAGTATTCAAGGTGAAATTTATTTCATGCTTCTTATTGATGATTACACTAGAATGGCTTGGGTTGCTTTTTTCAAGGAGAAATCTAAGGCTCTAAATAAATTTAAGGCATTTAAGTTTATAGTTGATAATGATATGGACTTAAAGATCAAGTGTCTAAGATTTGATAGAAGAATATAATTCTGGTCAAATGAGTTTGATGAATTTTTTAAGGAAAATGGAATCAAGAGATAGTTTCAAGCTACAAGGACACCACAACAGAATGGTGTGGTAGAAAGGAAGAATAGGACTATTCAAAAAATGGCTAGGATAATGTTGAATGAGTCCAAATTGTCTAATATATTTTGAAGAGAAGTTGGAAACATAATAGTATACATTTTAAACAGAGTTCAAATCAAAATAAACTATAATAATACCCTCTATTAACTATGGAAATGAATATTAGCTTTAATGAAACACTTTAGAGTTTTTGGAAGCATATGTTTCATCAAGAGAAATGAAGAGGATCTAGGAAAATTTGATTCAAGGGTTGATGAAGGCATCTTCCTTAGATATTATTTAGTTATTAATGCATATATATGCTACAACAAGAGATTTAGAAGATTATGGAGAGTACATATGTGAGAGTGGATGGAACTATATCTAAGAAGGTTAGCACTCAACCAAGAGTTCATGTAGAGGATCTTGACCTCAAAGAAGAAGAATAAATATTAGAAGAATAAAATGTAGAAAAATAAAGTCAAGAAGAAAAATAATGGGAAGATATAAGGGCACTTTCCATATTCATTCAAAAAAATCATGGAAAAAGTCAAATCATCAGTGATATTAATGTTGCAGTGAAAACTAGGAGAAGGTTTATGAATACATAAAAAAATGTAAACTTATCTCTATTTTAAAAGATAGAACCAGAAAAAATTTAGAAGCCAGAAGTGATAAGCATTGGGTGAATGCTATAGAGGAAGAGTTCAATTAGATAAAGAAAAATGAGACTTGGGAACTTATTCCTAGACCTAAGGATAATAATGTCATTGGAACTAAATTATTTTTTAGGACAAAATTGAATGAAGATGGTCAGGGCATGAGAAATAAATCAGGGCTAGTATTTAGAGTCTATGCTCAAGTAGAAGGTGTTGAATTTGAAGAAATTTTTGAACTTGTGGTAAGACTGGAAGCCATAAGAATATTTTTGGCATATGTTAGTTTCAAAAAAATTAAGATATATCATATGGATGTAAAGTCTACATTTCTCAATGGAAACTTAGAAGAAGTGTATATAGAGAAACCTAAAAGTTTATATTTATCAATAAATAATGATTGTCTATAGATTGAAGAAGCATGATATGGGATAAATCAAGCCCTTAGAGAATGGTATGAAAGCCTTGATAGATACTTGATTGATTATGGTTTTAAGAGAGTTATTGCTAATAGCAACCTTTACATCAAAAATGAAGGTGAACATAAATTAATTATAGTTGTGTATGTTGATGATATTATCTTTGGTAGTGACTATGAAAAGATGTCTAAGGAATTCACAGAAGTAATGCAACAAGAATTTGAGATGTTTATGTTATGGAAACTATCATTTTTTCTTGGATTTCAAGTAGTTAAGTCAAATAAGGGAATATTCATCTCTTAAGGTAAGTAAATTAAGCAAATGTTGAAGAAGTTTGATATGGAATATTTTAAATCAGCAAGTACTCCAATGACAACAAGTTTCAAGTTGAGTCAAGAAGATAAGTCATCAGAAATTAATTAGACCTTGTATAGATCTATGATTGGAAGTTTAATGTATAATAATACATCAAGACCTGATATCATGTAGACAATAGGTCTAGTGGCCATATTTTAGGAAAAACCAAAAGAGTCACACTTACAAGCAGTCAAGAGGATATTCAAATATCTCAAAGGTACTATGGACTTTGGTTTATGGTACTCAAAAAGTAAGGATTTCACTTTGATATCATATACTGATACAGAGGGTAAGTAGCATTGATAAATAAATAGAAAAAGTGGCAGTGCATTGTTTCTTGGAAATATTCTTATGTCATGGTTGATTAAGAAACAACCATTAATTTCCTTGTCCATAGATGAAGATGAGTAGATAATAGTAGCATCATGTTACACATAGGTTTTTTGGATGAAACAGATCTTGAGTGACTTTAATATTAAGGATGATATTCTAATTTTTATATTTTATGATAATAATAGTGCCATTAACATATCTAAGAATCTATTCATGCATATTAGGACTAAGCATATTCCAATCAAGTATCATTTTTTAAGGGAGCAAGTAGATGATCAGATTGTCAAACTAGAGTATGTAACCATAAAATAACAAGTTACAGACATTTTTACAAAACATCTTCCAAGGGAAACATCTAAGTTCTTAATGTAGGAATTGGGAGTAATTCCTTCTTCTATTAGTCATTAATAAAGGTATGGAATAAGAGGGAGCTAACCTTTGGGTATCTTTTAGCTCTGAGGATCAAGAGTCAAGTGTCTATGATAGTCAAAATATGGTCAAGTGGTAGTGAGTAGTATATCATAGTTTTCTAAGAAGTTTATGGATTTTTCATCAGGAAAATGAAGATGGATATTATCAGTTTTGGAGAAGCAACATTTTTTTTGTATCAAATAGATTTTAGGTTATGTAACCATTTTCCATTGATGTCAAAGGGGGAGAATTAACAAGATGACTATTTTTAGAGAGAAATGGTGCAACAATAGAGATAGTTGTATAAGGGGGAGAATTAGCAAGTTATGTAACTACTGTCTAGTTGACTTTGGTAAAGAAATGATAGGGGAAAGAGTAAACCAAGGTCAATTCTTGGTGTAATGATATGTTTATTGAATGATAAAATCTACTCAGATCATCAATTTATAAAGGTTTCCCATCAATGACAAAGGGGGAGTTTATTGAGATGTTGTCACTAATGTCAAAGGGTTTGTTATTTAGTAAATAATATGGTCATTGATGTCAAAGAATTTTTGTTGATAAGAGTCCAGAGTTTCTATAGAGTCTATAGCTACTTCCAGAGTTTGTAGCTTTGCCATGAAAGTTATTTTTGGTAAAGTAGACAATTAGACAAGAGACTTGTTATCTATATTTTACATCATATGGAATTAGATAAATAGACTATAGAATTAACTTAGACTAAAGTCCATTGAATAATTTGTTATTTATGAAGGAAGGTGATCTTAGAATTATGGATAATAATATTGTGTTATGAGTTATTGGGCAAGAAGCTATGAACTGCATCAAACATGATATGGGTTACATTAGGTTTGCTACATACTACATCAAGTTTTTTATAGACTACATTAGGTTTGATATGGATTGCATTAAGTTTATACAAATTTCATTAGGTTTTCTATGGACTGAATTAGGGGTGCTATGAACTACATTAGAGCTGATACAAACTACATCAAGACTACTACAAACTTCATCAGGCTGACACTAAATGTATTACAATGATTTCTTGATTTATCCCAACTTCATTTTTTTAATATTTGAATATGTATCAAAGGTGCCTAAAGTATTTAATAACACTTCTCATTTTAAAATTCTAAAAAATTTAGATCATGAGTTGTAGGTTGTGATAATTTTGTTATCTGTTGATAAAATAGAGGGAAAACAAGTGGATTGTTTCATAATATTTATAATGTTTGGTGGTTGAGAACCATCATGGCCAAATATTTAATCTATGAAAAATATGAAGTATGATATGCTAATAATAGTTAATTATGATCAATAACTATCTAAAGACTAATATAAGACTAATATTTACTATGAAAATTAAGCTAGAGTGATTTGGTTAAAAAAGGAGAAAAAGGAAAGGTAAGGTAGAGAAGAGATGTTGTTAATATTAATTATAAACATCATGACAAAGTTAAAATATCATCCAGGCATGCACTTAACCAATGCATAACATAAAGTAGCATAAGATAGAATCTTATCACACATCAAGAAAACATCTAAATAATGTGGGAAATAATACAAATAAGAACCAAGTCACTTTAAAGATTTACCCCTATAAGCAAATAACATTAGCCCAAATGCAATAAGAGTAAGAAAATGAAATAAACCTAAGAAATTTCAATTAACCTAGCATTGGCACAAGTTAACAACTTTTCATTTAAATGTACACACAAGGAATTCATAAGAACCATTCAAATCTAGAAATCAGAACAAACAAATGAGAGAGAAGCCAAAATAACAAAATACATAAGCAAATTTTGATAAACTTTGCAAAATTCTTTGCTTATATTAATTAATCCAAGTTTACAAAGTAATTTTGTCTCTAATAAATCCCCCCTTTTACAATTGATAATACTCCTTTTATAGAATTCAAGGAAGTATGTTGGTCAGTCATATCCAGTTATAAAAGTACAAGTGTTAGGACAACTATCCTTTCCACAAATGTTCTAGAATACACTATACTTTCCATAATAGAATAATCTATAGGCAATATGTTTTATAAATTGTACATGCCTTTAAAAAAAGAATATTCCATTATCAAAATATACAATGCTTAGATATAGGACAAATATTCTTAATTTGACTAATCTTTGAGGCCCTTGTACTGTTGTAAGATATTCTTTACTTTCTGATGTTGCTCCTTAATTAGATCAAGGTCAACAATTAGTTTCATGAAGAGCTCTTCATTTGATTTTCTAAGCTCTTATGGTCTTTATCTACCCTTCTTAATGCCTCTTTGATGCTACTGACTTCAGTAAATTTTATTCTAATATTAGAATCATATCCATGACCCTAATATTATTTATCCCATATTTTTCTTAGTTCTTGATCCTCACTTCTTGCATGACTAGGGTAGCTCTGTGCTCAAACTTCTCATTAGTGATGAGGTCTAAGAGCTAAATGTAGTTAGCTTGGTCATCATGGTCCCAAGTAAGTGTTCCATCCTATTTTGTAGCTACTTTTCATTCTTAAAGAGACTTTCTAAGTTCCCAGATCTTGTGCTCAAACCTTTTATCCCATCCATAATTAATCCCATGATTGTGTTTAGATGATCTAGGCTAATTGTTTTGAAACTATGAATTTGATCTTCAATCAAGACTTAATAAAATCCTTTGTTTTGTCCCTTAAGTTCTACCATTGGCTATGGATTTGTTCAAATTGGTCACTAGTTAACTATAATTCAACTTCTATGTTGAATTCTTTTGCACCAATGATAATCCGATATTCTCTTGCTTGATTATGGTGAATATAGGGTTGAACTAGGGCTCCTATATGTTCTTAGGGATTTTTTAAGGTTTTTACAGTTCTCTAATGGTGGTAACTACCTGAACTTACAAAAGCTTCATTACTTAGATCCTAATTGGACTACATGCTTATGAACTTATATTTCCTAAGTTTGAAAGATCTTTTGAACTAATTGGTTTAGCTTATGTGCCTCCATCATGGAATTTCCATGGCATCGATGTGGCATTTTCATGGAATTTTACTTGTTCATATTTTTAAAATGACCATTATCTTTTAAATTTTTTTTCTTGATTTCACACCATTGGATCATCCTTACACAGATCAATGTGGATCATCAATATTGATCTAAGAACTTGAATGTTGTTGGCTGCTCCCTATATTCCCTATGGTTATGACACTTGTCACTTTATCTTTTGTCTTGGGGCTCTATTGAAATTTTGACTCAATACACATCATTGGATCAATTTGATATGAGCAAATGTGTACTGTTGATCTTGTGAAGATGCTTAAGCTTTAGCTTAGGGTTAGGGTCTTAACTTTAAGCTTACACCATTGGATCTTGATCATCTGATCAAGTATGGATCATTGATACTACAAATAAAAACAACATTTTAGTCAATGCTTGGGGATAATAAAGAACTTATCATAATGTTTAAAATTATGGTTTTATTTTGTGTTAATAAACATGGGCAAGACCTTAGAAAAACATTTTAATCTAAATTTTGAGACATAATAAAAGGGATTCCATGAATAATCAATGACATAACATATAGTCTTAGGATAAGGCCTTTTAGGCTAAGTCTATAGACATAACAAAAGGTCTCAGTGGTTAGTTAGACTATGTATAAACATAAGGGACCAAGGGGGCTCAGGAAAATAAAGAGACCAAATGTAAAAAAAAATATTAAGGTTTGGTCGTATTCATAAACATGACTAAACCTTAGGACAAAAATAGAACTAAGTCCATAGCATAATAAAAGGGACCCCATATTTTATTTAGACCATGCTAAGATAAAAGGGAACAAAGGGGGACTCGATACATAAAGAACTTAGGATAAAGATTTTAGACTAAGGTCTCGGTAATATTAATAAAAATGACTAGGACCTTAGGTTAAAATAGGACTAAGTCACATTAAAGTGTTCCTACGAAGAATGTTCCTATGAAAAATGTTCCTACCAAATTTGAATTCAATTCAAAGGGCATGAGCTAGGGTAATTAGAGTTAGGTTTTAAGTTGACTAGTCATGAATTCAACTTGATTACAACATAACAAAGGATAGTAAGAGATCAAATCATTATTAAATCATAAAACCCATGCATTGTTCATTCTAAATGGACTCCATTAGAGATATGACTTGAAACATAAATATCAAATGTTAGCAACTTTAGGCAAGATGAAATCATAATTATGAATAAATATGCCAACCAAATTAGGTGTGGATAACAATAAAATAAAGATAATGTGCAAAACACTATAATGATACTCTAATTAGATGAATTTTCAAATTTAGGGTACAAATTTGAATAATTTAAGACAAAGGTCCCCATTTTTCAAAAATGGGGATATGTTAACCTCAACAAATGGTGACTTCTGAGGGAAACATAACAATATGTTAGAATTTAAAAACTCTACTCTAGACTAATAATTAAGCTACTTATTCCATTTGATTAGGCACCATTATTAAGATTAGTTCAAGGTTAAAACAAATCTTGCACATATAGAATAAGGATTAGACACCAAGACATAGCCATGTTATGTGTGTGCTTTGATTCCACTTACTTATTGATTCAAGATTTAGAGGAAAATTTTTGGGTTCATGACTTTAACCATTTAACACTAACTTTTAGCATGTTTGGATATTCATTAAGAATCATGCTTTTAGTTTAGGGAAGACTTGAGCATTGCTTCACTACCAGCCAGGCATCCATTCCCCTGAGAGAGATGGATTTGGCTCCACTTAAGGCCTTTTGTCTATTTCCAATTAGGCATCCATAGCCCTAGTGCAGATTACTAGAATCACCTTTACTTAGAAAGATCTTGAATTTTGTAATAAGATTCTTATTTTTTGTACTTTTTAAGTCATTATAACTTTCTAGCAAAGGTTGAAAACTAGTTTAGTTGGGTTTTAAGATTTGGTCAAGTGTGTATACAATCAAAAATACATCATGTATATAAATAAATCTTGGCTTGGATAATATAAATCATACCTAAACTTATGATTAGGAATACATTTTTTAAGTAGGAGCATGACCAATATGGGAATCCACTAGACCCGATTAGGGGATCACTTATCACAATACACCATGTTAGGAAGGGTTCCAAAGCCTATAATCTAACAAAATCATTAAACAACCCTGAAATAGTCCTAGGTTTTTATATTCACTCTATATAGAATAACAATAAAGTAAATATAATATAGTGCAAACCAAATCTTATGGCACAAAGTGGAGGTTAGAAATAAATAGACTAAACTAAACATGCATAAAAGACATATACTCATGTCAATGTATGTGAAATCCTAATGCATGGGAGAGAAGCACAATTGCATTATCTATCTACTCTTATACATGAGAAATAAAGTTAGGAATACTTACCTTGAAGATGAACCCGTCGAGCCTCAATCTCTCCCTTGGCCAAGGTGCTTCATAAGATATTGTTGTGGTATGTAAGAATAACAAAGACAAATCAACTCTATGTTACACAACCTATCTATACATATAAAAGACTTCTCCACAAGACAAGATTTGTATCTCCAAATAATGTATGTAACCATAATATTTATTCCTCAAGTAGAATTGTCAATAAGCATATGTTCATTCATACTTATTCTTTGTCACTTCTCTATTCTCAAATGGTTAGAAATGAACTTGTATATATAGGTAGATATTGCCTTAAATCCTTCCAAATATGTCAACTATATAGGTCAAACTAATCAACCCTATATTTTTTTGGAGATAAATCACTAGGTATTGATCTAGGTCAGTCGAATGGCTAAAAAAACTCCAAGTGAAAAATATCCCTAAATAGTGCAAGGTTGACCAAGTCGACCTAGTAAGTCAACTAGTGAAAGGGGGTCAAGTCAAGAAATAAGAGGATAATGATATGAAAAATATTTGGAATGGGTAAAATAGAGAAGAATAATCTTATGATAAATGGTTTTAGGAGATAAATGTGTAGATTTAAAGTGGTGAAAGGGACAACAATATAATGAAACACCAATGATCTACCCACCCCTTTCCCGATGCACCCCTTAAGGTATACACTCAGAGAGATTGAGCTCGATGTTTTTTTCAACATAAAAAGTGTCAATAAGTGATAAAAGTTTGAAAATATTATGTGTATACATATTCCCCACTCAAATCTCATCATGTGTCACATAATTATAGCATGGGATGGTGCTTTAGGAAATAGAACATGATAACATACAACACTGATGCTAAGTAATGTGTAGTAATAAAAAAATAAGATAAATGAAAGGATAGAATTGAAAAACACATACCTTTACTTACCTTATTATTGTAGATAAATAATTAGACTGTAATAGATGTGAAGGCATCCAATGTGAAGAACACTAGGTGAACCTTAGAAGTTAGTGAAAAAAAAAACCAAAAATCAAAATGTTTAGAAGATAGGCATATAATAGTGGAATATATTCTCTATATCATCATGAATATAATGTATTTTATGGTTTTGAAAAAGGATGAGGAGAAACAAAGATATAGATAAAACAAGGAATTTGCTTGAAAAATAATTGAAAATTTTGAATTGCTAGAAAGTGTTTAAAATAGGGAGAAAGAGAAGTCATTTGGTTATTTTGACTTGTGAGAGAAAAAGAGCTCTAAAGACCAAATGAACTAGGATGGTGAGGAGATGACAATCAAGATGAGGGGGAACTCAAAGAGCAACAATGGGTGCACTACAGGTATGCAACTATAAATCTTAAGCTAGTTTTGGAGTATTTTAATGAATTAAGTGTATTTTTTTTTAAACATTTTTTAGCATTTCTAGATGTTAAAATGAAGCCAAATTAGATTTTATAGGTAGGAAAAACCAAGATAGGAAATAGGTTTGAAGGGATTAGGGAGAAAATTACAAAAAGTCACTTTTTAAATAAAATATAAGGGGTCAATAGGGAAAAACAACAAGGTCAACCCAGTCAACCTAGTAGGTTGAAAATAAGTAAAATCCACATTGTCAAACCAGTAGGTATGTGCTGACCCTGTATGTTTTGCAGACTAATGATCAGGTACAGTTTTTCCAATTGATCTAAAAAGTATATAATGACAACATAATATTAGGGAGGGGAAAAGAAGAGGGTTGACTTAGATTTTTAAGTCAACTAGCTCAAAAATAGGGAAATTTTGGTCAAACTAGTTTGACTAAAGAACCATAATAGGTACAAAAATATGTGCAAAAGGCCAAAAGAAGGTCAAAATGGCCTAAAATGACTAATTAAGGGAAAAAAGACTAAGTAGGCTAAAAATAGATAAAAATTAATAAATTAAAGCAATTTAGGCTTGTTTTTTGTTAAAATTATAAAAAGAATGTATTGTGATTATACATGACATGGAGGATCTAATACATCTTTTATTGTTTCTTGATTACATGGATGACCTAGATTCTAGTGATTGGTAGATGCATCATGGATATTATATCTAATAAAGTGTTTAATGATTGGAGATAGAGCTAAACTAGTATTTGTAGGCTTAAGAGGGATAGTCAATATGTGCAGGATTTCCTTGAGTGCTAATCTGTTAGTCATGTTCCTAGGATGTTGGGAATGACTAACTAACACATTAAAATAGGTAGATGGGGATGTGGTAAAGGTAGATATCACTTTGCATTATGTACATGCCATCCTAGGGCTATTGATAGCAAGAGAACTAGTGATTACAAGGATACTAGAAAGCATAGAGGAGAAAAGAGCCTTAGTCATATGGGTTATAGGCTCAGAGATGATATTGGTGGGTAGGAGAGTTATCATGTTTGAAATATATACATCATATATTATGGATATATAAAAATATGTGATAAGTCATATGAGAGAGTGAGTGCTATGTCACAAGCCAGATGGCAAGGTACCACTATTCATGGTATCCTTGAGTTGGATGATCTTAAAGGAGGGAGTACTATATGATCTTGGTTCTATCATCTGGGTCCAGATCTTACATGATATGTATGAGGTTTTGGTCAGAGGTTAAAATTTTATAAGACTAATCATATTACTAATGGCATGGATATATGAGAAGTTTCCTATATATCAACTAGTTGGGTTGTCCCATGCAGTTGATGATAGGTCGTCTTGAGTGTGGAGATGGAGAGATGATCAGGTAGTGTGGGTCATGCCCCACATTCTAGCACTATATATGGTGAGATGTGCAAACATAATGTGGAAACCATATGGGTACATAACAATGACATGGCCAAGCTAGGACATAGTTTTACTATTTATAGTAAGGTCAAAGGTGTTTAGACACTACATCTAGTGGAGAGAGCCATATTTGGTGGTATAACTACTAGGATAGATGGGCTTAACTCATATAGTATTACCAATATTAATTTTTGAGTAGTGGGCTTGGCATTTGAGAGAGTTATGGGGGAGGAGGGAACTAAGGCCACCAATAATGAGGTCAACACTTAGACCATATCATGAGTGACCATGGACTAGGTTAGCATAATAAGGAGTAGATCAGGAGGAGATGGGTGTAGAGATAGTGGCACTAGAGATACCACCATCAAATCCATAGTGAGATGAGTAGCGACCACTGAGGACATGACATCAATAGAGGTAGGAGGAGTAGGAGAGAGTGGAGACTATTTCCATCCTTGATGACCAAGCAAGTGAGCTAGAGGAGATTTGGATGATAGAGAGGCCACTCAGGTGTAGGCTAAGGTAGAGGTGAACCATGATAGCCAAATTTTTACTAAAGAGGAAACCTATAGAGGAGGTACTAGGAAGCCATATAAATCAAGAGATTGTGCTAGACAGTCATGTGGATGGCAAAACCATAGTGTATAAAATGTAGATAGGTAATAAAGACGATTAAATTGTTATTTAAGTTTTTATTTTGAAATAGAGACTAGATATAGATAGCTATTATGAGATACAATAGTGATCTAATATCTATATGGGTGTAATTTTATAGGCATGGCTAAGAATGAGGAGGAGAGATGGGGGTCCCTTATGAGGGAAGCACTCCATGATGTCTTAGATGAGACTCTATAGTCATATGACCCTATTACATTAAAATAGCCTAGTGTACCATCTTCCCCAACTCAAGTAAGTTGGTTCAAATTAGTAAGGGAGGTAGTGAGGTAAATACGAGTATAGAGAGAGAGGATGCAACCACAAATAGAGATGGGTGTAGGAGAGATATGAGCATGGTAGGCCCTAACAGAGGAAAGATATGCATATTTGGCTATAGTGATACAAATGACATAGGCACATATAGTGACCCTAACTCAGTCAGCATAGGCATAGGCACAAGCATAGGTAGTGCACCTATAGGGACAAGTAGAGAGAATGAGATCTTGAATGGCCTCTTTATAGTGTACTATTTAGAGTACTTAGATTGATGCCTCAATAGGCAATGTGGATAAGCCATGAGATAGATAACATGGAGCCCAACCATAGAGTTTGTGAATTATACATGGTTGTATTAGTCGTGTATGATTTGGATATATTTCTTTTTATAACATGTATTTAGCTATTTTTGTATATGCTATAGGAAATATATGAGATGTGGTTTCTTTTCAAGAATTATGTACAAGATAAGCATGGGTTAAAAAAATAGGCAAAAAGGACTTGGTAAAATATAATCAATCAAAAATGTACTAAACACTATTTCAAGTTGGGAAATGTGTAATAACAAGAAAATGACTAAGTATAAAGAACAAGGAGATGGTAAAACAAGATGGTAAATAAAAGGAATTTATTTTTAAACCAAAGTGAAATTTTTTTACACCAAATTAGAACAAGTAAAATCATACTAAATTGTGTTGGGAAGTATGAAAATAATGTAATAAAATAGAAGGTATGTAAAAGGGCACAAATGGTATAAAAACAAATTAATTAAGTCAATCAATTATACTAAATCATGTTGGGAAGTATAAGATAAAAAAAAAATGGCAAAATTTTGTCTTAAATTTATCACACTAATTTAAGCTAGGAAGTATGAAAAATTCAAGAAATTGTTGTATTCTTACATGCACTCAAAAAATAAGAGTAAAAAATAAATGAAGTAATCATAAAAACATACTAAATAAAGCTGGGAAGCATGTCAATGATGTGTAACTTCATAATCAATCACATCTTATCTCATATTTGACACATGTAATTTTGTTTGTGACTTGGATTCTTAGAAATTATTTAGAGGAATGTCATGTCCTATCCACGATCTTACACTGTAACTCACAAAAAGAACATCATTGGGGTGTTAAAATTGGGATAATCAAATAATAAAGGATGTGGGTAATAAAAAGGAAAAAGGTGATAATTTGTGAGGAATGTTGGGTCCTATTTGTGATCTTACAAAGAAACTCATAAATAAGTGCTTCACTAAAATATTTATTTATTTATAAGAAGAAGGTTGTAAAACTTGAAATAAGGGTGAGGTTAGTATAACTTGGATTTGTTTTGTGTTCCATGATCTAGATGGTTATAGATACTCTTATTTTTCTGGGGAGGAATGACCTATAGATAAGAAAGTAATAAAAGAATAGTTGATTAGGTGGATAATAGGGTGGATTGCCTAACAAGCTAGATCCAAGAAACATAAGCTTCCTTAGAGTTTATCAGTCCATAATTTTAAATAATCAAGTTCTATAAATGACAGATAAATTGTTTGCATGAATAATAGAAGATACTAAAATCAAATATAAGAAGTGCTTGAAAGAGATGAATTTGCCTAATTATAGCAATAAATGATTAAATATTAATGCTAAATAAATCAGACATGGTTCATAAAATAAAGTGATGTTCTATGATCAGACAAAAAATCAAAAAGTGGGATTTGGTTAGGGTATAATAGGCCAAATAAACTTGCTATTAGAATTAACACATGGTGACCATTGGTGGTAAGGGGTAAACTATCATTGATTAGGTGACCATCAATGGTTAGGTGACCATCAATGGTTAGGGGCAAACCATTGGTAGTTAGGTGACCGTTAGTGGTTACTATGAGATTTGGTTTGGGTTAATAAGTTTTGGTTGGGCAAGGTTGTAGAAATACATGACAAAAAAGATAAATCCTGAATCTTGACAAGAGACAAATACTTAACTTTTTCTGTTCTAAAGAACATTGAGGGCAGCTAAATTTTTTTTGTGGAACCTAGAGCAATTTTGGTAGAGTAATGGTACCTTGGGTTGTGAATTGTTGCACTTTTGATCTCTATCTTGGTTGCTAATTTGATAGAAGATTTATTGGATTCACTAGAAGAATAATACCTACATAAGAAGCTCTGACACAAGAAGTTGTTGATGTTTTTTTATGATCTTTTTTACCTCCTCCTCTTCTCTTTTATATAAAGAAGGGAGAGGTGAAATAATAGTTTCAAACAAGGTGTCTAACTATCCATCTAATTTTAGTCTTAACATGCATAATTATGTGAGTATTTAAGAATAAAAAATCAAGGTGGAGTTGAGCTAGAGTTAAGCTTTAAGGTAGTTAAAGGCTGACCATCAATGGTCAAGTCTAACCATAAATAATTAGGGGTTGACCATTGAAGATTGATAGAATAAAGGTAGAATGGTCAAAGTTAGTCAGGTTGACTTACGTTTATTAGGTAATGGTCAGAAAGTGGTCCCAAAGTGGTCTCAAGATGGTCTAAGGGTTATTTTGACATCTAGAACCATTATGTATAGTTTTCTAGTGTCTACATTTTGCCCCTTTTTTTAAGCATATTTGTATCAGCAAGTTAAAAAATAAAAAATGGATGGCAGGTTAAAGATCTAGCTACCTTGAGCATGGGAGGAAGTGTTCCCCCTCAAACTAATAATTGATGAGGTAAAATAGAATTCGATATGGGTTTGACAAGAATTTAAATGGGTGATAACATTGGTTGGATTAGTTGGGTACTGAAGTGCAAACATGTGTACAAAATGTGACTAAGTACAATATCCAAGATCATGTATTGATTAGGTTTTCATGGTTGAAGCAGTTGGTAAAATAGGTGTTACTATAAGGATATGTGACAAGTGGACCAAGTGATCACATTAAGGCATGATAATTATTATATGCCCTTAACTTTTGGCATGTTTAGGGATATGTGTGAGTGAATTATAGCTGACATACCTCTTTTAATTTTTATTACATTTCTCTATGTTCTTATTTAGGTTGGCCTGTGGAATAGCCATGGCTAAGTAGACTATATATAAGAGGTAGTGGTTAGTCTTTGATCATCATATTAAGTATTCTTATCTTATTGCATTATTGTGGAGGTTTCCCCCTTGAAGTGTCTTTGCTATATTATCTAGTATTCTGCTCTATTATCAATTATTGTTGTGTGATCTCTCATATTTTCTTATTTTATGTGATATATAATCATTTTGTGTAAATATATAAGGAATTTCATTACAAGTGGTGCTATAGATTCAATTTGGGAAAGTTTCCTATGGCATTTTTTTTTTTTGGATTTGGTGAGGCATGACTTCTATGAGTGAAAGGAGTGAAAAAATATAACTTGCAATCTGAGAAGAGTTTATTTTTTCTGTCAATGTAGTATTGTTTGAAATTTTTTTTTGTAAAAAAATATTTTAAAAAAAAGTCTACAAAAAAAATTTCCCCTTGCACATTTGTAGTCATTGGATTTATCTCAGTGAGATAATCATAATGGTATATTCTATTGGTACATTTTTTTGGTGTAAAATGTTTTACCCTAGTGCACAAAGGAAATCATTAGATTCATCTTGGCAAGGAAATTACAATGGTACCATGGCCTATTACACTTTTTTGGGTTGAAAACCTTCCTAGGGTTTGTATATGGTAGGTCCTACTCAGGGAAGAAAAGGGGGGCAAGAAACTCCTAAGACTCCTTATGTTGATGACATGGAATTTGAAACTTTAGATCTATTGATGTCTTAACTTTAGGTTGACATAAAGGGCTTGGTGTAGCATGATGACTTTATTATAAATCAACTTGATGTTTTAGGGATGCATAGAGAGATTAATGGGGTTCACATTCAATTGCATCAAATAACTACATAATTGGCTGCCCTTTCATCTCAGTTACAACCAAACAACCCTCCACTTCATCATTTGGGTCCTCCTCCTCTCAACACTAACAACTCTAATTTTGGTATGAAACCGATGTTTCCAAAAGTGGATATGTGTAAGTTTTATGGTAAGGATTCTCTCACTTGTATTACCCAAATTGATAATTTATTTGATCTGCATCAAACTCTTAGTTTTTAGAAGGTGATAATGGCATATCTATATCTGGAACCTGATTAGTTCATTTGGTATCACTAGTTATGTGCTCAAAATAAAAATAATGGTGCTCCTATTACATGGTCTAGTTTCACTAATGAGTTGTTGGATAATTATTATAATAATGTCTCTAAGAACTACTTCAGCTAGTTATCCAAACTATAACAAATAAGAATCGTGAAGGATTATATTCATCAATTTTAGAACCTATCCTTATGGGTGGAAGACATCATTAAGGAAAAATTGATTGATATTTTTTTGGGTGGCCTCAAATATAGCATCCAATTGGAGGTTTATATGTTTAACCCAACATCTATATCAAAATCTATCCCATAGGCATGCATGGTAGAAGAAAAAGAGATGGTTAAATAGAAATTTTTCACTACTGGTCATGATGGTACCTTTCTAGTACCATCATTTCCTCAACCCACCAGATTGACACCTTAACAAATTGAGAAGTGAGCCAAAGTTTTATGTATGGTTGTGACAACAAAGGGATCAAATATCATCATTGTGTTGCAAAGAATTTGTTTTACATCAAAGGTTCCAATGAGGATGATGATGATGAGGAAATTGGCAAGGGTGAAGATCTTAAGGAAGAATCTGAAGAATCTCAACCTATTATTTCTTGTCATACCCTTTCAGGTATTATTACTCTTCAAACTCTTAAGGTGGTAGATTTCATAAATAAATAGAAGGCCACTATATTTATTGATTCTAGGAGCACACACAACTTCATCAATAGTAATTTGGCTATTCATTTAAACTATTTCATTTATCCTACTCCAAAATTTTAGATCATGATTGCAAATGGTGGTACTATCAGCTACTTAGGAAAATGTCATAGTACTAAGCTAGCCATGAGAGACTACTTTTTGGATTCTCCTATGTTTATTATTCCCATAGGGGGAGCTAACATTATTCTAGGAGTATAATGGCTCACCACTTTAGGTACTATTGAGATGAATTTCAAATAGTTATTCATGCACTTTCATTCTGACGGAAGGACATTTGAGTTAAGGGGATTAAGGGCTAAACATCCAAAACTTATTAGCTCCCATCAAATGACAAAGATTCTCCATAAGGGTGCTTAAGGATTTTTATCTTGCTTATTTTCCAAGGAATTTTAGCCAACTTAGCCATCTAAACCTCTTGATCTATAATAAGTGACTGATGCCCATTCAATTATTTTTGGTGACATCCCGAAAGGACTTTTACCTAGCCGCATGCATGATTATTCTATCAAACTTATTCTTGGCATTACACCACCCAAAATTATGCCATAAAAGTATCCCTATTCCTAAAAAAGTTAAATTTAAAATATGGTATAAGAGATGTTGGATGCATGAATCATTCACCATAGCCAAAGCAAATATTCTTCACCAGTTTTCATGGTGAGAAAGAAGGATGACACTTAGAGGATGTTTTTGACTACATATAAATCAAAAATTACACTATCAAATATAATTTTCCTATTCCTATCATTGATGATTTGATAGATGAATTAAATTATGCTCTATATTTTACCAAGTTAGATTTACATTCTAGGTATCATCAAATCTAGAGCTATGATAAAGACATACCCAAAACAACTTTCAAGACTGATGAGGGCCATTATGAGTTTTTGGTTATGCCTTTTGGTCTAAAAAATGCACCATCCACCTTTAAAATTTTGATGAATACTATTTTTAGGTCATTTTTGAGGAACTTTATTTTGGTATTTTTTGATGATATCCTCATTTAGATTAAAAATTGGGAATACCATTTGCACCATGTGAAATGGGTACTCTCAATTCTTGAACAACATCAATTGTATGCCAAACCTTCCAAATGTAATTTTGGATCTTGTTAGGTTGAGTATTTGAGTCATCTAGTCTCACATGAAGGAGTGAAAGTGGATCCTTAAGAAATACAAGCAATGGTGGACTGGCTGATTCTTAAGACACTCAAACAACTAAGGGAATTTTTGGGGCTAACTGGTTACTATCGTAGGTTTGTCAAAAAATATGGTAGCATTGCAGCCCCACTCACCTCTTTATTTAAGAAAGACTCCTTTTAATGGAAAAACATAGCTATCAGGGCATTTGAACAATTTAAATTGGATAGGTGAATCACTCTAGTGTTGGCCACTCCTAATTTTTCCAAGACTTTTGTGGTTGAATGTGATGCATCTAGGTATGGTATGGGTGTTATACTCATAAAATAAGGTATACCACTTGCATTTTAAATTCGTCAACTAAATGGTAAAAATCATCACAATTCCATCTATGAGAAAGAAATGATTTCCATTTTATATGTAATCAAATAATGGAGACCTTATTTATTGGGTCATCACTTTCAGGTAAAGACTGATCATGCTAGTCTCAATTTTTTTTTGAAACAACAATTGTCATCTAAAGAAAAACATAAATGGGTAACTAAGATGTTAGGCTATGATTTTGAAATAGTTTAAAAGAAAGGCAAGCATAATGTAGTGGTATATGCACTATCCAGGAAGGATGAATCAATTGAGACATTGTTGTGTTATGACCATTCTACAGGTTCATTGGCTAGAGGAAGCATGATCAGAATGGAAAAATGATAGTGCTACCCATGATTTGATTCAAAATCTTCATCAAGGTTTGGGTGTATTTGAAAAATTCACATGGAAAGGTGATGCATTATGGTATAAAGATAGATTATACATATGTAATAATTCACTTCTTAAACACAAAATCCTTCAAAAACTTTATGCAACTATAATTGGGGTTCTTTCAAGATTTTTGAAAACCTATCATAAAATCAAGTAGGATTTTTTTTGGGAAGGACTCAAGGGGGATGTCTAGAAATATGTGGTTGAATGTATGATATATCAACAAAATAAAGGAGAAACCATCAAACTCCAAGTATTTTGTAGCCTTTATCCATCCCTAGCCAATGTTGGGAAGAGGAGTCTATGGATTTCATTATAGGGTTACCGAGATCTAATGGTCAAAATGTTATCATGGCTGTGGTGGATCATCTCAATAAGTATGCTCATTTTTATTCTTTATCACAACCATTTATTTTTAGTACATTAGCTTCTACTTTTCTCAATACAGTTCATAAATTGCATGGTACCCCTAAGATCATTATCAGTGATAGATATCCCATTTTCACTAGCAATTTTTGAACTGAGTTATTTGCATGTTTAGGCACCCAATTGGCTCATAGTTCATCATATCATCCTTAATCAAATAGACAAATTGAGTTAGTAAATAAATTTTTGGAATGATATCTTCATTGTTGTTTTTATAAATAGGATAAATGGGTTCATTGGTTGCCACTTGCTCAATAGTGGTATAATATACTTATGTTCATAGTTCTTCCAAAATGTCTCCTTTTGTGGCACTATATAAATACCACCCTCCATCCATCACTTCAACCTTGAAGTTCCATCATAAGGTTCATGTATTTGAATAACATATTTACCTTCAATAGGAGGTCATTTCAAGTTTGCATGAACATTTAGCCATGGCCCATAATTGCATGAAGTAGTAGGCAGATCCACATAGGAGTGAGAGCCATTTTAACACTGGTGATTGGGTCTTTGTTTGATTGTATCCATATGAGTATATGTCCTTGAAGCAACACAAAAAGTATAATAGGTTATCCCCTAAGTATTATGGGCCTTATCAGATCTTGAAAAAAATTGGTAGTGCGGCCTATAAGTTAGAGTTTCCTTCTTCCACTCACATACATCTAGTATTTCATGTATCCTACCTGAAGAAAGTCATTGGACATAGATTTGATATTCAAACTAAGTTACTAGAATTGGATGAGGAATGAAGATTTATTCTTGATCCTAAGGTGATCTTTTAAATACACACTAAGCAACAAAAATTTAGAAAGATTAAGGAGTACTTGATCAAATGGAAGAATCTGTCTTGTGAAGATACTTGAGAGGATGAATCCTTTATTTAGCAACATCTAGAGTTGACTCAACATTGAAGACAATGTATTTTTGAAAGGGAGGGGCATGTTATGCCCTTAACCTTTAGCATGTCTAGGGATATGTGTGGTCAACTTGTGGCTTACATACCTCTTTTATATTCTTATTACATTTCTCTATGTTCTTAGTTAGGTTAGCCTATGGAATAATCAAGGATAAGTAGAATATATATAGGAGGTATTGGTTAGTATTTGATCATCATATTAAGTATTATGATCTTATTGAATTGTTGTGGAGTTTTCCCCTTTAAAGTGGCTTTGCTATATTATCTAGTATTATGCTCTACTATCAATTATTATTATGTGATCTCTCATATTTTCTTATTCTATGTGATATATAATTATTTTGTGCAAACATCTAAGTAATTTCATTACAGGTTAGGTTGTACTTATGAATTCAAGTCTCCTAGGCAAGGTTAGTGTATTCGTAAGTATCCAAGGTAGGAATTACTCTCGAGAAGACACAATTGGATTGGTACACAAAATTAGCATGGGTTCAAGTGGTTTAAGATGGCAATGTAGTCATAAAAGTCAAAGTGACCAAGGCAAGGTCATCATAAAACATGTAGATGTTGGGCCAAAATGATCAATATTATGGCTGGTGTAATTATTCAAGTAGGTAATATTCATGGGTATGTAGTAGTTAAGTAGGTTGGGGTAAGTTGGTTTATTTTTAAAAGTTATGGTTGTAATGAAAAAATTTGGGAGGTTGACTGTCAACGGTTAGGGTTGACTGTTGATGGTCACCTAATGATCATCAATAGTCTGACATCAGCCATAAAAGGGCCAGGTTAAAATTTTATTGAGGTTTTTATTTACTCATTTGTATATTAGTAACCCATGGTGATTATACCCATACTTGAGCAAAAAAAATGGCAGTATTTGGCATTTGACTGAGAGATTATTAGGTGAGTGGTTGTTGGGTGAGAGTTAGTGAGTGAGTGAGATTGGTTGGAGGTATTGATCATAGAGGATGCAGAGAGGATGAGGGAGAGCATAGGGTATGGTGGTTGTTTTGAGGGAACCTCCACATCAATGGTCATGAAATGAGGTAGGTAGTGTATTTATATTTGGTAATTTTAGACTTGAATTTATTTGTTTTGGCTTATTGTTTAGAGCTATAGAAGAATAGACTAGGCATTGTGAAAATACATGGGGGGGAGGGGGTTTTAGGTTGAGAATTTGGTAGATGGGTGGGTGTTAGGTAGAGGTAGGTTATAATGGTATTTATTTTTTGTATTTTTTATTATATGTAGAGAATATAGGGTTAGGGTTAGGGTTTACCCATAATTAGTCACTATATAATGACCATCGACGGTCTCTATCAGCCATCACCAGTTATTATCAATTTTCAGTAGTTAATAGGCAATTGTCGATAGGTCACTATGTGGTGACTATTGTTGGTTGGTCTCTTAACCATCAATGGTTGATGGTTTTATCAGTGATGGTTCCAAAAATAACCATTGTCAGTTGATAGTAGATGAAATAGGGTAAATTTAAAATTATTTGATAAATAGGGTGGGATTGGTTAAAGTTAAAGGATCTGTAGGTTGTTTAAGGGTAAAGTAGGTAAGGGGTAAGGGTGTAGGTTATGGGTGTAAGTTGTGATTTTAGGGAAGGGTTTGGTAGGTAAATAGGTGAAGGATATGATGTTATGGTTAGGTTAAAATAGGATTTAGGTAGGTATAGGTAGAAGTCATAAGCAAAATCATGCCAAATTAGAAGAATGAAGGCATTAGTATCAAACCTTGAAGGTGAAGGAGCGATTATAGATGAAAGATAAAGTTCCATAATTTTTAAATGAGGTGTGTCGAGCAATGATAGACTAGGAGTGGGAACACTTGTTAGTAGTGGGCTTGGGTGGCATCAATTATTATCAGTACATGCCCTGAGATACAACTATGTTAGTGGCACTCATTGAGAGATGAGATTCAGCCATTAAAACATTCTTAATTCCTAATGGAGAGATGATGATCATATTATAAGACATTCATTAGATCATGTAGCTATCACTTGAGGTGAGTTGATAGAGCACATTGATGATGAGGAGTGAGACTAGCTCATGGGTGTGTTGAGGTGTCATGCTAGAGGTCTATATTATACACCCTTGTTTCACATAGATAGGGGCATGAGATGGGTCATCACTATGATGATTATGGTGGTAACTTATTATGCATTTTTAGAATTGAGCAATGGTAGGTTTCCTTCTATGTTATTAGGTTTTTTGGTAGGTATGATGATGGATCAAAGTATGTATACTTGGGCACCTATCCTATTAGTGAAGATCTATTGAGAGATAAAAGGTTATAGGGTACATAAGAGGTATGGCATTAGCATTGGGTTTGTGTTATACTATTAGGCTTATGAACACATCAAAGTTCTTCAACTAGGTGGGATGCCATCGCATGACTTTATTCAGATGGACTTCAAAGTTAGGTACATCTGATGGAGGTATGATTATGCATTCACAAGAATAGGAGGAGGGGCACATGATTTGGATTGGTATAGGGACTAATTAGGTGCACTAGTGGTGGGTGACATGATGTAGTGACCATATGTCTAATTTTTTGCATGGGTTGGTCATAGTAGGTAGATTTTATCATTATAGAGTTACAGGTGGATCTATGGGAGGTAAGATCTAGATGTAGAGTTGATCCCTTTCAATAGGGTGAGTAAATAGTTTGGCCTCATTTAGGATATCCTAAGGGAGCTCTTGAGGTATCAGAGGGAGGATGTGGAGTTCCCACTACCTACCCTAGAGCTAGTTCATGACTTTATCAATCATGAGGAGCTACTTGCTAGAGTGGATGTGGATGATATAGGTGTAACTAATGACTACCCCATATGGTTTTAGGCTCACTATGATGTAACCATTTTTGTAGGTGATGATGGTGGCCAATAGGATATAGATGTCGACATGGAAGGTGGAGACTAGGTGTAGGGGGATGCCCTTAATAGACATGTACTATTATTAGAGAGAGATCAAGCATGGGAGGTACTAGCCATAGCATAGGCATCCTTAGTAGCTGTGACTCAAGAGAGGGATGAAGCATAGGGCCAAATTGTCACTCTTACTAGAGAAAAGGATCAAGCTAGAGCTCAGCTAGTCATGGTTGCATAGGAGAGAGACTCTCTTAGATAGGTATGAGGGTTATCACTATCACCGATAAGACCACTAGGTACTATCTCTATGGCTAGATACATAGTGATAATTAAGGAGATATATTATTATGAGTACTTGGTATTCACATGCCTTCCATATGAGCCCAAATGGGGTGAGTATAGATTATGGATCACCAGAGGGGATAGTAATATGACATCAAGTCAGTGGGTCACATCTATAGGTGGACAGGTAAGCTCAAAAGGTGGATAGGATCCAAGAGGTAGTGGTGTTCTAAAGTTTTAGACTCTCATGAGACCTTGTATTTTTATATATTGTATGACTTTGATACTAAAATATGAGTTGATGTAGTGAGATGTATATATCCATTGAGAGATATATACATTATTATATATATGATCATTATTTTGATTATGAGTGCATGATATATAGATGTGATCATGGTTTATGGTTTGTGTTTATGGACATGATGTTATTTGTTTATGATATGATGTTATGATGATTAGCATTTTATTGTTTATGTGTATTCACCTATCTAGGCATGTAATGTTATGGCTATTTAATTTATGTTCATGATGATGTTGATATTGATGGATTTTGTTTATGTGATTATCAACAATATAAATGTGATTAGATGATGTGATGTTATTTATAGTTACATACTGGTGTTATTATCATGATAATGGCTATGGTTAGTGAGGATGATGTTTATGATTTTATGATGTTGATATGACACTGTTATGCTTATGATGATGTAATTGATGTTTGTGACATGGTTGTAGTTTATGGATCATAGTTATATGGATGTGATAGATGGTAGGATTATTATGATGGTATGATTAGGTGATGTGATGTTCATGATGTTATGATATGATGATATTTGTGATAATGAGATGTTTTGTTACACATGTGGATGTTTTGAATTAATGAAGCTTTGCTTCTTTACCTAGCTAGGCATGTGATAAATAACATATGTGGATGATTCATGAATAGTTGGTTTTATTGGTTATTTGGATGAGATGATTATGATGTTATTTTGAGTAGAGACATGTTGAGGTAGATTGTGTGTGATGATTTATTGACTTATGATGTGATTAAAGGTAATGTTGTGATGATTGTATGTTATTATGATCAGCTATGATTGCAAACATGCTCTTTTGATTAAAAACACTTAAACAAGGCACACCACACAATAAAAAACATAATTGGTTTTTAAATGTTTTTAATGAGATACATATGATTACATGAAGGTGGTTGAATCTTTAAGAAACATAAAGTAAGATGGATTACAAAACTAAATGTGAGAGAGATAGGATAATCAAGAGACAAGAATCGTAATGAATGTATATAGAATTAGATATGAGAGAATAAGAAGAAGCCATGATGCTTATTCATTGGCAAGGATAGAGAGAAACTTAAGTTAGATTGGCTTATGAATATAATCCCTTTGAATTCTTTGCATGAGTGGTCGTTAGTTAGTTAAAAGGTTTCTTGACCACTCAATGTCAAGTAAGCTCAAAAATTCATTACTTATAAAGGGTATAAAGGGGAGATGGATGATGATGTAACCTTTTTGTGAGACTACCATGCCTCTTCTATATGTTAGCAAAGAACTAATATAAACAAACCCATGTCATATAAGGTTTAGACTGATCGATGCAGGAAGTCTACCTATGAAAGCTAAGTGTGGCTTCCAAAATTATTTTCAATTTTTTTGATTTTGATAATGCATCTCTTGACTAGGAAGTTGATCAATGCAATAAGTTTTCCATTAATTGCTATGCTTTGATAAATTCTTTACTTAGCCATCATTTAAGGGATTGGTCTAAATTATTGAGATTTGTTTAAGGCATTTGATAGTTATCCTTAAAGGGAGTAGTATACCTTAAATGGAGTGATTTAGATTGTTTTTGGAAGTTATCTTTCAAGGGAATAGTCTATGAATTCTTGGAATGACCCATAGAATATATGAGTTTTAGATTTTTTATGATTTTTTGATTGACTTTGTTTTTGATATTGATAAGGACTTGATTATATAGGCTTAAAAAATCATCTTAATGAAGATAAAACTAGAGCAAAAGAAGGTTGATGATGGGTAAAAGAGGTTTAAGCGACAACGACCATGGGATTCCATCCTATAAAGGGACAAAAAACACTAGAAGAATCATGCCATGGGTAGAGCCATGGTACCCATGTTCAAGATTAGTTAAAAGGATGTAATGGATAATCACATGATTTGGTTTTAATTGGTTGTCCTTAAAATAAGGGGATGCATGTGAGTGAAAACAAGGAATGAAATTAAGTTAGATAAAATTTGAGATTAATCATGTTTAACAAAAGAAAGGATGTAGATACAAAGCATTGAGGGGTTTAGGTTCTACTTTACCTTCAAGGTAGGACAACTGGTAAGTTTTTGATCTATACTTATGCATTATGATATAAGTTCCAATCTAATTGAAAGCAAACTTAACCTGCTTGCTTTTCTCCATATTGGTTACATGTTGATTTTCCTTTAAGATGAGATCCTTGATGTTGAATTATCACACTTTGAGGTGATTGTTATAAGTGTGCTTGATTTGTTATTGATAGAAATGAAGATGGGTAAGTATGGATAAATGATGTTCATCACGTAGCTCAAGTTGGGATAAACATTCTTGATGATAATCGCTCTCAAAAATGAGATCTTGAAAGGATATGCAAAAAGAGGGAATTTGGACTTTGAGAGGTAAGATAGGCTCAACTCCAAACACAAGAGAGAAAAGGGTAGCACCCATATAGGTTTGAGTGCTAATATGATATGCCCATAAGCTGAAGGGGATGTGTAAATGCCAATCTAGACCAGACATATTAGCTATTTTAGTTAGCATGTTGTTAAGAGCTTTGTTAGAAGCTTCAACCTATCCATCTGCTTGTGGAAAATAAGGTGATGAGAAATTTAACTTGATATTGAAAATGTCATAGAGACCTTGGGCTTGTTTATTCTTAAAATATTTACCATTGTTGGTGATAATTTTATATGAAACACCAAAATGATAGATAATGTGATGGTTGATAAAATCAACAATGTTATCAACTTTGGTTGAGATGAGAGGAATAATCTCTACCCATTTAGTGAAATAATCTATTGTGGTGATGATATAATGTTGTCACTACAAATAATAGGGTTTAATTTCTCTAATAAGATCTAGACCCCATTATGAGAAGGGAGACTATGGCTAGGTGCATGATGTAATTTAGCATGTTATTGATATTTAACACACTTCTTCATGTAATCACAAAAATCTTGGTTGAGAGTGGGATAATAATATCCAAAGTGAAGAATGTTTTTGGTAATGGATAGGCCACTAAATTATCCTCTATAAATCCCATCATGCATTTATGTGATATTATGAGAGGCTTTGTGACTACATAGGCAATGGAAGAGGAGACCATCAAAGCTACATTTATAAATAATTCTACCCAATATGGTATAACATGAGGTGCTCTAAATAAATGATCTTTGAGCATTCCTAGAAAGGTTAAAAGGCATGATGGTAAAGTTGAGATAGTCAAAGCTCTATTTATACCAAAGGTCAAGTTGGGTCTCCTTCACAACAAAGATGGTAGGAGAGTTGATTTGATATAATAAGGCTTAGTAAGTTGATGGATAATGACAAATATATTAGAGTCATATGGTACAAATGGGATCTAGGAAGTGAGATAAGCCATCATATCAACAAAGTTATTTGTAGATCGTAGAGTCATTTGGATATAATAATGTTCAAATGATGCTAAGAGTACATCAGCTAGTTTTTTGTATTATTGTAAAACATAATTCTTACATTGATAAGATCAATTTATTTGTTTGACCGTGATTTGGGAGTCACCAAATATGTTGATTATTTTGACTCCTAAGGCTAAAGTAGTCTAGAGACCTATCACTAGGGCTTTGTACTCAACCATATTATTGGTACATTTTAAATCTAGCTTAAAAGATAAAGGAAGAGGTTTACCATAAAGGGGGATAAGGATGATGTTATATCCCCCACCACATTGACACTTTGATTTATCGAAGAACATGATCACTTGATAGGTGAAGTCTGCTTGAGAGAGGGTCACGATGGACTCATCTGGGAACTCAAGAGGAGGAGGTTAGTTGTCTACTAATGTTTCTTTAACCAATTGGTTGACAATGACTTGCCCTTTAATTAACTTTTGCTAGAGGAAATTAGGGTCAAACTTAGCTAAAATCATGATCCAATTGGCCATAGATTGATTTTGGTATGGCTTGGAGTGCATATACTTGAGAGGGTCAGTGTTAGTGATGACAAGGTCTTGTAGTTGAAAAGGTTGAAGTTTTATAGCCATGACCAAGGTGAGGCAAAGTTTTTTAGTTTGTATACTAAGTGTCATACTCTATAATCATATGGCTTATGTAATAGACAACTTTCTCTTTATCTTGCTCATCTTGATGAGCCAACATTGCCCCTAAGGAGTGATCAATGGTGGAACTATAAAGGTAAAATAGTTTATCTTCCTTGAGAGGAATGAGGATGGGTGGAGATATAAGGTACTCTTTAAGTGAATCAAAGTCCTTTTTATAGTCATTATTCCACTTAAAATATACATCCTTCTTTAGAAGGTGGTGGAAAGGTTGGCATTGATCAGAGAGTTGAGAGATAAAGCAATGAATGGATTGGATCTTCCACTACAAGCTACAGATTCACTTGAGGTGGGTGAGAGGAGGCATGTAGAGGAGTGTTTTGATTTTGGAGGGATAAACTTCAATACCTCAAAGGAAGAGGATAGATCCAAGGAGCCTTCCTTAAAAGACCCCAAAAATGCACTTCTTGTGGTTAAGGTAGACATGGTAATGGATGAGTCATTCAAATATAATCTTAAGAATGGCTAAGTGATCTTTACAACATTTGGATTTCCCAAAAAGGTCATCGACATAGTTTTCTATGATTTTGTGAATAAGGTCATGGAAGATGTAGGGAATAACACATCGATAGGTTACACCAATGTTATTCAGTCCAAAAGGCATGACCCTATAGCATAAAGTTCCCCATGGGTTGATAAAGGTAGTTTTATGTTGATATTTAGGGGAAATTCATATCTAATTATAACCTAAGAACCCATCTATAAGAGATAACATCTCATGGTCAGTTGTAAGAATGACAAGCTAGCCAATGCTTGGAAATGGAAAGTAATCCTTTAAGAAAGTAAGGTTAAGGCCATGAAAGTCTACACAAATTTGAAGTACCCCTATGGATTTGGTGATAGGGATGATGTTTGAGACCCATTGGGGATAATCAATGGGTTGAATTAAATTGATGGATATGAGATGTTGAATCTCTTATTTGGATAGAAGGGGTATGTGAGGGTGCATCTGATAATTTTTTTACCTAACTAGCTTGGTATCATAGTTGGTGACTATATTATGGGTAGCGGTGGAGGGGTCAATTTCTAACATATCACTATAAGACCAAACAAATGTTATATTACGATCTTTCAAGAAGGAGGGGAAGTCCCAAAGTTCCTTAGAATTTAGTGATTGGCCAATTTTAACAATGCATGGGTTATCCAAGGTACCCAGGTTGATATCCATGGTGATTTCATTCAACATGGTTGAAGTCTTAGGAGGAAGATATTTATAGATAGAATAATCTTCTATACCTAGATAGGAAAGAATGGAATCATCATCTTAATACCGAACAATATTAATGGTAGAGAGTCATCTCCTATCATCTCAAGATGAGTTAGAGGAATGGTTATGATCACCCCATATTTTTGATAAGTTAGGGGTCTAAGGTTTATCATGTTATTAAGAAACATGTTAGGGGGGATAATGTCATATCTTCAGTTATCAATGGTGGAGTGAATGGTGAGGATGGGATTTCTTCATCAATGATGGTAATGGGAGGTGGGTTGGTTTGCATTTTAGGTGGCATGAAATTGAGCACATGATTTTTGTGAGGTTTTTGGGTATGATTAGAAGCCACTCATGTGGCCCATGTTAATACCGACCTAGACTAAATCCCTTCTAATCACACCTATAGAGATATGTCTTGGAAAAGTCTGGTTTATCCTAATAGGAGAAACTAGAGGTGAATGGTTGAGGTGAAAAAGAGGTGGCAAAAGTGTCAAGGGGTTCATCAAATATTCCATATATGAAATTATTTTGATAAGTTGAGGTCCAAAAATTAATAATGGCTCTAATATTAGGGTCATAGTTAGGTTTTTGGTCAAGATTCCCATATTCTTGGGGAGTAGGAAAAGTTTTTAATGTCAAAAGCAGATACTCCCCCAATGAAAGATGTTGGAAGTTTGATTGTAAAGGGTTCATTATGGGGATTTGGTTAGAAGGGATAGATGAATTAGTGGATGATTCATTGGTAAAAGGAGATGAGGATTCATATTTTATTGATGAAGGTTTTTTGGATAGAGAAAAGAGAACGCCATTAGGTTGGTACATCATGTTGCATGATGTAAAAGGACTCAGGTCAACTTGTATGGTAATAAATTGACCTTCATGTTCAAATTTGATGCATCAATGTAGGGTGGATGGAACATAACCCATGAAATGAATCTAAGGGCATCTTATCAAAATGTTTTACTAAAACTCACCTTCTATTATGTAGAAGATCTTAGGAAATATGTCAGGTCCTAGGCAAATGTGAAGGAAAATAGTTCCTAAAGTTGTGGCTATGATATCATTAAATGATCATAGTACCATTGAGGTTTTTGACATAATGTTCTCAGGTAATTTGATTTGGTTGTATAAATAAGAGGAGATAATATTGATTCTATCTCCCCCATCAATCATAACCCTCTTGATGTAGGTTTGGTTGATATACATGGTAATGAAGAGGGGAGGATTTGGATCATCTAGATGGGTGGAGGGTACTTTTGAATCCTTGAAGGTAACAAGGTTGGAAATTTGAAAAGCTCTGATAAAGGTTGCTAGAGGTTGTGGGTCTTCTATTTGAACCTATATGGATTTTAATGCCTCTATCATTGCTTGGAAGTAATGGGGTGAGGTATTGATCAGTTCATACAAACTCATCTTCATCGGTGTTTGGTGAAGCTATTACATAGCTATTCATTGGATTGATTCAAAAGGGTTGGATTGAGAGGGACCCAAGATGAACACCTTGGGTTTTTTTTAAGGTAAAGGTGCTTGGTGTAAGTCAGGTGACTGGGTGGTGAAAGAGGGATATGTCCACATAAGGACACCTTTACTTTTCCCTTATTCTTTTGTTAGGATTATGATTGTGTGACCACATGGATGGTATGGATTTGGGGAGGAGTCAGGTTAGAGGGATGCTTCAATTCCTCCTCACCCTTGGATGAGAATGTGGGAGTAGGTAAGTGTTGGTTGATGGTTCTTGGTTCATATATTAGTTGTGGGTTCATAGGAGGCTTACCTGATAATAATTCATCCTCATGATACAATTGATGGATTAATACTTGGAGATATTTGCAATTCTACATATCATGCCCAAGTTTTCTATGGTATGAGCATATAATTTTGTCATTATACCAAGATGGTTTAGGACTATGTGGGTCAAATAGTTTGATTGGTGGCAAGTTTAAGTAAGATGACTACAATAAAATTTGTAGGATGGTTGAGTAAGACTCAAATAAAGGTGGAAAGGATGTTAGAGTTCTATTTTTTATTTTTGGGATGGAAGATTTATTAGGAGTAGGCTTAAAACTGGGAGTTTTAAGATGTGGAGTATTCTTTGTGGTTGATGGTTTAGAGGGATAAATTTTAGAACTAGTAGGCTTGGTAGTGGAGGATTTAGAGGTCACAAACAGGATAGGTAGGGGCATAGCTATAAGAGGAGGTTAGGTTTGGGTTGTCTTTTAGAGATGCATTTTCTTGACCAAAGGATGAGGTCTTAGGATGGAAGTAAAATGTGGTCCCAAAATGGAAGGAAAAGTAGGAATAGGTGGCAAGGCTCTGGGTTTCAAGATCCTAGGTGGATCTTCCTTCTCAGTTGGCATAACTTTTGGTGGGTTAGGTGGTGCTAGATCCAACTTTAATGGAGTGTGAGTAAGGTTTTGAGTAGGGAGCATGCCAAGGTTTTTGATGGGTTTGGTTGTGATGGGGGAAGCCATTTAAGTTATTTTGAGTGGATTTGGTTTGGTTAGTTCAACTATAACTTGAGGGGTAGATGTTTCTAAAGGTATGATCAGGATGATGGTGGGTTCAATAGTGGAAATGGAAGGTTGGGATGATAGTGGCATGGTTAGAGGATCTTACTTGGTTGGGTAAGGAATCTTGAGATAGTGCCAAAATGTGGCATGATCTACATTGGGTTGGGATAAATACTCTAAGTTTTGAACTAATCTAGAGAAGGGCTTCTAGATAGGTTTGATCCCTTCAATATTGATCTCAAAAGACAAACCTATGGGTGGAGAGAGATGAGTGGTTACCTCATCCTTTTCCTTAATCAAAGGGTCTAAGATTTGAGAAGATGAGTCTCTTATAGGAGGGGTAGGTAGAGTGATCTCTCCCTTAGGAATGTTTTCCAAAGGAATATTGGATTGGTGTATGACAAAAGAGAAGGATACAATGGTAATGGTTGCTTATTTTGGTATGTCCTCTAAAAGAGGGGTGTGTAGCTCCACTACCTTGATAAGTAGAGAAAGGGGAATAGTTATTTCCTTTGTCTTAGTTTTTAAAGAGATGGAAGGTGACTCCACTACCTCAATAAGTGGAGGGGAAGGAAAGGTGGTTTAAGAAATGGATTCATGAACAATGAGTTCACTAAGTACCACATTAACAGTATGAACCTCATGGTTGTGAGCGGATTCTGCTCTATTATTGTCATTATTTTCAAAAGGGGCATGGTTGAGGAATGGCTGTCTAAAGATGTCAAGTGATTGATTTTGGGGTGTATTAGGGTTATCCAACATAAGTTCCCCCTTGTAAATGAGATTTTGGATGATGTTCTTGAAGGTATTTCACCTACTAACATCATGTCCAATGATATGGTGGAAGGCACACAATTCATTTTCCTTATACCAATTAGGTACAAGATGAGAGGAGTTGAATTATTGTGGAGGTTTGATTGGTAGGAGTTGTATGATATTCATTTTAAAAAAAATTTTAAGGATCAATTAATATGACTCCCCTAGTGGAGTAAATTATTTTTGGTTGTTTTAGTTTGGGTTTCTAGTATTTTGATTAGAGGAACTAGAAGAGTTGGGTTGTTTAACAATCAATGGAGAGGTGGTTTTAAGAACAACTACATTCATAGTTCCCTTATTTTTAGTGTTGGTTTGATTTTTAGGTTTGGAGGAGGGAGTGTCACTTTATGTGAAGGTGGAATTCTTGTTTCTCAATTTTAACTTCCCCTCATCAATGGTTCTATTTTCTAACTTTTGTGCCATGGAGAAAGCCTCATAAAAGGTCGTAAAAGTTTAAACCTGCAAAGTAGAGGAAGTGTGATTGGAACAAGTCTAAGCAAAGAGATAAATTAGCTTAGGTTGGGGAAAAGAGAAAGAAAGTTGATTTATCAAGATTAACTAATGGGCTATGAAGTTAGCTATGGACTCATCATCACATTTTAGATGGAGTAAAGATCAATGATGGAAACCTTCTTAAAGATGTTTCTAGAAAAGTGGTCTAATAAATTTTGAGCTAGTTGGGCAAAATAAAAGAGGGAGTGATTTGTAATAACACTATACCAATCTAGTGTCAGACCTAATAGAGACATGGGAAAGGTATGAAGATGGAGAATATCACCATAGGCAATTGAGTAGCAAGAATTCCTAAATGCTCTTAGATTTTATTGAGGGTCTTCCTTGATCTAAAATTTTGAAAATTTTGGAAGTTCCCATTGAGGAAGATAATGTCAAATGGGGACAGATGGATGAATTAGTCTGTTGTAGATTTGGTCATAAAATAAGAGGTTATGGGCACTAGAAATAGATGAATCCAAAGTATTCATTTTATCCATTAACATTTTGACAAGATCCATTTATGGTTGTATACCCCCATAGTTTTAAGGTAAATTATGTTGGGTTTGGGTAGGTGCAACATAAAAATAACTAGGGGAAGGTTGTCACATATTATTATGTGGACATCGATGGTTGGGATGATGCCATATATGAAGATGTGGAGAAAGGTGGTTGGGTAGAAGGTAGAGGTACATACCCTTGTGGGTTATGGATGTAGCTTGGGTTTGGTGTAATGGGCACCTATTGAGGGATTAACACAAGTTGGATAGGAGGTATGGTTAGGTTGGTAGGTAGAGGATAGGTGGTAACTTTGGTACTAATGGGTGGAAGGGTAAAAGGTTATGGGGACCACCAAGCTCTAGAATGGAGTGGAGGTATGTGGGTTGAAAACAAGATGAAGGTTGGTGACACTAGTAGAGGGTACTCCCATGGTAAGCGGAGCACCAGTGCCCAAAGGTTGGGTTTTTCCTATATTAGAAGGGTTGTTGGTTGGGGTAGAAGGTGTTTGGGTGTTTTTTGGTTAGGTATGTTGGTTTTGGATTGTGATATTGGTAGTATTATTGGTATAAGAGGATGCTTGGGTGACCAATGATTGGGTGGAAATGGTGGCAATACAAGTTTTGCCCATAAGGTGGGTCAATAGGTAGAACTGAAGTAAGGGTATAGTGGGATATTAGGACTTTTGGAAGGATGAGAATTATCTACATCTGAGATGTACTCCATGGATGAGGGAGAAGAGGAAGATGGATGATTAGGAGGTAGATCTTGATTTTCTTGGTTTCTTAGTTATTACCTCATTAAAACCATTAAAATAAGGGGAAAAGGAAGATATAGGCAACCTCACAACTCAAAAAAAAATAAGACAAGAAAAGTCAAGGAAATGAAACACACACTAAAGCACGTTAAATCCTAAGGTTTCTTTTAGTCTCTCTTGTGGATTATGCCTTAACTTTGAAGAAGTTATGAAGACCAACTTGGGCTCATGGAGTGAGTACTAGAAGAATATATCTAAGGATGTTTTCAAGTAGTTAGAGGATCTCAAAATATATAATATAACTTGGTACGTGGCTTGATATTGGGGCCTATCCCCTCACTTCACACACTACAGTGATAAGGGTGTCAGGTACTTAACCAAGATATAATGAGTTACCGAAGATTATACTCAGGCAACATACTAAGTTTTTTCTCCTCTTGGTGGTGAAATCCAACTAGGATAGTTAGGAAAGGTGATCGATAAGTGATGAAATCCTTGTCGGGCCTTTTGTCAATGTTTTTATGCTTGATTAGGTATAAGTGGTTTGGTCTTGTGTGTGTGATAAGGGTGAAGCTAAAATTAATTCATTTGATTAATTAAGCTATATGAGATATAATAAGTAATTAAATAATGTATGAAGTCAATTTAAATCCTAAAATGAAATTT
The DNA here is from genome assembly GCA_037957365.1 of Torreya grandis. Lineage (NCBI taxonomy): Eukaryota > Viridiplantae > Streptophyta > Pinopsida > Cupressales > Taxaceae > Torreya > Torreya grandis. Next base: position 2,047,220 of record JARHVA010001166.1, on the reverse strand, counting down.
TTTATTTCATTGTATGAGTAAAATACAAGAAGAAGAAGTACCTAGATGCAACTATGAACCCAAAAAAAGACTAAAGGGTCCCATCAGGAATGATAGAATATTTCACATAAATTTTGCTTTATTTCTAAGAATAAGGTTGTAAAACTTGAAATAAGGGTGAGGTTAGTATAACTTGTATTTGGTTTATGCTCTATGATCCAGATGGTTGTAGATATTCCTCTTTGTCTAGGGAGGAATGACCTTTAAATAAGAAAGCACTAAAGGAATAGCTAATTAGCTAGATATTAGGGTAGATTTCCTAGTAATCTAGATCCATGAATCACAAGCTTCCTTGGAGGCTATCAATCCACACTTTTAAATAATCAATTTTTAGAAAAAAAAGATAAATTACTTGCATGAATAACAAAAGATACTAAAATCAAATACATGAAGTGCTTGAAATAGATGAATTTGCCTAATTATAGAAATAAATGATTAAATATTAAGTTAAATAAATCAAACATGGTTCAAAAAATAGGACGATGTTATATGATTACGTAGAAAGTTAAAAAATGGGATTTGGTTAGGTTCTGATAGGCCAAATAAGCTTGATGTTAGAATTGATACACAGTGACCATCGATAGTTGGGGTAAACCATCGATAGTTATTTACCCCATCGACAGTTAGGTGACCATCTATGGTTAGGTGACTGTTGATGATTAGAGGCAAACTATCAGTGGTTGGGTGACTATTGATAGTTAATATGAGATTTGGATTAGATCAAGAAGTTTTGGCTAGGCAAGGTTATAGAAAGACATGATAAATAAACTAAATCTTAAATCTTGACAAGAAATAAATACTTGGATTTTTTTGGTTTAAAGAATATTGAGGGTGGCTAAAAACTTATTGTGGACCCTAGAGCAATTCTAGTAGAGTGATGGTACCTTCGGTTGTGAATTACCACACTTTTGATCTCTATCCTAGTTGTTGGTTTACTAGAATCTTTCTTGGATTTACCAGAAGAAGAATACCTACATAAAAATATCTGACATAAAAAGTTTTTGATGGTTGTTGATGATCAATTTCACCTCCTCCTCCTATATTTTATAAAAGGGAGAGGGAAAATAATAGGTTCAAACAAGGTGTTCAATAGGCCATCTAATTTTAGTCTTAACATGCATAATTATGCAAGTAGTTAAGAATAAAAAATCAAGGTGGAGTTGAGTTAGAGTTAACCCTTAAGGTGGTTAAAGGCTGATTGTTGACAGTCGAGTCTAACCATCAATGGTTAGGGGTCAACCATCGACAGTAAGTAGGACAAAGGTAGAATGGTCAGAGTTAGTCAAGTTAACTTAGGTTTATGGGGTAATAGTCAATAAGTGGTCCCAAGGTGGTCTCAAGATGGTCTAATGGTTAGTTAAACATCTAGAACCATCATTTATGATTTTTTAGTGTCTATAATGAGATCTCAAAGGGAGTGATTAGTAGACAAAACAATATTTCTCAAAAATAAATGAGGGATATAGGGAATGAAAAAGGTGTAAAAAGCATAACATAGGCATCTTATGAGAATACCTTAAGAGACAAGATGCATAATAAGGATGTGAGAAGACATTAAGTGACTAGTCACCATCAATGTACAAAGGAAACCTATTCGCTATAGACACAAAGCTTTATAGGCACATACGCATACTACTAAGATCAACTCATGAAGGTAGAATGGTACAAGAAAATTTAAAATTCACCTACTTCCCCATGACGTGTTCCCCATTCTTCAAGACCCCTTATATATCCATTGGTCTACTATGAAGATTGGGTACTTACATGAGAAAGTAGTTAGCACTAAAAGATTTTTTAATTCTCCTCTTTTAATCTACTGGCCTACCGCACCCCAAAGGACATAGGCTCTATTGTGAGGCCAACTATAGAGTTTTATCTTTGACTAAAAAATGTATATGTGATTTGAATCATGTCTTTTAGTGTGATTTGAATTTTAAGAATATTTTTTCATTTTATATCATTGCCTTTTATAAAAAATTATTTAGATTTTAACTTTTTATGACTTTTAAATATTCCTCCTTCATACAAATTATTTATATTTAAACTTTTTATGGCTTTTAAATATTCCTCCTTCATACAAATTTGAAATTACCAATCATGAGAGATATAGTGATATACATGAAATGATCTTTAGGCTAAGGTTAAAGGAAGATAAGTAACCAAAGATAAAGATAGACTAGGACACTTAGGCTTAACAATAAACCAACATGTGATCTCAAGTCTCAACTGTGTATATGCTTAGTTTGTGAAAAATGAAGAAGGGAAAAAAGAAGATCCAAAGGTGGATTGGTGAAATTAAAGTATAATGAGATGAATTTTTTTCTAACTGATCACATGGTAATAGAAAACAAGGGCCAAGTCACAATGACTAAAAACTGTGAAAAATAGAGATAAGAAATCAAATAATTGTGAAGGCAAGAAGGGAGTTTTGAGAAAAACTCAAGAAAGAAATAGAAAAAAGGATAAATAAAGACAATCATTTGCAAATATAAATAACAATATAAGCAAGATATAGTTCAAAAGGTAAAATCATTATATAATAAAAATATGAATTTAACACAACATCAAATGATATAATAGATAAATAAAAATAAAATTAGAGCACATGTCCAATCAAAATGTAAATGTAAAATCACCAGGCATATGTTCATAAATACTAAGAAATATACCCACACACATTATCTAAGACATCAAATAAATCTCTATGAAGCTGGATATGAACTACAACTAATGTCTTGTGAATTTTTAATGAAAACTAAGAAAACACTTCTATTTTAATCTCCTCAATTAAAAAAGTAGGAATGCTTGATGGATCATATTGAGGAGGGAAATTAGGTAAGGGATATTCAAGAGAATTTATGAGAGTAGGCTCTATGGTAAATGTAGGAATCATCGGTGGAGAAGGATCCATGAGTAAGGGAAGGTCCACAGGTGAAGGAATCATGGGTGGAGGCCAAAAAGGTGACAAAGGGACCATAGGAGGGGATGAAACCACTAGAGGTGGAGCCATGGGAGAAGAAAGATAAGCCTTTTTATGGGGATGACCTATGGGAGGAATGAAAGAAGGTTTAGGAATAGCTATAAGGTGATCTTTAAGGTTTTATTGAAAGATACAATAATGATCAGTGTGACAGGTGTCATAAATAATACACTTCACCATACTTAGGTATATATTCAGGTAGAACAGTTAGGGGAGGTATGGCTTTATCTGAGGAAGCATGAAAAGTATCAATATACTATCACAACTTGTGACAATGGGTAGAATAATTATTATCTATCCCATGAAAGTAACAAATACACTTATGAGTGGTCTTAGGAGAAGAACTCACAGAAGGAGATGTAACAATAGTGGGAAAATATAGGGAAGACTCATCAACCCATTTGGTAGGAAATAGAGCCATTTGAGTCAAGGGAAGCAAACTATCACCAAGGGAAGGTGGTGATGGAGGAGGAATGGAACTAGGCTCAATGGAAGGAGCAATGGGATGAGAAGTAGTGGTAGGCTCAATAAGAGTACAAACATGATCATTCTCAATTATATTAGGAGCAAGAATGGGCTCAACTATAGTAGGATCAATAATGGGCTCTAATAAGGGCTCTACTGAGGGAGGAGCAAGATCTATAGAAGTTCTAAGATGGGTCACACTAATCTCAGGAGTAAACCAACTATGATGATTAGGGTACTTAGTAAAATGGTAAGGCCTGATCATAGCATGATTCATGATCATACTCCTATGAGGATCCTTAGAAACTAGAGGTTTTAGAACCATCTCTACCCTATGATAAAGAGGAAAAATACTAAAATTAAGAACTATAAATAAAGCAATATATGCAAAAAAAACTCAAGTAAATAAGAATGATAATGAATAATCTTGGCTTCATAAGCCTGTAAGACCACCTAAAACAAATCATCTAGGGAATAACCATCATCATAATCTAGGGTGTGAAGATCAATGACACAAGTAGGGATGACCTTATCATCTGAGGAAGTATGGTGAATAGAATTTTGAGTCTTAGTTAAGACTATGGGAATATCATTGCAAAGAGGCTTTCGAGAATAAGGTTGCAAGGAAGAAGGAAGTTGTGAGATGAGGTGAGGTGAGAGATCAGATGTTTAGATCTTTAGTTTAATCTCATTGGTCTCATCATCATTAGAATCTAAGAGGTTAAGAGGAATGTTCCTAATGATTTTGGGATGTCCATTATAACCTCAATTTAAATTAAGGGGAAAATTAAGACATTGAGACTCATAAAATGAAATGCTAGGTAAAGTTTCAAGAGTAATAATCTTGAAGACACCATGGTCTTAGAATTATTCAAAATTTCAAGGAGTAGTATCACCCTAAATCCTATAAATGGCTCTATTATGAGGGATTTTAATGCATTGGTAGGTAGAAGAAGCAACGACTTTCATATGGTGGGTCCATAGCCTACTAAGTAGGATGTTATAAGAAAGGGGAAAGTTAAATATCATCACCTTCACATGAATGGTGATAGGTGTTACTTTAATGGGAAGCCACACACAACCTAAAGGAGGCATTTTCCTTCTATCATACCTTGGTAGGTGCTACATGTAGACTTGATATTGCATTATGAATATATAAGGGTCTTAATGAAGTTGAAAGAGGAAATATAGGTATCAGAACCCTCATCAATCAATGCACACTTAACTTGGATATCACCTATTTGGGCACTAATAAATAAGGGAGGATCATTCACATGAAGAAGAATCTCGTTGAGAATCATAGAAGCTATAGGAAATTTTAAGGAAAGATAAGTATCTATAGTTTCATCAATGTTGATAGACATCTCTTCAAATTATTATAATATACTATCCTTAGATCCAGATAAGGCTACCTCCCATCTTGCTAGGAGAAGATGAGGGACATTCAACTTGAATAATGTTGCACAAGATGCTTTATATGATGTGGAGAAGTCCTCATAAGCTCAAGGAATAGAATTTGGGATGGGATATTAGTGAGTTATATGATGGGATCCCACTCATTATAACCCATAATAAGGTTGTTATATATAGGTGCATAATGATTAAGGAGATCCTCGAAAGGAGGATCCAAAGTACATTGGAATTTATGTTGATAAGAAGAAGTGTAGAACAAGGTTATAAATCATGTTGTGATGATGAATTAGTTGATTCAAGTTGATTTTGAGAATTGGTAGAAGAAGTGTTAGTATAAATTTGAGTATCATTAGTGTTAGAAGATGATGGAAGAGTGGTAGAAATAGAAAAGGAAGTGTTATCCAAGGGAGAATCAGAAATTGGATCATCAAAAGTAATAATGTCATCTTGTCCTAATTCATTTAAATGAGTTGGAGAAGAATCTTAGATAACACAATATGTTCTAGATGAACGAGGAGTGTAGACAGGTTGGGAATTGATAAAAGTAACCACCCTTCACATATTAGTCATGTTAACCACATTCTTTATAAGTGGGTTCAACAAGACTTTATACATTATTGGTGGAAGAGGTGGCTTTGTCTTAATTATCTTGGATAGGTTGATAATTAGGAAGAGGGTCTTTATAGATAGCCAAATGAGCATTGGCTTGGTTCAAGGCTTGAGATTTATCATGTGATTTATAGTCATTAAAGTCAATGTCATAAGCTTGTTGATACTTTCAAATGATAAATTTGTGATCAAAATTAGGACCAAGAAGAAAGTCCATATCTAAATTAAGAAGTTGTCTACAGGTCTCATGAGAATGACCTCAACTAACATGAAACTAACAAAAATTATTAGGATCATACTAGGATTTCATAGGATGGGTAGGGTTTAGTTCTCATGTAAGAGGCCTAGGTATATTTTCAAGCAATTCAATTAAGGATAGAGGTTTATGAATATTAATGTTGAGTGGTGAAGATAAGTGAGGTTTGGTATATTGTAAAGAAGGGGGAGTTGGTTTTGATGAAGGGGTAGGAATGATAGCTTAAACATCATGAATGGTGTCATAATAATATGTAACACCATCATTGGTAACATTACAATTGTTTTCTTAAGTAAGAGATGAGGACCCACAGAAGGTTGGGGTGGCTAGAAATGATTCATAGGGAAATCTTGTCATATAGCTTAGTCAATAGCCTCCTCTAATGTACATGGAGAGAGAGTATAGACTTGATATTGAAGTTTATGAAAAAGGGCATTAGTAAAGAGATGGAAAATATTATCATCATCCATGTTATGTTCACATTTGCTTGATAAAATTTTCCACCTTTTAATAAAGGATTGAGCAATTTTGTTTTCAAGTTGTTTGCAATTTATGAAGTGGGCCAAAGTGATTTTAGGAAGATCACTGGTTTTGAATTCTTGAACTAAAGCATTCACTAAATCCTCTAAACTAGTAATGGAATGAGTTCTAGGTTGGTTGTACCAATCTAAGGAATCACCTATGAGAATTTTAGCCAATAGTTTGGTAACGGCAAAAGTGTTCAATTTGACCCAATCCTTATAGATATTTCCAAATGTTTTAAGATGAAGGGTAAGATTGTTTGATCCATTATAATAAATTGTAGGTGTGATACCTCCTATATCAATGTTAGCAATTTGAGTAGTGAGAGGTTCATTTTGGAGATGCTTAATGGTTTTTTTTACCAAAGGAGGTTGAGGAATGAGATAACCTTGAGAATATCGAAGAGGAGGAGGGGGAACATTTTATTTATGTGTTCCCTAAGCCATTGGTTGAGGATGAGTTTGAATGTGGAAGAGGTGGTTTTGCATTCACATAATTTGATTTGTGTTATGAGATTGAAAGTTATTCATTTGATTGAGTGTTTGTAACAATAGTTGATGTGTCTAATTAATATTATTAGAAGCATTAGAGGTGGTATTAGTGGCTTGGGTACCATTATTAGTGTAGATATGAGCTTGAGAGGAATTATGAGAATGTGAGGCACTAGTTGTAAAAATTTCTTGTGTAGAAAAATATGGACTAGTGAATGGTTGAGAAGAAGCACTATTAACTTGATTACCTTAGGTATAAAATGATGCACTAGTGGAAGGATTAAGGATAGTGGATCTTATGAGAGGCCCACTAGATGTAGAACCTACCATGTTAGTGGATATACTAGGCATGGAGGTGGAATAAGTTAGAGAAGAAGAGGTCATGATATGAAAAGGGGTCATAATCGAAGGAAGAGGTTGACAATAAAGAAAAATTGGTACCTCTAAATCTAGTTGAGAATGTAGGAGTAGGTAAATGAGACTCTTCAGATCGACCACTAATCATAAGATTGTAAATAGGAGAATGATATTTTCCTCAATGTTGATGAAATTTAGAGATAAAGAAGAACATTTTAGGGGTATACTCTAATTTAGGTTAGTCTTCTAATGAGAAGAGAGGATTATACTATGAAGAGGTATTAGGAGGGTTCCCATAGTTCATTATGTGGGTGTAAATATGAACATTAGTAGCATCCAAGATAGGAACCCTACTTTATCTATGGGAGACCTTATGAGGGTTGGTAAAATTCATCATGTCTATTGACTATAACTCAATATTGTCATCAAGTATAAATTCCATGATGAAGGGAAAGAAATATAAATGAGAAAGCAAGGAAATAGGAAATGACATAAATAGTATAGGGTCAACTGGGTCGACCTAGCATATAAATAAGGTTTGTAAATATTATAGGGTCAACTGGGTCAATCTAGCATAGTAAATAGAGGCTATAAAAAGAGAAAATAGGGTTTGTAAATATGGCATGGTTGATTGGGTCGATCCAGTTAGTGAATAAAGGCTAGAAAAAGGTACAGGTTCGACTAGGTCGATCTAATACAACAAATATGGAAAATTAAGAATCCTATAACAAATTGTGAATTGAAACAAGATAAATTTTGCAAGTAATTTGAAAATAAATAATAAAATAAAAACAAATATTCAATTGGATTAATGTTGGCCAATCTAATTGAAGCACACAACAAAAAACCTTGCATCAATGCTGGTAAATGCAAGTGTTTACAATACAAAATGTAATTGAGCAAAGAGCAAGAAATTAACTTGGAAATTAAATAGCTAACTAATTGGTCAACTTAAATGTTTATAACATTATTATAAGATGATTTTAAATGTGATGAGAGGTTGGTTGTAAGTAAGGAACTAAAAGGCAATCTAAGGATGGTTTCAAGTAGTTTGGACTAAAAGGGATATGTAGTGGTAATGATACAAGCTTGGTATTGGGGCCTACCCCCTCACTTCACATACCACAATGATAAGGGTGTCAGGTGATTAGCTAGAATATACCATTAACCATGCTTTATACTTGACCAGAATATCAAGTCAGCTTCCCCGTTGGTAATGAAATCCAAGTAGGTTGGCCTTGGGTAGACAAATGTTAAAATGTTTGTTTAGATTTTGTGATTTGGTCATGTGTGCATAGAATAGAAAATAGTGAAAATAAATGATTAATTGAAAACCACCTAATTAAACTATGTGATCTATTCTAAGCATGCAAGCAACAAGAAAAGAAAATGTGAACTAATTACTAGCATATAAGGTTAATTCCAACTTTGAAATAAGGTACACTATTGATATAGTTAATAGTGTATGCATAAAATATAGAACAAGGTTGACAGGGTCAATATTATACTGTAGAATCAAGGTTTGAAAATGAATAGGGTTGATAGAGTTGACCTAGTTATCTAGATATCACATAGAACTAGGTCGATAGGGTCGAATTAGTTGACTATGTAGGGTCAGTTTTAAAGATTGAAAACTATAAAAGGAAAGACTATAAAGAAATAAATAGAGAGATAAAAAGGAACATTGGTGGATCATAGATGTAGATAATGAATATTTTATTTCAATAACCTTGATATGTGATTTTAAATTCTGCTAATTGGGTTGACTAGGTCATTCAAGCTTTGTAGAAACTTGTTACTGAGTGCCTAGAATGTACAGGGTTAACTAAGTTGACCTATTATGTTGAACCTAATGTCTAAAAAAGTACAAGGTCAATTAGGTCAACCTATTATTTTGGATTGTAAGTCTAAAAATATAAAAACTTGTATTGGGTTATCTGAGTTGATCCAGTAGCCTATACCTAAAAACCTACACATAAAAGTCAGAGTTAGGCCGATACAGTAGACCTAGTATGGAAAATATATGATAAAAATAATGATGAAAAATAATTAAAAATATTAAATAAATCCCAAAAGGGTTATATTCACATTAGGTTGTTCACTAGAATGTATGCAATCAGAAATACATCATGTCTATAAATCAATCTTGGCTTGAAGAATATAAATCATACCTACACTTCTGATTGGGAATATATTTGTTAAGTGGGAGTATGACCAAGATGGGGATCTATTAGACCCTATTAGGGGATTACTTGTCATAATACACCATGATAGGAAGGGTTCCAAAGCCTATAGTCTAACACAATCATGAAATAACCCTAAAAGAGTTTTAGGTTTTGATATTCACTCTATATCTAATAAAAAGAAAGTAAATCTAATATAGTGCACACCAAATCTTGTGGCAAAAAGTGGGGGTTAGAAACAAAATAACCTAAACTAAACATGCATATAATACATATACTCACATCAATGTACATGGAATTATAATGAATGGGAGAGAAGCACAACTACATTATCTATCTACTCTTACAAAAGAGAAAGAAAGTTAGGAATACTTACCTTGAAGACAAACCTACCGAGCCTCAATCTCACCCTTGGCCAAGGTTCTTCACAAGATATTTTTTTTTTATGTAAGGATAATAAAGACAAATCAGATCTAGGTTACACAACCTATCTATGCATCCAAAAGACTTCTCCATAAGATAAGATATGTATTTCCAAATAAAGTATGGAACCCTAAGCTTTATTCATCAAGTAAAATGGTTAATAATTAGATGTTAATTCACACTTATTCTTATTCACTTATATATTCTCAAATGGTTAGAAATTAACTTGTATATATAGGTAGATATTTCCCTAAATCCTTACAAATATGTCAACTATATGGGGTCGACCTAGTTGACCCTATATGTTTTTAAGAGATAAATCACTAGGTCCTATGCTAGGTTGACCAAAGGGATTAAAAAAACCTAAGTGAAAAATATCCCTAAATAGTACAAGGTCAACCCAATCAACCTAGTACAATCAACTGGTGAAAGGGGGTCAAAGAAAGAAAAAAGAGGACAATGATATGACAAATGTTTGGAATAGCTACAACAGAGAATAATAAGCTTAGGGTAAATGGTTTTAAGATACAAGTGTGTATAAAATAAGTGGAAAAAGGGACACCAATATTATGAAACACCAATGGTTTACCCACCCCTTTCTTAGTGCACCCCTTAAGATGTGCACTCAGAGAGATTGAGACTTGATCGGTTCTTGCAAGATATAAAGTATCAATAAGTGATAAAAGTTTGAAAATATTATGTGTATACAAATTATTTAATCTTTAGATAATCATCCTTGGTTTTAAACTTTGTCTTAGGAAATTAAATTTTTTCAAGTACAAGCATGATTGTATCCCAATAATCTAAGATTTCAATATACATTTTCAATCTTTCTTATAAACAAGATTAGATCAAAACAAGGCTTAAAATCTCAAGGAATAATTAACCTACCCATCGGTATTTACTAGTTTCTCCAAACTATGAAATTAAGCTCATATTTAAATAATCCATGATCAACTAATGCTGAGAAAACATACCTTTATTCCTAAACTATGAGGTTTATTTTGAGCATCATATGAATCTTGTGATGAGGGCTATCTAGAAAAGACTTATTAAAATCAAGGAACAAAGTAAGGAAATTAAACACACCAAATAAAAAGTAAATAAATAAGTAAAAAATATATACAAAGGTTATTTAAAAATAAGGGACGGGAAGGAAAGAATAAAGAGAAACTAACCTAGCCTACCTATACTAACTCTAACTAGTCTTACAGTTCACTCCATGAAGATCCTAGGTGGTACAATAGAGAATTAGTGCTTAGGATACTTCCCATTGGTGGGCACTATGAACCCTGCTCCTTATAAGTCTTTCAGCTTAAAGGTGTTCTCTCCAAGTATCTTAATAATATGATAGGGACCTATCCATAAAGATGTGAACTTCCCATATTTACCCTTACACTCAGAAACTTTGTCCCAAATAAGAATTAAGTCTCCTTGACTGAACACCTTTATCTTTGAATGCTTATCAAACCACCTTTTCACTATGGTTTGGTGCCTATAAAAATTAGAAAAACACTCCTCTCTTGTATATTCCATCTGTATGATGTCTAGAAATCTTGAACTTAAAAATTATTGGTCCTCCTCTATGTACTCTTGCATTAACTTGTATGTTGGTAGTTTGAGTATGATGTGAAATATGGGTTCTTGACCATATACTAGCAAGAATGGTGATGCATTGATATCTTGCTTAACTCTTGTTCTATTTTCCCAAAGGGCACACTTGAGTATCTTGTGCCATGTTCTAGGTTTATCAACTATAGACTTATTTATAGCCTTCATCAAGTTCTTATTAATTGATTCAAATACTTTATTACCTTGAGGATAATGGTTTGTTGAGAAATTGAGGAAAATATTGTTGTCATATGCCCATTCTATCAACTCAATGGATATAAAAGTATATCCATTATCACAGACTAGAGATGCAAGTGTCCCAAACCTTGTGCATATGTTTTCTTCTAAAAATTTGATCACCTTTTTAGTTATGCATTATTTGGTTACCACTGTTTCAATCCATCTAGTGCAGTAGTCATTAGTAGTTAGAACATACTTGTGACCATAAGAAGAATTGGGATTAATGACCCCCACAAAATCTAGCCCTCATTGGGAAAAGGGTTTATCAATCATTACTGGCTTTAGTGGCATGGTTGCCTTCAGATATTTAGTATTAAAGAATTAACATGAGTGGCACTCTTTCATATGCTTGTGAGCATCCTTGAAGATAGTAGGCCAGTAGTAATCAACTCTAAGGATATTTTGGGCTATATTCCTTCCAAATAGATGTCCACTTCCTAGTTTTTCATAGAAGGTGCTCATGATCTCAGTTGCTTCACTCTTGGAGACACATCTCAAGTAAATGTCTTCAAAGTTTTTTATGTACAACACTCTATCATTGATCATAAAATGAGTTGCCTTGAGCCTTAGATCTCTAATTTATTCTTTACTTAACCCTATAGGACACTAACTATTGATTAGTAAGTGGAAATTAAGATCATACCAATCATTGGATCTAAAAATTTATTGCTCTACCTACATAACACTTAGATTGGGATCAATATTAGAAATCAATTGAATTAAACCTTTGCACCTTACCAATTTTGAAGTCTTTATCTTGAGATCATATTTTTAGAGAATAGACATATACTTACCTCTCCTTTCTCTAAGTTCATATTGACTAAGCATTATATTAGTGGTAGGATCTCATATTAATGCATGTACCTTACTTAAAAAGATATAATGCCTGAAAATTTTCACTACCTTGACCAAAACACATGCTTGTTTGTTAATCAAAGAGTAGTTCAACTCAACATTTTTAAGGTTAGTGCTCATAAAATATATTGAATGGTCAAATCCATCTATCTTTTGAGTTAGAATTATAGCTATTGTATGATTTGAAGTAAAGGAGTAAAGATAAAAATCTTTAGTAAAGTCTAGACTTATCAATACAGGGGCTTGTCTAATTGATTATTTGATTTCCTTGAAAGATTTATTGGTTTCCTTATTCCAAGTGATCTTAGCCTCTTTCTTCAGCATGTCATTTAGATGCCTTCCTATTTCTTCAAAACCAAAAATAAACATCCTCAAAAAGTTGATTTTACCAAATAATGACTTCAATTCCTTCCTACTATTAGGGGGCTCTATGTTAGATATTGCATCTACTCTATTAGGGCCTATAGAGATTCCCTCCTTAGTGATAATATATCCTAATAGTTTTCCCTCGGTAACATAGAAAATAATTTTCTTTGGGTTGAGATAAATCCCATACCTTTTCCATCATTCAAATACCTATTTTAGGTGTATAATATGATCCACCCTATATTTAAAAAATATAGTTAGATCATCCATGTATATGATATTACAATTACATACAAGACCTTGAAAAGCATGATCTATAGCCCTTTAAAAGGTGGATCCAATATTTATAATCCCAAATGACATTCTTTTATAGGAAAAGGTACCCCACTTAGTAGTAAATACTATTTTCATCCTATCTTCTTGGTTCACCAACACCTAGTTATACCTTGAAAATCCATCAAGAAAAGATATCATGGCAGAACCAAAAACAATTTGGATTACTTGGTCAAGAGAATGCAAAAGATATTTATCCTTTTCAAATTCTCTATTTAGATTTCTAAAATCAATAGATAATCTAATTTCACCATTTTAATTCCTGACTGGGATTAAATTTACAACCCAAGCGGAGTGCCTAATTTGAAACACAATCTTACCATCTAAGATCTTCTTGACCTCTTTGATATCAATGGTTCTAAGTTTTGGTTGTTAAGCCTTTTCTTTTGTCTAAAAGGTTTGCAGTTATCCTTTAAAGGTATCGTATATGTTTTAACCTTTAGATCAAAGATATTTAGGTCATTCTAGGACCATGCTATGACATCTTTATATTTGGTCATCAATTATTTTTCTCTTTTAGACTCAATTATTGTACAAGATGTACCAATATTAACCAACTAAGGTTGACCTTGAAGCCGAAGATTAATTGCATTATAATCTTTCCCACTTACTTTAGGAATCTTGATATTCTTAGCTATTTTTTTAGAATCAAATAATATCTCTAAGACTATCATCCCTTTGGGGATATTATTGTCACTCAATTGAATGACCTTGTCATCAAGTTTGCATTCAAATTTGTCATCATCAAGGGTATTTTCACTAGATTAATCAATGATGTGATCCCCAAATACTCCTGAGCTATTCCTAAAATCTATGATCTATTGATCATCATTGAATACTTAAAAATGGTTTACATTATCACGGATTGAAGGAAATGGAACTAATTAAATTATAAAACTTTATAACTTAGACCTTTGATTGGGCATAAGGTTGGTTGCATTTTAAGTAAGTTCATCAGTAGCCTTTTTTCCTTCCCTAGGGATTGACACAATGTTGAAAGCATCAAAACATTCAATCAAGTCCCACACTCTAAACTTATATTTATTAAGATAGGATAAATTTCATTGATATTTACTCTTGACTTGGTTAACTACTAGTTTAGAATCACCAAAAACTAATAGTTCCTTGTGTTGTACCCAACACACCCCATTTCTAAAAATGGGAACCCTTGTTTTAAATTATGCAAATTTGTGCTATAAATTGAACATTCAACTTGATTAGAAGCTAATATTGAATATATTGTGTTTATCTAGTTTACATGGGTATGTTACCACATAAGCTTCATTTGACTTCATATAATGTTCCTAACCTCAGGTTCTTATGTTTCCATGTTATAATTTTAGTGGGGTATCATTGATGTGAATGTTGCCTATGGTTTTACACCATAATGCTAAATTGACTCTTTATTTTGATTAATCCTTGGTCTCTTATTGATTAAATAGAATCTATGTTTAAAATCATGTTAAAAAAACTTTGACCTAAATTGTTTAGCCTAAATTCCTTTTGCAATAGATTCAAAATTTACGTAGGGTCAAAATTACTAGAGATAACTTTCTTATATTAAGATTCTAGCCCAAGTCCTAATCATATTTTATTAATACCACTTAGACCTTAGGCTAAAATATTTATGTTAGGTCATTTTATGGTTCATGAGGTCTAATTTATGTAATGAGCTATTATATTATAATCTTAGCTTAAGCCTTACTAAGTTTCAAATCATATTTTATTAAATACAAATAAAACTTTAGACTATGTTTTATATATTCCCAAATATTAACTTATGTCTTTCAATTTATGACCACAGATCTTACATCACGCATATGTTCAAGATCGATTCATCTAATGGTGAAAAATCAACATTAAAATCAAAGGCCTTTCAAAAGCCCTGTGAGAGTGACAAGTGTCACCATCTTAAGAGGTAGCCTAAAATCCAATGGTATGGGGAATAGTTCACAAACTGAGACTCTATGGAGCTCTAAAAGAGTGAGAAGTGTCACCATTATGGGATCCTAGTATAGATGCCTAATGACCTATAGGAGGAAGCAAGGCCAACAAGTCAATAAGACTAAATCCCTATGGAGTTTCCAAGTGACACAACACAAGAATTTTGTTTTAAAAACTTATCTAATGACTTTATCCTAAAGATTTTTCTCCGTGTTTATTAACAAGAATAAAACCTTGGGTTAGATTCATGTCTTGAAGACCTTAGTCTAAATTTATATACACTAAGTCATTTTATTTTATGTTTGTAGGGAGTCTTGATGAAACGACAAGTGTGTGACAGTCATGCAGACATCAAATGATGTTCACATAGACATCAAAATTAAGCTCAAAAATTATCCATTGGGTTTCAAAGATTGATGATCATGCATATATCAAATATAGTCATGCAAAGACATTAAATGATGGGCACATGGACATAAATTTTAAGATAACCATTTGGATTTAAATAATCTCAAGATCAATGAATTGCATTGATTCATACAAATAGATCTAATGATGTGAGATCATTTAAAAATATCAAAGGATCTAGAGACAATATAAAATTAACACATGGTATGTTTTCATGAGCTCAAAGATGAAGATTAACAGTGTAAAATCAATCTAGCCAAAGGGATCATGAAGTAGGAACATGTGTCTAAAGGCAATAGCAGTCATGTTTTAATGAAATGAACAGTTCAATATGGGCATTGCCACATAGATAGAATATGTAGAGTTATATTTATCGATAGCAATTGGGTCTCACGGTTAAGTTTTATTCTTTTGGTAACTAAGATTGTTTGACATTTTGAGAAGGAATATTTTCCTATAAAATCAAGGTCAACATGTAATGCATAGTTTAGTTAAGATTGATCATAGTTAAATAGTGTCACTGGTTCTAAAACATTAATAAAAGTAATACATGTCCTTCATGCATGTCAGAGTTCCATTTTGAAAATAGTTAACTTAAAGTATCAGATAAGTTATTCTCACAACCTATAAGAGAAGGTATTTTCATGCATATATTTAGTTTTCATGTAGTTCAAGCTATAATTTTAAAAGTTGCCCTTATTTATACATGCACATGTTGCATAGATTTTTCAAAGGCTAACCTAAACTGATGATTGTAAGTAAACTCTTATATAGTTTCAACCATAGTTAGAACTCAAGTTCTGACTATCACATGTAATGAATTTTCATGAGCTTGGAGGATGAGGAGACCCCTTCCCCAAGCCTGCTTAAATAATTGTAATTCACTAGTTGGTGGTGTGGGAAATTTTCAATATACAGGAGCAGAAGCAATTTTGATTATCAACAAATGTGTTTTTGTATTCTCTCTCTAATTTATATGTAGTTAGGCTTGTCTTTTTGGTTGTATGATTCAATAATTCTTTGTGTGAAACTACTATAATGAATTATTTATTATTTTAATTGATATGCTAGTCTTAGATGTGCAAAACTATTGAAGGATTAGTAAATTACATTTATTATTGGAAATTAAGTTGATTGATTCATAATGTTGAATGTGTATGAGTGCTTTATTTTTATATAGTTTTCTATGTGTATGAAAAATCTACCTCAAATACCTCATTAGCCCAAGCCATAATCTCTTAATTAAGGGTGTGCAATATCTTCTCTAAAATGGGAAAGCTTTGACTGAGGCTTGAGAATTTACCTATATCAATATCTCCTTAGACTTCTAAAATGTGTCTAACTGTGTGTGTGCAATAATTGTTTATAATAGGCATAGGTTTTGAAAGCACATATCTATTTAGAAACTAGCTAGAGAGGTGATTCATAAAAACCATAGAGTCTTCCTCTCTACCTTACCCTTCCTACCTTTTTAAGTTTTTTTGAGATCAACCCACTTTAGATTAACACAAACCACCCATCTAACTCACGTAGGAATTCACTACCCTTTAGAGATCACACCTCCATCCAAAAACCTTGTCAACAACCTACATGCTCTACCAGTTATTCCTTCAATAGATTATTCCAACTGCATACCTATAAATTATGCCTAGAGTTGAGTTTACCTCCATTTAGATCCTAAAATGTTAAAGGATACCTCATTGACTATGATGTGCATAAAACCTGCATCAATAGTTTCACTGACACTAGAAAGAATACCTACCTTGAACCTCTGATAATAGTAGTATCCTTTGCATAAAGTTGCACTAGAGTCACCCAAGAGAGTGACCAAATCTAATTATTTGGTTGGTTTTCTAATCTTACCCATATAAAATCATAGGAGACATATAACTATGCCAACAACCCTAGTTTATAATATTCCACCTTCTCCAATAAGGAATCCTTTACCTATAGGGAACCCTTTGCCTATTAATTAGCCAATAGATCAACAACCACCTTGGTTAGTTGGATATACTATTGTAGTCCCCAAGGATATACATGATTTACCAAGGAATCCTAAGAAGTATCTACCATCATTTTCTCCTTTAAGATCAATAACAATAGAGGAACATATCAAATCTTTCAAGGCTACTTTGAGATTAATGAATGTCATTGATGAAGATATTGCATGAAGATTATTCCCTTTTACATTAATGGATGTTGCTTATGATTGGTATTTAAATATAATAGAGAACTCCATCACTTCTTGGTATGAGTGTCAAGCTAATTTTCTTGCACAATTTAGATAAGTTACTAGTCCCAATATAATATACCAACTCTTCACTAGTGTGAAGAGAGAGCCTAATGGGCCTAGTCATGCTTTCAACATAAGATTTAAAAATATGTAAAATTGGTTAACCCTAAGGTATAAACCAGAGGAAGCATTAGCATTGGAGATGTAAAAGAATACATTATATTTGATTAATGTGGTGTTCCTAAGGAAAGCTTCTACAATTAATAATTTGTCATGAGCAATTGAAGAAGCCATTAATATCAATAGATAGTTAATTTATTAGGTGCCCATTATGTCCAACATCCTTAATGGATTTCCCACATTATATTTTATTCCACATGTAAGATAGAATGTCCCAATGTTCAATCAAAACTAGATATATATGGTGCCTCTCATGACACAAACGACACAGCCAAACTATGAATTCTTGAACAACCACATATAAGGAAATAGTTAACAACAAAATCAATAATTAGCTATGTCTCTTACTATTTTTATACAAGGTACTAACTCTACAAAGGTAGAACTAAATTCTTTTCAAAATATGGTTCAAAAGCTGAGCAATGATTTATTAAATAAGCAAATGAGGATGGGCAATGCCAATGGCCCAATTGGTAATTAAAATGCTATATTTTAGAGTTAAAACCAACCATTCAATAGGCTCATGAATAATATTGATCATCCTAATAAGCTATCATAGATCAACATAGCAAAAACAACCCTTCCTAATTGGTACAAAATTCATAATACTTTTGAGCATGGTGAGCTCAACTACATTGAATTTTTTGCATCATTCAAAATATTTTAGAGAGAGGTGGTTAGGCAATACCAAATGCGTA
Organism: Torreya grandis; assembly: GCA_037957365.1. Lineage (NCBI taxonomy): Eukaryota > Viridiplantae > Streptophyta > Pinopsida > Cupressales > Taxaceae > Torreya > Torreya grandis. The sequence continues at coordinate 2,028,614 of JARHVA010001166.1, read as the reverse complement.
ATCCACCTAAACATCATCCAAATCCTATCCCTTTTATCACTACCATGTTTTTTGAAACTCATGAATTTTCATTTCCATGATAAGATGACAATGAGCTTGAGGACAACACAAATGAATTTCATGTTTTCCATCAATTCTAGATATGGGGATACAATCTAAGGAATAAGTAGCCACTCACAACATCAACTCCTCCAAATACTATGATAATTTCACCGAATATTAAAGTTGATAACAATCCACCTCCTCTGAGAGGGAGAGATCAACCTCAAACCAAGGAGGAACCTAACAAAGGAGGATATAACATTGTCAAAAAAATGAAAAAGATCAAAGAAAATATAAATATTCATGATTTAGCTCAAATTATCAAACAAAAGGAGTTGCTTTATAATTTTATTACTGGGAATATGCTTATAGATAAAGTGAAAACATCTATGAACAAATTGGAAGCATCTAACACCAATGTTATCTACAAAAGCAAGCCATAAGTTCCACCCTTTTTGCTAACTATCAGTGCATTCAATAAGAATATTCATTTGTTTAGTTTATTTTGGAGCTTCTACAACTGTCATGCCTACTTCCATATGTCAAAATCTTGGTTTGATTCTAAGCCCCTCAAAGAGGATAATTTCATAATTAGACAAGATAGTAGTGCTTGTAGTTGGTGAACTAAGGGATGTGCATATTCAAGTAAGCATCTAAACCATGAGTCCAAATGACTATTGATATTATTGTAGTAGATATACCTAAAGTCTATCGATTATTATTGAGTAAAGATTAGTCCAAAACATTCAACATATATCTTTCCATAGACTTCTCTCATATATGGATGCCATGGAGAGGAGTTACAAATCAAATAAAAATTGATAGAGAGCCAAGAATGAAGTACCCCATCACAAAATATAATGTCAATAATGAAGAGGTGAAGTATGAGTCTCCTAGCCTTGGGGTTTACACTTTTACTACTCAAACTCAAGTACAAAATCTAGAACCTGAGGGTTCTAAATAGCTATGGAATTTACACTTTGATGGCATTAGTTTCAATCAAGGATCAGGCATAAGAATCGAGTTGATTGATCCATAAGGTAAAAATTTATTGGTAGCATACAAATTTTAATTTTCATGCATGAACAATAGAGTTGAGTATGAGGCTTTAATTATGATATTATAATATACATTTAAGAATAATGTAAAGCAAGTATTAGTATTTGGTGACTTAGAGCTGGTGGTTAACTAAGTCAGAAACAAATACCAATGCAAGCTATCTTATTTGACAAGATACAAACATAGAGCATGGGACCTGATCAAAAACTTTGAAGCTTTCAACATAGTAGCCCTTCTTAAATATCAAGCTCAAACTATTGATTCACTAGTTATTGTTTTTGCTGATCTAGAACCCCTTCAAGAATCTAAGGTAAATAGGTTCTCCATTGAGTTAGTGTCTTGTCCCTCTATTCCTGATAATGTAGAATATTTATAGGTCTTTGATAATGATCAATAAATTATTTAGTTTCTAACAAATTTAAGGTAATTTGAGTCCCAAATCATTGATGACAAAGATATTAATCACCTCTATCAAGAGGAATCAAACACAAGAGGTATTTTCTAACTCAAATAAAATTACATCCTAGATGGGTTGGTATCTTTAGAAAAGTAATTTGGCATAGACCTTCAAGCTCAACAGCTTAGGTAACCCAAGCTCAATGAATCAAACTTTAAAAGATAAAATCTGGGAGATGAACATAGCCCATGTTATGTTAATATTGGTCTCATTTTCATCCTAGAAGAGAGACATAAAATGAAGGATTTAATCATCTGATATAAATATGTAATTGTTTGAACATATGAAGACTTGAAAATATATGACCCACATGTCATTACTCATATGATTCCTTTGAATCCATATCATAAGCCATTTAGACAGAGGTAAAGACCATTGAATCCTATTATGGAGCCTCTCATCTAGAGAGAATTAGAGAAGTTGTTGAGTTAAAAAATCATCTTTCTAGTGAGACATTTTACCTAGGTGGCCAATTTGGTCCCAGTAAGAAAGAAGAATGATGAGATCAAATTATGTGTGGATTTTAGGAACTTGAATAAGGCATCTAAAAAGGATAATTATCCCCTGCCTTCTCTAGATGAGGTGATATGGTTAGTAAGTGGTTTTGAAATGATGTCCTTCTTGGATGGATTTTTAGGCTATAATCAAGTACTGGTGCAATTCAAAGATAGAATGAAGATAGTGTTTACCATGAAGTGGGGAACTTATGCATATAAAAGGATGCCATTTGGCCTAATAAATATAAGAGCAACCTTTTAATGCTCTATGGATCGTGCATTTAAAGGATTGATAGAAAAATGCATAATAATTTACATGGATTATCTTATGGTGTTCTCAAAGAACAAGGATGATCATATAGGCTACCTCCAATCCATATTAAATAGATGCAAAAGGTTTGGTGTTTCATTAAACCAAAAGAAGAGTATATTTGGAGTAACTGAAGGAAAGATTTTGGGGAACATTATCACCAAATATGGGATCACCATTGATCCAGATAGAATTCAAGGAATTTCAAGGATTACACCACCAAATATAAATAAGGAACTCAAATCATTATTCAAAAAGATTAAATTCATAAGGAAGTTCATCTCAAAATTTGCAAAAATTATTAGGCTTATGAATGCCATGCTCAAATAAGATGTTAAAATAGAATGTATAGTTAAAGCATGAAAGTCCTTCCATGACATTAAAGATACAATATCACAAGATCTAGTACTAATCATTCTAGATTTCATGAAATATTTCTACTTGTATTCATTTGCTTCAAAACATATAATTGTTACTATCATAACAAAAAAGAAAGATGAATCTGAGCATCCAATCACATTTATGAGCATAAATATGAAAGATACAAAGCTTACGTATTTCATGATTGACAAATATATTTTGGCCATGTTGGCCATTTTTGGCCCACATACCAAAAATTTTCCCAAGTGTGAGAAGGTGGACATTCAATCAAAAGTGTCAATTTCAAACAACTTTAGGATCTTAGAAGGAGAAGTCTTTAGGTTCTCTCTCTTAGAAGTCTTTGATTTATCCAAATTAGAAGTCTTCGAGCTTTTAAAGTTTCAAGACTTTGAGTTTTTGAGGGCATAATATAGATTAGATTCTCCAAGGTAAATGACTTCAAGATTTCTCTTAAATAAGACTTTAGGGTCTCTGATGAAGAAAAATTTGGGTTTCTAGAGGAACACTACTTAAAAAAATTTATAAGTAATCAGTATTTGAAACCCCAAAGCAAGTAGGAAGGCTTGGAAAGCTTGATTTGGTTTGGGTAGTGTATTTTGGGATTTCCAAGGAGCACTACTTAATTACTTCATAAGTTGTGAGTGACTAGAAACCCAAACTAAGTAAAGGGGCTTGACAAACTTTTTTTTCTCAAAAAATAGTGCTTCTCAGGTTCTTCAAGGGACAAGTCTTCTCTAATAACCAAGGGTCATTTTCAAAAGAAGGTGGTCCTAGGAAAAAACCCAAATGTCCTTTTCACTTTTATAAAGGGTCTTTCAAAAAATCAAAGGTACAGTTCAAATATGCTGAAGGGAATTTTCAAAATACTGAAGGGCCTCTTTTTTAGTAAAAGGGATCTTTTCAACATTTTTGAAGGACCAAACAATTTTGACGAAGGGCGTATACAAAATATCTGAGGGCCATTTTGATATTTTCAAAGGGTTATTTTTACCCAAAAGTGGTCCATTTAAAAAATCTTGAGGGGCAAATTGAAAAGTCTGAAGGGCACTTTCCCTTTGGTAAAGTGTCCAAATCCAAAATCTGAAAGAGCAAAGAACTCAGGAAAATGTTCCAAAGAATTAGACATGAGAAAATGTTTTGGGGAAAATAAGCTTGATGGAAGTAGTACAAAACCTGAAGAGTAAGGAGTTGTGGATGAAAACTCTAAAGTAATGAGCAATGAGAAGTCCAAAGTAATTTTCATGGAGTACGGAGCCCGAATGAGTAAAATGGAAAGTTCTGAAAGGAAAATTATGAAAAATTGTTTACAAAAAGCAAACAGTCATGGAACATTAAGGTCAATGATTAGCAAATCCAAAGGGCCAATCAGTCAAGGACAAGTGGCACAAGTACATACAGCTCACTTCCAAAACATGAAAAGTGTTCAAATAAGGATTATATGCATCTAGGTGGAGTAATGAGCATGAAAATACCAATTGGGATAGTCCAAATTGTAGTAAAGAACATGTCAAGTTTTAAATTCAAAGGATAGATTACTCACACTTGGTAGGAATATGTAGTTACCTCCAGTATGGCTATGTTAGTTCTAAAGAGAAAGAATTTAATGTATGAGGATCTTGAGGAGATGGGTGATGATTCTAGATGGTTCATTCAGTGGTCAAAATAAGTTACATACTTTGAATGCAAAGAGCTTGAGTATAAAAAATGATATTAGTTTTAGTCATCAATGACTTCCTCTCTCAAGTTCCCCATTAGCCATAATATCTTCCTCTTCCCTTTCTCTATATATATATCTCATGTTTTCCATTTTTTAAAGAGTTCCCAGCTTTTAGACTTTTTAATCTTTTTAGGAGATGGACATTCATTGAGATACTACAAAGTATGCTCTACTTGATTAGGCGTGACCTTGTCAAGTCTATTGTAAGAACTACCTCTTGATGTAATAAGATGATTTCTTTGCCTATCTCTTATCATTGATCAGTGACTTAGCGTGTTTGTGCTTGGTGGATTCATGAATGAGATTATTCCTAGTCTATCAGCCTTCTACTTACCTATTTAATGTATTTTCAATCTCTTGTAGGTCTAGATTAGTGTTCTGCCTAAACCTCTTCAAGTGTGTTAACTTGATCTCAAGATTGTGTAATCCATAGTTATCTTATGACTGATATAGTGTGGGTTCAAGCATAGATGAGTGTCTATTTTACTTTGGTGCATCACTTGGTTAGCTTTCTTAAGAGCCTTTATCCCCTTTTAACCCTTTTTCCTATGAATCATTAGTTTAGCATTAATTTAGGTGAGCATCAAAGAAGAAGCCAACCTTCTCTGAAGGTTCAACCTCACTACAAGATACCCATAGCCTAAGTTTGTCCCAATTATTATAGCTAGGAGTGAGAGAGCTTGAAAAAATCTCCCATAAAGGGTTCAATTCTAGCACTACAATAGTTTCTAGCACGCCTAGTGGGACCAAGGTCCAAAGCAATAGAAGGTTTTTTGGTGTTGTTCTTCTATATATCAGCCTTTAGAGGCATTCAACAAACATCAATGGTGACTCTGAGCATCTATCAACTGGTTTAAAGTAGTCCAAGTGCTAAATCATCATTATTTGGTATGTACAATCAATCATATTTTGATCAAAATTCTCATTCTTTGCCTCAACATTATTCATATCAAGTTAGAAATGTTTATAGCTTTGCCTCAAGTGGTTCTTAAGATTCTTATGGGTGTCCTTCTCAGTCTTGAAATATCCTTAGTTTTTCTCCAAACCAATCCATTTAAATTTGGAAGTAAATGCTCTTAGGGTATCAAAAGTACATGATGGAACTTAATAAGTAGAGGGGATATGGTCAAGATATTCATGACATAAGATCCACATTACAAGAATAGTAGGTCTAATTCTGTCAACCTTATCTATCTTCATATACACCACCTCAAACCTCATATATATCACCCATTCTTCCCCAAAATGCCACCCCAAGTGAAACCCCTTATGTTTTAAGTTCTTTAAGTGTCCCTCAAACCTTCCCTTGTTGGAATTTAATTCAAGAAAGCTTTCAAAGAAAGGAGGAAACTATTGTAGAGTAGCTTATCATTAAGATCTAAGACCCCACTTATCTTCCTAAAGAACCCTCATGTGTTCCTTATCTTCATAAGGCTCCTGACCAAATTAAAGAGAAGATTTTCAAAGAAAATATAGATAGGTAGATCAAAGAGTTGGAATTGAAGATGAAGAAAGAGGAAGAGAGTCAAAATCAAGAAAGGGTAGCTATTTCCCACATGTTCCCCTCATGTAAATCAATCAAGGAAGGCATACAATAATGGGAGGAGGTATCGGTGATGAAGGTCCAAGATCTAATTCAAAAACAAGAGGCTACTCTTAATGCTTTTCCTTCATGGGAGTCAGTCTAGAAAGGCTTTTAGAAGGAGGAGGTGTTAGTTGAGACAATCTAAGAAGTAGCTTTTGAAAAGGAGTTGGTTGTGCCAAATCAAGTAACCATATTTCAACTCAATGATCTTAGTTTGAAATAGTTTTGAGACTATCTCTCCTTCTCTCAAGAGCCACCAAAGAGACCATTCAAATTCCCTAGTTAGAAGGATACTTTTATAAACTACAAGAAAGGTGAACTTCTTCACCCTCCCACCATCTCCCTCTTAAAGAAAGAACCTATTCTACAAGGATTAGAGGAGGATCTTGAAATTAAAGTTGATTCTAAAGAAAACAACATAAGTGTCTATGATGAAGAGATCATGATAGGCAGTCCACTTCAGTCAAAGGGGGAAGAATCAATTTTAGACCAATCTTCTTGGCATGGCTTCGATAATAGTAAGATGGATCTTAAAGAGGATAGCCCTCAAGATGATAATGAGATAGACCTTAAATGGACTACCAAAAGTCCATTCTACATAGATGAAGAAGAGGATGATTCATTTCAAGATGAATTAGAGCTAGAAAAAGGGAAATCAGACCTTGAGCAAGACAAAGATGTTCCTTTAGACCTTGAAAGTTCAAATTAACCCTCATTTGCATTTGAGGAACAAGAAGAAATATTGAGTGAGGTTGATGAGGAAGACATATTCAATTATCAAGAAGTGCAACTTGAAGAACCACCACCTTGTGTGATGAAGGAAAACCTTGAGGATAAACAAAGTTTTTAATATCAGCATGTCATTCAAGGAAACTATAATCTGATTATGCCTAATAAGCATGATGATGAAGCAAAAAAGAGAAAGAGTGAGGTAAAATGTGACTAATCAATGTTTGTGTTGACAAAGGGATGTCCTATCAGGCACCTTTCTCAATTGGGAGATTAAAAGGAGGAGCCATCATAAGTTGTACTCAATTCAGAGCACAAATTTGAGCACTAACAAAAATAAGACCAAATTACATATCCATTCTAGGATGGTGGCATAATCAATGAATCAAGAGGGTAAGCAACTTTATTTTTGTTCTTTTACTTGGAGAAGTGTGTCATCAACTTGTTAAAAATATAGTACTTCTCCATATTTTTTTATCAGATCTCAAACATGTAAAGTATAATGTATTATTGAGGAAGGGTATCTATTTTATACAAATAGTTAATGGTTTTGTATAGTTTCCTTTCTTTTTGGTTAGATTAGGGTAGGATATATTTCCATGCTTTCCTCCAAGTGCCTTTTCCACATTCCCTTTTTGTTGTGCATTTCCTTTCAATAAGTGCCTTGGGCACTTTGTTTTGTTTTATCCTTATTGCTTTAGAAGAGGTTCTAAAAAGGGTCAACCTTGTCAAACCAGAGTAGTGACTCCATGCCCAATGGACTAGACAAGGAAACATGAGTTGGATTATCAAGCATAGCAGGCATGCTTCCCTATGAGTTGCTAGAAATGTTGGCCATTTTTGGCCCACATACCAAAATTTTTCCCAAGTGTGAGAAGATGGACATTCGAGCAAAAGTGGCAAGTTCAAACAGATTTAGGGTATTAGAAGGAGAAGTCTTTGGGTTCTCTCTCTCAGAAGTATTTAGGTTCTCCAAAGTAGAAGTCTTTAGGTTTTTGAAGTCACAAGACTTTGGGTTTTTGAGGGCACAATGCAGATCAGATTCTCCAAGGTGAATTACTTCAAGCTTTCTCTTAAAGAAGACTTCAAGTTCTCTGACAAAGATAACTTCAAGTTTCTAGAGGATCAATACTTCAAAAAATTTATAAGTAATCAGTAGTCGAGACCCTGAAGCAAGTAGGAAGGCTTGGAAATCTTGATTTGGTCTGGGTAGTATATTTTGGGTTCTCTAAGGAGCACTACTTAATTACTTCATAAGTTGTGAGCAGCCAAAAACCCAAAATAAGTAAAGCGGCTTGATAAACCTAATTTGGTCTCAGAAAATAGTGCTTCTCAGGTTCTTCAAGGGACAAGTCTTTTCCAAAATCCAAGGGTCATTTTTGAAAGAAGGTGGTCCTAGAAAAAAACCTGAAGGTCCTTTTCATTTTTTCAAAGGGTCTTTCAAAAATTTGAAGGTACACTTCAAATAGGTTGAAGGGAATTTTCAAAATACCAAAGGGCCTTGTTTTGGTAAAAGGGGTATTTTTAAAAAAATTTAAGGACCAAATAATTTTACTGAAGGGCACATATAAAATATTAGAGGGCCATTTCAATATTTTTGAAGGGTTATTTTTACCCAAAAGTGGTTCATTTCAAAAATCCCAGTGGGAAAATAAAAAATTTTGAAGGGTAATTTCCCTTTGGGAAAGTGCCCAAATCTAAAATATGAAAGAGCAAAAAACCCAAAAAAATGTTCTAAAGAATTAGACCCAAGAAATATTTTTAGGGAAAATAAGATCGAGGGATAAGTCACGAGCAGTACAAAACTTGAAGGGTAAGGAGTTGTAGATGAAAACTCTGAAGCAAGTAATGAGCAATGAGAAGTTTGAAGTAATTTTCAAGGAGTGTGAAGGCCAAATGAGTAAAATGGAAAGTTCTAAAAGGAAAATTATGGAAAATAGTCTACAAAAAACAAACCATGGAACATTAAGATCAATGGTCAAAAAATCCAAAGGGCCAATCAGTCAAGGACAAGTGGCACAAGTATATATAGATCACTTCTAGAACATGCAAAGTGGTCAAATGAGGATTAGATGCATCTAGATGGAGTAGTGAGCATGTAAATACCAATGAGGATAGTAGTAAAAAACATGTAGATTTTTAAATGTAAAGGATAGATCACTCACACTTGGTAAAAACATGTAGCTACCTCCAGTATGGCTCCTTTAGTTTTGAAGAGGAAGAATTGAATGCATGTGTAACTTGAGGAGATGGGTGGTGATTCTGGATGGTTCATCTAGTGTTCAAAATAATTTGTATGCTTTGAATGTAAAGAGATTAAGTATAAAAAATGGTAGCAGTTCTTGTCATCAATGACTTCCTCTCTCAAGTTCCCCACCAGCCGCAAGCTCTTCCTCTTCCCTTTCTCTATATATATGTCACATCTTTCATGTAAAAGGTTCCCATCTTTTAGAATTTTTCGTCTTTATGGGAGATGAACATTCATTAAGATACTACAAAGTATGCTCTACTTGATTTGGTTTAACCCTGTCAAGTCTATTGTAATAACTACCTCTTGATGTAATAAGATGATTTATTTACATATCTCTTGTCATTGATCAGTGCCTTGGTGTGTTTTTTCTTGGTGAATTCATGAAGGAGATTCTTCCTAGTCTGTCAACCTTATTCTTGCCTCTTTAATGTATTTTCAAGATCTTGTAGGTCTGGATTAGTGTTCTACCTAAACCTATTCTAGTGTGTTAACTTGATCTTAAGATTGTGTAAGCCATAGTTGTCTTATGGTTGATCTAGTGTGGGTTCAGGCATATATGAGTGTCTATTTTACTTTGGTGCATCACCTAGTTAGCTTTTTTAAGATTCCTTATCCCCTTTCTAACTCTTTTCCCTATGAATAATTAGTTTAGCATTAGTTTAGGTGAGCATCAAAGAGGAAGTTAGCCTTTTCTAGAGGTTCAACCTCACTATAGGATACCCATATCCTGAGGTTGTCCCAATGCTTGTATCTAGGAGTGAGAGAGACTAACAAAATCTCCCATAAAGGGTAAAATTCTATCACTACAATAGGCCCTTGTCAAATTAGTAAAGAAATTTTGACATTACATCTTGAGGAATAAAATCATTGCCATCATGCATGATCCCTCCATCAAGCTCACCCTATTATAGATTAAGCTAGGGAAATACCAAGGAAAATGGATGGCTAAGATGTAATAATTTGATATAGAGATCAAGCCTACAAAGATCATTAGATCTTAAGGCATCATTTAACTAATGACTGACCCTGATCCATGCATCACCATTGAAGAGATATATGAAGCTCAATTATAAAAAGGGGAATGGTATATAGATATAATTTATTACTTGTTCCTCAAGGCTCAACAAAGAATTAAATAGATATTTTAGTCTCAAATATATGAAAAGGAGTTCTCTATAGGATAAATTATGATGGCATTTACCTCAAGTGTGTGTTTGTACATGAAACTAAAGAAATTTTAGAAAAATTGCATCAGACAATAGGTAGTGGTCACCCTTTTTGGAATACCACAACCTATAAGATATTAATAATGGGATACTATTGGCCAAAAAAATTTAAGGATGCCCACACTCATGTGATGACATGCCATGAATGCTAATATTTAGCCAAAAGAGAAGTACATGCAGTAATGCCTTTATATCCAGTTGTTGAAAGAAGGCCATTTGTCCAATGGGGTTTAGACATCATTGGAGTCATTAACCCAAATTTCTTGGTAGGCCATAAGTTTGTGCTTACTACTAATGACTAGTACACCAAATGGACCAAAGCCATAGCCACAAAGAATTTAAGAGAAAAAATTGTGATTCATTTCATGGAGGAACACATAATAATTAGATTTGACATGACCATTTATTTAGTTTGTGATAATGGACCAAATTTTATATCAACAAAATTTATCAAGTGGGTACATGATAACAATATTATTATTAGGTCAGCTTCTAACCATTACCCTTAGGGAAATGGGCTGGCAAAATCAATAAACAAGAATTTGATAGATGCAATTAAGAAATCAATAGGGGAAAATCCTAGGGACTTGCATAATCTATTTAAGTATGCTCTTTGGGCAAACTGAACAAAATACAAACAATCCCGTAAATAGTCACCCTATCTATTGGTGTATGGATGTAGGCCTGTATTCCTAATTATGCTAAAGTTACCCACTTATTAGTTCATGTAGGACTACATGGAACCAAGTGATAAAGTAGAATCAAGATTGTTGGACATAATATAAATGGAAGACTCAAGGATCAAAGCTTTACAGACATTCAACAAACACTACGATATAGTCAAGAGGTGGTTTGATAAAAGAGTAAAAGTCAAAGCACTCAAGATTTCAAATCTAGTGCTACTTAGGGATAAAGCCCATGAAAATAAAAGATAATATGAAATTTTTTTCCCACTATGGATTAGACCATACCATATTTTTGAGATCATGGGCAATAATTCATTTTGTTTGAAGGACCTACAAGGAAATGAGCTTACATATCTAATTAGCAAACAATTCTTGAAGCACTACTTCATGACTGTGTCATCTACTAATGTTATTGAGTAATGAGGGGCAGACAAATGTAGCTGTAGGATTAGATTAGTTCCTACTTTTTTAGATTATATTTCTTGCTTTCTTAGATTATATTTCCTATTTTTCTTAGATTAGTTTTTCATTTTCTTAGATTAGTTTCTTGCTTTCTTAGATTAGATTTACCACTTTCTAGATTAGTTATTTTTTATTTTTTTTTGGCAATATGAACTATGTTTTCTCTAACCATAATTAAGATGAAACTCCAAACCAATTAATATTATGATTAAATAGACTTATAAAAAATGGGAAAATTAAAATTTTGGAAATTTAGGACTTGTTTACAGATTGGGCATATTTTTATGTTTTGAGTCTTCAGGATAAAGGTATGTAATCATGAACCATTCTAGATATTGTCACAATTGAATAATTTTACCAAGAATGTGGAATTTATTTTTCATAGTACTTAATACAAATTTAGAAATTTTTCTTGTTTTATTGGATCAAATGTACTTATCACATTAAATACCTAGAAATGACAATTTTTGGTATAGTTGTGGCTGGCAAGGACATTTTGGTAATGATTTATTTTATAATTATACCATCTCACTAGGGTTATAACTCATCTCTTTTCATTTAAGAACAAAATAAAAAATAAAAGAATAAAATAATAAATGAATTCAAAAGAGAAAATGAAAATATGAAGAAAATTAAAATGCTCACATGATGAAATAAGGTCAATATACCATGTATCATGATTAAGACAAAATAATGGAGAGAGAAGAAAAAGAGACTAAGGTATCTCTGTCAGGACTATGGATGCTTGGATAGCAGTAGAGTAATTCTTAAGCTTCCCTTGATTTAATGAGCTTTAAGAGAAACCAGAGTGAAACCTACAACTTCATCAAGCCTTTGAAAAACTCATCGCAATGAGGGTTAAATGAATTACATGTTTGACACACATAGATCCAAATAATTAGAAGGCAAGTATGTTATGTGAATCTACTTAGGAGTCTCTTTCAAGTTTTTTATTTAAGTATTCTTTTGTGACACACTTCATGATTGATTTAAAGATTACTAACCATAGTTTTAGGTTCTTCAATACTCAGGAGTATTCCCCCTATGAGTCACCATTTATAGTACCCAACACACCCCATTTCTAAAAATGGGAACCCTTGTTTTAATTTATGTAAATTTGTGATATAAATTGAACATTCAATTTGATTAGAAGCTAATATTGAATATCTTGTGTTGATCTAGTTTACATGGGTCTATTAGCACATAAGCTTCACTTGAGTTCATCTAATGTTGCTAACCTCAAATTCTTATGTTTCCATGTTGTAAGTTTAATGGGGTCTCATTGATGTGAACACTACCTATGGTTTTACACCATATTGCTAAATTGAATCTTTGTTTTGATTAACCCTTGGTATTTTATTGATTAAATTGAATCTATGTTTGAAACCATGTTTAAAAAACTTTGGCTTAAATTGTTTATCCTAAATTCCTTATTCATTAGATTCAAAATTTATGTAGGGTCAAAATTACTAGAGAACATTTTATTATATTAAGATTCTACCCCAAGTCCTAATTATATTTTATTAATATAACTTCGACCTTAGGCTAAAATATTTATGCTAAATCCTTTATGGTTTACAAGGTCTAGTTATGTGGGGAACTCTTTATTATAATCTTAGCTTAAGCCTTACTAAGTATCAAATTATATTTTATTAAATACAAACAAAACTTTAGACTATGCTTTATATATTTCCCAACCATTAACTTAACTCTTTAAATTTATGACCATAGATCCTATGATACACATTTTCTTGGGCTCAATTCATCGAATGGTATGAAATCAACATTGGAAACAAAGGCCTTTCAAAATTCCTACAAGAGTGATAAGTGTCACCATCTCATGAGGTAGCCTCAGATCCAATGGCATGGGGCATAGTTAAAAAAATGAGACTATGTGAAACTTCATGAGAGTGACAAGTGTCATCATCATGGGATCCTTGTATATAAATCTAATGACCCATGGGAAGAAGTAGGGTCAACAAGTCAATAAGACTGAAGCCCTTCAAAGTTTCTAAATGGTACAACATGAGCATTTTCTTTTAAAAACTTAGCTAAGGACTTTATCCTAAGTTTTTTTTTCATGTTTATTAACATGAATAAAACCTTAGGTTAGATTCATGTCCTAAAAACCTTAGTATAAATTTATATATGCTAAGTCATTTTATTTTATGTTGCAGGGAGTCTCAAGGAAATGATAAGTGTGATAGTTGTGTGGACGTCAAATGATGATCACATAGACATCAAAATTAAGCTCATCAATTATCCTTTGGGGTTTAAATATTGATGATCATGCAGACATCAAAGATGATCATGTAGACATTAAATGATGGTAATGCAGACATCAAATGATGGTCATGCAGATGTCAAAATTAAGCTCATCAATTATCTATGGTGTTCGAAGATTGATGATCACATGGACATCAAAGACATCAATTTTAAGATAGCCATTTGGATTCAAATAATCTCAAGATCAATGAACTACATTTATTTGTATAAGCATATCTAATGGTGTGAGATCACTAAGACTTTTTAAAGGATTTGTAGCCAGTAGAAAATTGACACATGGCATGTTTTCATGAGCTTGAAGATGAAGATCAATAGTGAAAAATTGATCCAGACTAAGGGAGCATGAAGTAGGGACATGTGTCCAAAGGCAGTAATAGTCATATTCTAATCAAATGGAAAATTTTGCATGGGAATTTCCATAGAGATAGAATATGTAGAGCTATATTTATCAACATCCATTAGGTCTCATAGTTAAGTTATATTCCTTTGTTAACTAAGCTTGTTTGACATTTTGAGAAAGAATATTTTCTTGTAAAGGTAAGGTCAACATGCAATGCATAGTTTATTTAAGATCGATTGTAGTTAAACAATGTCACTAGTTTTAAAACATTGATAAAAGTGATAATTGTCCTTCATGCATGTCTGAGTTCCATTGTAAAAATAGCTAACTTAAAGTATCAGACAGGTTGTTATCACAACCTATAAGAGAAGGTATTATCATGCATATATTTAGTTTTCATGTAGTTTGAGATATAATTATAAAATATGCCCTTATATACACATGCACATGCTACATAGCTTTTGTAAAGGCTAACTTAAATTGATGACTGTAAGTAGACTCTTATATATTTTTGACCACATTTAGAACTCAAGTTCTGACTATCACATGTAATGAATTTACATGAGCTTGGAGGATGAGGCGACCCCTTCCCCAAACCTATTTAAACAATTATAATCCATTAGTTGGTGGTGTGAGAAAATTTTTAATATACAAGATCAGAAGCAATTTTGATCATCATCAAATGTGTTTGTGTATTCTCTCTCCAATTTCTATGTAATTAGGCTTATCTTTTTGGTTGTATGATTCAATAATTCTTAGTGTGCAATAGTTGTAATGAATTATTTCTTGTCTTGATTTATATGCTAGTCTTGAATGTGAAAAAACTATTAAAGGATTATCAAATTACATTAATTATTAAAAATTAAGTTGATTGATTCATAATTTTGAATGTTTATGAGTTTTTTCTTTTGATATAATTTTTTGTGTGTGTGAAAAATCTACCACAGATACCACATTAGCTAGAGCCAAAATATCTTAATTAAGGTTGTGTAATAGCTACTCTAAAGGGGAAACCTTTGAATAAGGCTTGTGAAGTTTCTTATATCAATATATCTTTAGACTTCTAAACTATGTCTGACTATGTGTGTGCAATAGCTACTTACAACAAACATAGGTTTTGAAAGCACTTGTCCATTTAGAAACCAACCAGAGAGGTGATTCTTGAAAACCTTAGAGTCTTGTTCTCTACCTTACGCTTCCCTTCTTTTTGAGTTTTTTGAGATCTAAATTTTAATTAACAACCAACCACCCATCCAACTCACATAGGAATTAACTACCCTTTAGAGATCATACCTCCATCCATAAACCTTGTCAACAACCTACATGCCCTACCAGTTATTCCATCAATAGGTTATTCCAACTGTATACCTACAACTTGTTCCTTGGAGTGGATTTTACCTCTATTTAGATACTAAAATGTTAGAATCTACCTCATTGACTGTGATGTACATAAAACCCACATCAACACCTTGACCTCATGTTTGATTGCAAATTATAATCCAAGAATAAGTGCTTCATACTCAGCCAAATTATTGGTGCATGAGAATTGAAGTTTTTAAGAGGCATTGTATTCTTTCCCAATGGGATTTATTAACACCAATCCTACTCCAAAACCTAATTTTCATCTAGCACCATCAAAATAAAGATTCCATAATTCAAGCATAACATGAAAAGTTCTAGAGTTACATACATTTGTGGTGTCAAGAGTGTAAACACCAAGATTTGAGTTAACCATGTTGACCCTATCATTTATTTCACTATACTCGGTGATCATATGATTCATTTCAGGCTCTCTTTCTATCTTGATCTGGTTAAGGATTCCCTTCTAGGAAAACATGTGTGAATAATTAGTAAACATGTAATCATTCAAGATCTTAGTCTATTATCTATTTAACAACATCCCATAAGCATCAGGGATGTCCACCACTTAGATATTAATGAAATTTTGGATCCTTGGCTTTGAGGCAATTTTCATGTGAAAATTTAAAAATTCACCAATCACTTTGACTCTTGACTTATTTAATTGAGTTAAAACTCTAGCAGATTTTATGGGAGTCAAACATAATTGTTCACAAATACCCTTAGGCATAATATTTGTAGATGCACCAGAGTCTAAAAATTATGCAAATTCTTACCAAAGATCTTGATTTTAAGTAGGAAAGGAGGAACATCTACCTTACTTTTGTGTATTGCAATGTTAGCATGTGCAGACTTTTAAGACTTAATAGGCTTCTTAGATAAAGATTTTAACAATAGATCTCTTTATTCTATAATCTAAGTCAAATCATGAAAGTTAATGTTAGATTTGATCCTTTTCATGTCCTTTAAAATATTATATCTAGTCCTATTATAATAATTAGATGCATCAACATTGGGTTTACATGTACTTCCTTTAGGAGGCTCTAGATTGTTCTATGATGTAGTATCAAGAGGAGTGTCAAAGTTATTTTTAAGAGTTGAAGTGGTCAATGGCTACTTCTTCTCCCTAATTCTCAAAGGATAAGTCTTCTTTGGAAATTTTTGAAAAGCATGAATCTCTTTAGGAATATCCTTAGGCTCATTATCCTCTTGGAAAGGGAACTTAAATGTCTCCACCATGAGAATTGAATCAGATGATCTAGATGACCTTGAAGAACTAGATATGCCTACATCACAATGCTTAGTAGGGACAACTTCAAAAGTATCTAAATATTATTTAAAGGCTTTAAAATCATTAAAAAATTTAACATAGTCCATTTCCCCATGCTTAAAAGTACAATGAACTCTAGAATAGTCAGGTAAAGAAACATCAACAAGATTTATATCATGCATATTATTGCTAGAAGATGGATCATTATTATTATTGTTGAGGTAAATATCATTCTAAAATATGTTAGTGGGCCTATTGAACCTTTGAAATGAGAAATTCCTACCAGATCTCTCTCTAGTATTTTCTACTTGCTTTTGCAATTGAAGGAAGTCAGTGCTAAGCTTTTAAACCATTTTGAGGATAGAGTCAATCTCATTATTTGGTGTATAAAAATTATGAACTTGAGTATTAGAATTATCTATAGGAATTAAATATTTTTGATCCTATGGATGAGATCCATTGGCAACATTATTCAAGAATCTCAGGTTTTGGCCAGGATGTGCATGACTCAAAGGTAGTTGGTTCAAGACTGGAAGTTGGTTAAGGGTAGGCACATTTTGGTTGGCATTGGGAATGACATTTAAAATAGGTAAATGTAGATTGAAATTATGAATGTAATATGACAATTGTCCTTGGGGTTGCATATGTTCATTAATGGTCATAACCTTGACATAAGCTAAAGCTAAGGTATTCATGGGCACAGTAGCTCTCTTTATAAACACAGAAGTCATGGGATCCAAGGAATCCTTATAAATTACTAAAGTTAAAGCCTCATTAGGTATTTAAGGAGATATATTCCTATTGAACATCTTTTAGAATCTAAAATTGAAGGCTCTTATGGGCTCACTTACATCTCTTTTCACTATGGTGAATTGCTGGTATAGGACACAAGGACTAATGATTTTACCAAATTGATCAATGAAAACAATGTTAAAATCAACTCAACTAGTAATGTAGTATTTAGGAAGGTTTATAAACCATTAATATGCAACATCTTTGAAAGTAAAAGGAATCATCTGCATGCTACATCTTCATGAGTCACATTCAACAATCTTAAAGCAACTTTAAAACTCTTAACATGTTCTTCAATGGTTATGATGCCAATAGGACTAAATGTTGGAAAATACTTTTTAGGATTATGAGGAAGGTCAGGTACCACACCTATCACATTGATCAAAGAACCACTTAGCCAATCCATACCTTGATAGGGATCGAACACAGGAGTACCCTAAATTGGTGAAGTTAGTAGAGGCTTTGAAATTCTACACTTACCTTTGTCCCACCTAGTTCTTATATGAAATTTTAATGAAAATAGAGGTTATCTAGTCTCTGAACGTGACCTTATCCTAATTCTAGGCAATTCTAACTTGTGGGATTTGAATCCTATTTTAGATATGATGTTTCAATATTATCTTTGTAGAGAATAATGATCAGACTTGCACATTGAGAAAATTTTACAAATATTTATATAAAATATGACAAAGGACAAAAATATTTAACTTAGTTCAAATATGTATCTAAACATATAAATATGATTGATATTTATATATTTAAGCTCAAATAAACCAAAAATTTGTAAAGGATATATCAATATTTGATCAAAACAACTGTTATTAACCTCAAACTTGTTGAATTGACAAAGCTTAATCCATATTTACCACAATTAAGCTTATACCTTCAAAGAACATCAATAGCTTATACCTTCAAATAACATCAATATTTGTCTAAAGGAAGCACAAAGATGGGTCTAAGACCATAAATATAAATGATATTTACACAATTGAGCAAATAATGACATAATTATGCAAAGATTACACCAATCTTTGAACACAATTCATAGGAATGATAAAAAATACTTCAAATCTACAAATATCTAACTAGGCCCTCCTTCTAGTGCTAGCAAAGCCCCTCCTATTGATGCATGAATATGTATCATAAGTGCCTAGAGTGTTCAATAACACTTATCATTTTAGAATTCTAAGAATTTAGTGATTAAGTTATAGGTTGTGATAATCCTGTTATCTATTGATGGAATAGAGGCAAAGCAAGTGGACTATTTCACAATATTTATAATGTTTGGTGGTTGGGAGCCACTATGGCCAAATAGTTAATCTATGCAAAATATAAAGTATGTTATGCTAAGAATAGTAAATTATGATAAAGAACTAATATAAAGACTAATGTAATACTAATATTTATAATGAAAATTAAGCTAGAGTGATCTGGTTTAAAAAGGATCAAAAAGAAAGGTAAGGAAAAGAGGAGATGTTGTTGATCTTCATTCTAAACATCATGACAAAGTTCAAATATCATCTAGGCATGCACTTAACCAATGTATAACATGAAGTAGCGTAAGCTCAAATCCTATCACACATTAGACATACATATAAAGAATGTGGTAAATAATGCAAATAAGAACCAAGTTCACTTTAAATATTTACCCCTAAAAGTAAACAACATTATCCCAAATGCAAGATGAGTAAGAAAATGAAATGAACCTATAAACTTTCAATTAACCTAGAATTGGCACAAGTTAATAGCTCTATATTCAAATGTACACACCAAGAATTCATAAGAACCATTCAAATTTGGAAGTTAGAATAAACAAGTGAGAGAGAAGCCAAGATAAGAAAATTTGGACAAACTTTATATAATTCTTTGTTTATATTAATTGCTCAAAGTTTACAAAGTAATTTTGGCTCTAATAACTCCCTCCCCTTTTACATTTGATAATAATCCTTTCATAGAATGCAAGGAAGTATGTTGGTCAATCATATCTAATTACAAAAGTACAAGTGTTAGGATAATTATCCTTTCCACAAATGTTCTAGAATACACTAGACTTTCCGCAATCGACTGATCTATAGGTAATGTGTTTTACAAGTTACACATGCCTTTACAAAAATAATATTCCATTATCAAAATATACAATGCTTAGCTATAAGAAAAATATTCTTAATTTGACTAATTTTTAGGACCCTTGTGATGTTGTAAGATCTTATTTTCTCTCTGATGCTACTCCTTAATTAGCTCAAGGTAAAAAAATTGGTTTCATGAGTATTTCCTTCATTTGATCTACTAATATTTTGTGGTCTTTATCTTCCCTTTTTAATGCCAATTTGATGCTCTTAGCTTTAGTAATTTTTCTTCTACTGTTAGAATCATATTCATGACCCTATTGTTATCCATCTTAGATTTATCTTGGTTTTTGCTCCTCACTTCTTGCATGACTAGGGTAGCTCTATGTTCAAACTCCTCATTAGTGATGAGGTCTATAGAGCTAAATATAGTTATCTTGGTGATCATGGTCCCAAAAAATAATTCCATCCTATTTTATAGTTTCTTATCATTCTCAAGGAGACTTTCTAAGTTCTTAAACCCAGTGTTCAAACCCTTGATCTTATCCACAAGTAATCCTATGACTATGTTTAAATGAGCCAAGATAGTTGTTTCAAAACTATGAATTTGATCTTTAATCAATAATTTATCAAATCATTTCTTTTGTCCCTTGAGTTATACCATTGGTTATGGATTTGTTCAAATTGATCACTACTGGATTATAATTCAGCTTCTAGGTTGAATTATTTTGCACATGTGATAATCCAATCTTCTTTGGCTTGATTATGGTGAATACATGACTAAATTAGGGCTCTTGTATGTGATTAAATATTTTTGAAGGTTTTTATAGTGCTCTAATGGTGGTAACTACCTAAAATTTCATGAGCTTCATTACTTAGATCCCAATTAGACTACATGCTTATGCCCTTGTATTTATCAATTCTGTAAGATCTTCTAAACTAACCAGTCTAACTTATGTGGATCTATCATCTCATCTCCATGACATCCATGTTAATTTTTTATGACATTTTGCTTCTTTATATTTAAAAAATTAATGTTGCCTTTTTAAAAAAATTTGCTTGATTTTACACCATTGGATCATCCTTATATGGATCAATGTGTATCATCAATCTTAATCCAAGAACTTGAGCACCATTTATTGCTCGCTACATTCCCTTTCCCTATGGTTATGACACTTGTCACTTTCTCACTTGTCCTAAGGATCCATTAAAGTTTTGATTCGATACGCATCATTATATCAATCTGACCCAAGTAAATGTATACTATTGATCTTGTGAAGATGTTCAAGCTTTATCTTAGGGTTAAAGTCTTGACTTTAAGCTTGCACCATTAGATCTTGATCATCCAAGAAAACATAGATCATTTATCCTATAAATAAAATTGACATTTAATTCAGTGCTCGGGGAAAATAAATAACTTAGCATAATGTTTGGGACTATCGTTTTATTTCATGGTAATAAGCATGGGAAAGACCTTATAAAAAAACATTTTAAGCTAAGTTATGAGACATAATAAAAGGGATCCTGTAGATAATCAAAGACATAGCATATAGTATTAGGCAAAGGCCTTTTAGGCTAAGTCTATAGACATAACAAAAGGTCTCGGTGGTTAGTTAGATCATGTAGAGATCGAAGGAACCAAAGGAGCTCAAGAAAATAAAGAGACAAAACATAAAAAAATTAGACTAAGGTTTGGCCATGTTAATAAACATGACTAAACCTTAAGACAAAAATAGAACTAAGTACATGGTATAATAAAAGGGACTTCAAATTTTAGTTAGACCATGATAAGATAAAATGGAACAAAGGAGGGATCAAGATGTGAAGAACTTAGGATAAATATTTTAGGCTAAAGTCTTAGTTGTGTTAATAAACATGACTAAGACCTTGGGATAAAATAAGACTAAGTCACATTAAAGTGTTTTTGTGAAGAATGTTCTCACAAAAAATGTTCCTTCTAAATTTTTATTTAATTCAAAGGGCATGAGCTAGGGTAATTAGAGTTAGGGTTTTAAGTTGATCAGTCATGAATTCAACTTGATTTCAATATACCAAAGGCTATTAAAAGATCAAATCATTATTAAATCATAAAACTTAGACATTGCTCATTCCAAATGAACTCCATTGGAGCTATGACCTAAAACATAAAAAATCAAATGTTAGCAACTTTGGGCAAGATGAAATTAGAATTATGAAAAAATATGCCAACCAAATTAAGTGTGGATGATCTTCAAATAAAGATAATGTGAAAAAATCTCTAGTTATACTATGATTAGATGAATTTTCAATTTTAGGGTATGAATTTACACAATTTAATACAAGGGTCCCCATTTTTTATAAATGGGGGTATGTTGACCTCAACACATTTCACTCAGGCCAACCTATGTGATTGACATTTTATATAAGATAATGTGAATTATGTTTTCAAAAAAGAATAAATCATTATACAACTGACTATAGATTTTTATTTGTCCAAATTTCAAGATGTTGTTGATCAACATATTGTATATAAGCAAGATCAAATTATATTTTTAAAGTATGAAAAATAGAGGATTATTATTTACTAAGGAGAAGAGCAGAGGTGTGTTGAGGAAGGGATGGCTAGAGAGGGTGTGAGTATGAAAACAATAAATGATTTATATGAAGATGAATCCTAGAGTATAAAGAATCAACTAGAAGAGATGAGGAGAGGAGGCAGAGAGGACAGAGTCTTTGAAAATAAAGAGCAAAGAGAAAGAGAGTCTAATGTGTCTATTTGATTGATGAGTACAAAAATAGTAGAATAAATCTTAGATCGATAAGTAGAGAAAGAAAAATTATACCATCAGTTTTTTATAGAACTAAATGAGAAAGGTGGATGATCTAAAGCAACTAAGTTGGTGCTTGGTAAAGGGGGTTGAAGCCTCTTGTAGATTGGTGTCTAAAAATTAGGGAGTTGGTGATTCCTATAAAATTGGTGCTTGAATATTTGGGGTTGGTTCCTTAAGTTAAGTTGGTGCTCAGAAATCTTTTTAACTCATTGAATATTTGATTTAGCACATGTAGTTCATGCAATGATCACTTTGTGTTTTCTTCATTTTATGGGTTTCCCACTTATATCATGTGTTATCTATTTATGTTCTTTGTTGTGGTTTGATTGCTCTATGGATTTTACATGGATGCTTGAATAACTAACTAAATAATTAAAATAGATTTTAAGATATCACTAATTCACCCCCTCAGTGGTTGTGCTTCCAACATTATCAATACTTTAAATGAACCTCTTTTTTGTATATTCCTAAGTGTAATAACATAGAGTATGGATGCTTGGTTTTTCCACCTTAGCCTATGGATTAACAATAATAAGCCAATCCATTTTTATAATAATTAATAAATTTAAATGAACCACATACTAAGAGCATTATAAATCCTCATACACACACTAAATCATTCTTCTATTCATCAATTTCATTGCACATATAGATTTTAGAAGAGTAAATAAAGTTTTCTTGAAAATTTTATTCTTTTTCTTGTTCTTACTATTAATTCCAACTCTATCACCTTAGAATATTCTATCTTACCTATCTCCATCACACCCTCTCCAACATTTATTCTATTCCATTATATGTAAACATGCAAATAGCTTCCTATAATCTTGCAACTCAATGTATGGAGATAGTTACCAAGATGCCATTCTTGGCTTGTATTTATCTTAATCATCACTTATAAATTGAAGTAACTTTGGTACACTTCCATAGGTTTAATTAGGATCCATTACAAGATTTCACTATCATTAGACTTTCCCAAAAACATCAAAACACTTCATAAAGCTAGTTCACAAATTCAATTTTTCAAATTTGGATTTTACGCAAGAAAACCTAAAATGACTACCAACACACAATATAAAATACTCTTCATGCTTATAAAACATACAATAGGACCCTCAGGACCCCAAATCCTAAACCAAACTAAAATTGAAAATCATGACAAATTCAAGCATGTTGACAATCTAACAACCTAGTGATGCCCTGCTTCAATTTTTATACTCCTTACTTAGATTACCTCTACATTAAATTGAGTAGAGTTCTATTTGAATGTTATATTTTATTTTTTATTAACAATCCCCATTTGTAGTACAAGATTTATCTATCACTATATTATATCTATTTTATGTATTGTAGGACTAGCTAGGGTTATTAAATAATGTCATTTGCATAGAGGATTTGGAACCCTTTCCTTTGGTATTGTGTAGTAAAAGATCCCTTAGTTAGGTTTATTGGATTCAAATTATTCATGTCCTAATATAAGTATATATACAATTAATTTTTTTTAGTAAGATTACCTTCTTCGATCATGAAATCCACTAAGTAGGAAAAGCTTCAGATCCATCCTAATTCGTTGCATCTATGTTCTTCAGTTTTTAATAAAACATCTTAAGGTTGTGTGAGGGCACATACACATTTATAATATCCACATAAATGTTCATTTATATTAAATTAAAAGTCCCAATAATATAATTTGGGTCTATTATATAGGTTCTCAAATCTATGGTGGTGTTCTAGACTGAAGCCAAACCCCAAAAATTCCCAATTGAGCTACTAGTAGGGAAGGACCAATCAAGTAGGGATTTTTGTAAGTACCTCTTATCATTCATATATAAGCACATGATTTATTTTATTAGAAGAACACATATCTTGTATCCAAATACAAACCTCTTAAGGATCCTTACTTTGAGGCCATCCCCATACCCCTTATATTGTGAGATATAAATATTATTTGGATACCCTAATGGGGGATAATTTGCTAAGGGATCACATAATAGTGAATTGTCTACTGATAATATTTCATGCTCAACATATATTTGAGCATAGGATAGATGTTTATGTTGAATTTTGGTATCTAGGGGAGTGTGAACATTTAAGACTTCTAATCCTCCAAGTTGTAGATTTTTAAACCAATTTAGAACCTCCTTTGTATGTGATTTGGTCATATATCTCTTCTCCAAAGATGGAATAGTAGTGGTTAAATATGCATAGGAAATGTTATACCCCTTTGATACTCTTTTTGCCTCAAAACCCAACCTAGGTTGCTAAGATGTGGGTGAAAAATCATGTAGTCTATATGGTCTACTTCATGGTATTATAAAGTGTTGTGACTTTGCTTGTGTGAAATTGATATTTATGGTGGCTGAGTCTAAGGTATGTTTTCAAACCTAAAGTCCCAAGTCTCCTTTAACATCTAACCAGATATTTTTCCCATTCATTATACCCAATACCATGGTGCTAAGGGTGTTATTCAAATTTTCTATATCTGTAATATCCATCTTAGTAAATTCCATTTTGTCTTGAGTTTATTCCCTCACCAATAGGCTGATATGTTTTTTCTCATGATACTAAGTTGTTAGTACATTGCATTATGGATCTCTGAGAGAAATCCATGGAAGGGTATATGAGGTGTTTAAATTTTCCTTAGGTGTTATTTCACCTTCTATATCCAAAAATTCCTCTTCTCCTTATGCCTACCATTATTGTGGATTTTATAACTCTGTTGTCATGACTTGACCTTGTAATTGGTTGTAGATACTAGAGTGAAAGCCTATTTTTGCATGTGTTACTAATAATTAGACTAACTATTTTAGATTTGTATTCTATTTCAAATGTGGTGTTATGAGGCATCTTGTATAATTATTATAATTCTATTGATAGTATAGTCGATGCTTATGCTTGATCTATTTTATCATGCTAGATATTGTTCAATTTCATTATATTGTTATATGTATGATATATAACACTTTTATTGGATTTTGGTTAACACTTGGATGTGATGTAGTTTTATTATACTTTAGAATAGTATACCATAGCTATCATGATTATTAGTATCATTTTTGGTGCATAACTATTTTAGATGATTATATTGTTTTAGCATATCATGTTTAAATGTTATTATGTTTAGAGAATTTTATTTTTATTAGATATTTATACTCATTCAAGTACTATTGATGTTCTTTTTCAATGATTATAGGAACTAGGAAATGAGCTAGGCTCGACAGTGGGATTTGATAACTTGGGGTATAATCGAGGGACTATTGAGTAGTTAAAAGTTTCTCGATAGGTATCATGTGCATGACTAAGACACTGAGACATAATCATTGTTAATATTTATTTTTATTCTATTTTTTCATCCTTGTGACTATTTTGGATGTGTTTCTTTTATTTTGTTCTTGTTATTTTTTCTTTATGTTGAATGAGTTTCATTTTCATTATCCTTACTTATATAAGTCTGGTGTTATTTTACCCTTACCAGGATTCATTGTGTGACATTTTTAGATGTGTAGTGTTGTTTGTCTTATGTTAGTTTCCTTCTTTTTTTAGCTTGGAATATCGACATGGCTAGGTGGTTATATTGTTGGATAATGTTTCTTAATATTCTTGTGTACCCTTTGACCTGTGAATGTTTTTGTGTTAGGGGTCAATGGGCATGGGTGGACATTAGTTTTATTTGTTTAGATTGTTTGGGTTGACCCACACTCCCAAAAGGTCAAGTTCATAATGTTGGGTGATAATGTTAAATTTTGGGGTAGGCTTTTCCCAAATGCCATTCTTTTTGGCATTTTGTTTGGGAAACCCACACCCCTTTTTGGGGAGATCACTAATTTAATAGTTTTGAGAATATTGGAGTCTAATTCTTAATTTAGTTAAGGGTTTGGAATAGTAAATCATTAAATAATGTCAGGAGAAACCCCTAGAACAATAAACATGCTCCTATCCCCCCTTAGTCAGGATCTTGCTCTACCAATTAGAACACATGTGATTACTTCTTGTATTAGCAACTAAACACGGAATTGTCCCAGAATCAATAAGTAACTAGAAATATGAAACAACACAGGAATTAAGAGACAATACACAATTATATTATATACATAGAAGAATATACAATAAGGAAGATGCCACTTCTTCCTCCACCTCAAAGGTTTGCCACACCTCAAGATCTTCTTCCCTCTCTCTCTCGGTCCCAACGATCAACTCCAATACAAAATTGATGTTCACCTCTCCAACCAGTCAGTAACATGTTGCTAGTTCACCAAGTACACACAACCGTACTCCAAGTAGATCTCCTGCTCTCTGCTGCTACCTGCAAATCACTAGACCTTACTCACCATGTAGACATCTCTACACCCCTGAAGAACCCTTGTCCTTGCCTCACCAAGTCCTTATGATTCTTCAACCAGTACTCAAGTGGATCAGCTCCTTGACCTTGCAGACCTTGCAACTCTCCCTGATCATACACACTCAGCACCCTTTTGGAACTAGGAGGAGCTACACTAGCTCTCTCTAAAATCTCTCTGACTTTCTAGCACACTTTTACAATACAATCATGAGTCCATATATAGATCTCATCCAAACAATAATTAGACAATAATACAATAATTAAATCCACAGCTCTCAGTCTAAGAATAGCTCTAAACATGCAAACACTTGGTTCGTCAACCAACTGCCTGTAACATACTCACAGCTTGAACCATAGGTGATCGATGTCGGTCCTTGGCTGTCTGGGGGTGTTGACGCTGGCCGATCCATGACCGACGTCGGTTGCCTTCCTGTCTCCCTCCTGCCGTCATCGGTTGTCCTGACCAACGCCGGTGTCTGTGACACTTTGCAACACTTCCTGCAACCTCCATAACTTCTCCTATTTGCATCTTGGTGAAGCTTTTAGCTCCACAACCTAACAATCTCCCACTTGGAGATAAACAGCTGCACCTGTACTTGTATCTGTAGCCCATCTAATTTGTTTCTTGGTTTGTATCCCTCTTCAAGA
Organism: Torreya grandis; assembly: GCA_037957365.1. NCBI lineage: Eukaryota > Viridiplantae > Streptophyta > Pinopsida > Cupressales > Taxaceae > Torreya > Torreya grandis. The sequence goes on along the minus strand of JARHVA010001166.1, from coordinate 2,001,305 downwards.
TGAATCATGAAGACCACCCACCACACAACCTGTGATGCTATACCTGTCATTCAAGTAACCTGCCACATCCGAACCTACACATCCATGTAGTAAAGAACTTGACCCTGCATAACAAGAATCCCTGTTGCTAGTCCCACTGAACTACCCTCTAGTACTCCTTCCCTGAATTGGGTCCATACTTTTCGACAACCCCCACTGAATTGGGAAAACTCAGATCTACAATAGATCTCATGTGATTTCAAACCCTGTTTCAAGCTAAGCTTGAACTGTCCAGCCCTTGGTGTGCTTACCGATTCTGCAACCTGCGTAATAAACCTCGCCAACACCGTCTTCACATCAGCTCCCACTGGAGATAAAATCTCCATGTCTCTAATGCCAAAGAATTTTGCTGCTCCAAATTCTTCGTGACACACCTCTAAACTAACCTTACTTTTTAGCTCAACAAATCCCTGTATATACAAAACCTGCTAGCAAACCATCCACATACAGTAACTGGATAATGTCGTGACTCATCATCCACCTGGTAAGAGTAAAAACAACACAATAGTTACACTGACATTGACTGAAGCCATGCTTAGTCATTCACCTGTCAAAACCTATACTACTGTCCTGCAGCTTCTTCAAGACCATATGCCTTGGCCTTCTGTCTCATGTATCCATCCACTCTCTTCTTTAAAATGGGAATCCATCTCTCTCAGTGCTTTCTTCCAGCTGACAACTCTACCAACAAATACCTATTTGGTTCTTCTCTAAGGACTCACTCCTCATCCATGCCAAGCTCCCACTGTATCTGGACTCTACCTGCATTGCTTCTTCACATCCTCCTGGTTCTTGACCATCAGTAAGCAATATAAAGAAGGTGAACAACGAATATGAGGTTCACTTACCCTTATGACCTCCACATGAGCATTTGAGACTTGTTGTCCGCCCAATATTCGTTCCAGTGACCGTTCTCGGCCATCTCCTAGTCTGCTCCCGACCGATGTCGGTTCCCTACACTGACCCTGACTGTCGACGTCATCTCCCTGGCCGACGCCGGTGTCCTCTCTACCGATGTTGGTTTCCTCATGGCCGACGTCGGTCTCCCTGTTGCCGACGTCGGTTACTGTGTGACCGATGCCGGTACCTGTGTCCATCTGTAAGTGACAACTTTTTACCCACAAGCTCTCCATGGATCAAAGTCCTAATCAAATCAACCTTGCTCTGCTTAGAATAAATCAATTCTCTCACCTGATCTCTGTCCATCATCTCCTCCATGAACACTAAGGCTTTCCAGTTCTTTAGCTTGTCAAAAACGTCTGTCTTCCACTTCAGAACCTGCATTCTCCTTCTACATATGTAACCAAGCCTACAAAGCCACATCTCTATAATATAAGGTGAATCAGTAATATAAGTAGATAGATAAAGGATACCTACTTTCTTACCACCATCTAATTCAAGTGTATCCACTGTGAGAGTTACAGTACATCTCCCATCACCAAAATTTCTTGAAGAAATTAGACCCATCTCCAAGACTGGTACCTGCATGACTTCCTTCAACCACTGTGTGTCGTCCATCTGCAATTTCAGCTTCACTTCCCCTTTGTCAATAATCTGACAAGGCTCTCCAGCTCCTAAACCTGGGGCTGCATGGAAAGAGGCAACATAATCTGTTATCCAAAATTCAACTTCATCCAAGAAACCTCCCAAAGCATCCTGTGCAACAACACCTGCAACATCTGCATCTTCAATTCCTTCATGCTGATCTGCTACCAACCAACAATATTTTTTCTCTGCTCTTTCTTTCCATCAATCAGACCATTCGTGCTATTCAGTTTCTCCATTCGTAGCTTACTTCCTTCTGCCATTGCTATACTCCCACTCAATTAGAAACCCCTGTGAGCAACCTGTAATCAGCAAACACTACCAGATCTAAAACCACCTGTTAGTAACCCAACCTGATGCTCTGATACCATGTGTCAGTGGTATCAAGCTATGAGCCAACAACCAGGCTCTGATACCACGTGTCAGGAGAAACCCCCAGAACAATAAACATGCTCCTATCCCCCCTTAGTTAGGATCTTGCTCTACCAATTAGAACACATGTGATTACTTCTTGTATTAGCAACTAAACACAGAATTGTCCCAGAATCAATAAGTAACTAGAAATATGAAACAACACAGGAATTAAGAGACAATACACAATTGTATTATATACATAGAAGAATATATAATAAGGAAGATGCCACTTCTTCCTCCACCTCAAAGGTTTGCCACACCTCAAGATCTTCTTCCCTCTCTCTCTCGGTCCCAACGATCAACTCCAATACAGAATTGATGTTCACCTCTCCAACCAGTCAGTAACACGCTGCCAGTTCACCAAGTACACACAACCGTACTCCAAGTAGATCTCTTGCTCTCTGCTGCTACCTGTAAATCACTAGACCTTACTCACCATGTAGACATCTCTACACCCCTAAAGAACCCTTGTCCTTGCCTCACCAAGTCCTTATGATTCTTCAATCAGTACTCCAGTGGATCAGCTCCTTGACCTTGCAGACCTTGCAACTCTCCCTGATCATACACACTCAGCACCCTTTTGGAACTAAGAGGAGCTACACTAGCTCTCTCTAAAAGCTCTCTGACTTTCTAACACACTTTTACAATACAATCATGAGTCCATATATAGATCTCATCCAAACAATAATTAGACAATAATACAATAATTAAATCCGCAGCTCTCAGTCTAAGAATAGATCTAAACATGCAAACACTTGGTTCGTCAACCAACTGCCCGTAACATACTCGCAGCTCGAACCACAGGTGACCGACGTCGGTCATTGGCTATCTGGGGGTGCCGACGCCGGCCGATCCATGATCGACGTCGGTTGCCTTCCTGTCTCCCTCCTGCCGTCGTCGGTTGTCCTGACCGACGCCTGTGTCTGTGACACTTCGCAACACTTCCTGCAACCTCCATAACTTCTCCTGTTTGCATCCTGGTGAAGCTTTTAGCTCCACAACCTAACAAATAATATTTTTATAATTTAACTACTAATTTGTATACTTTATTTTTATCTTTAACCTTTCTATAAATAGCAATAAATATGGAGAAATAAGACTTAGCTTAAAACAAATTGAAATGGCTATTGTAGGGTCTGATATTGGCTATATAAGATTGGGAAAGTGTCAAAAATCAAGATATAGATTTCATTTTATGAAAGGATAGGACCACCAAAATAGGACACCCTAAAATCTAATGTTGTTTTCCTCTTGTACCTCTATTGTCTAAACTTCTCAAAGAGACTTGAGTTTTTTGGGTTTTATTCAATGTCCTTATGTGAGCCTACCTATGAAATATAAACTATTGAAAGTATATATAACTCCTTATAGACATAATTAATCTTCAAACCCTACACTTCATTATACTTTGATAAAACTTGAGAAAGAAGGGGGGTTAGTGTGTGTAAGATGTATTGAACACATATCCACACCCCTTGTGTGGGCACACTACCTACATATTAATACTCTGAAGAGGGATCAAGCCATATGTAGTTCTCACACTTAATGTGCTTTATACAATAGTGTAATGCAGATGCAAAAATGCTAAACTAGGTCTGCTTGAGGTGGTTAGGGACTAGTGTAAGGATTTGGATATGCTTGTATCCATATTAAATGGTTATATGTAAAGAGTAAGGAAATTTTCTTCAATGGTTTTTCTTGTATTCTTGCTTATTTTGTAATATTTTCCAACCTCCTTCTAAATGAACTTTAAATGGGCTTTTATAGATATCTATTAGTCATGGGTCAAATGTATTCATGCTAAGCCAACAAAATGAAGGATAAGAACTAGAAGTAAATAACTATTGGATCTCAAAATACAATCAGGTAGGAGTGCCAAAATAGGACACCCTAGGGTCTGATGCTATAGTCCAATTTGGGTGCTCATATCCTACAAGTGTAAGACCTAGGGGGATAGGATTGGCCTGGGAAATATTACCCGACTACGATGGAATGATCATTTAGAAAGCTCAAGATGATTGGGAATAAGCAAAAAAGTGTCTAAAAGGGTCATGGGAGCATGCAACAAATACATATGGGTAAGTTATCACAAGCCACACTCAAGCTACCAATTTGACATTTTATATGACTATATTTGCCCCTCATTTATTCTAGTAATGCAATAAAGTGAAATACTAGGATAAAGGAAAAGTAGAAAGTATACTTGAACTTACCTATAATGGTGAAGCCCATAAAGTTGTGTGATGTTGAGTGGTACTAGGTGGTGTTAGGTATGTGTTGAATGATGCTTTATCAAGAGTAATATCATGAATGGAGCTGAGTGCTCAATTCCCTAAGAGTGGATCAAGAATCTAAAGGATATCCCTTTGGCTCCATATCCACCCACTAAGTGAAGATATGTGATCATTCATATGTTAATCGATGTTTGATGATGTGTCCAATCCCTCTAAGTAGGTGTCTCAAGAATACAAAGGCTAGCTAGTCTTTTAGCTCCATCATTACACTATGAAGTGAAGCTATAAACTAATACTAGTATGAATGTGTGTCATATAATATGGCTCTTGAAGCCCATGAATGTTTTGTAATCTAACAATGTGACATGGATAGCTGAATGTGTACTAGAAACTAGGCCACTCTTGGCCACTCAAAAAATGTGGAGATTAGTCTTGTATGAAATCCACTCCAAAACTAGGTTATAGGCTTATGTAGAAGCCACTTAGGAATGATTATAAACACCTATAGATGGAATAAGGCATGTAACTATTGATAATGCCTAGGTAATTCCATAAACTATAAAGAAGAGAAAGAAAATATACCACACACTTTCCCCCTAATTATTGGTGTCTATAACATGGATTTTGATTTGGAAGTTATACCAACTACCTATCTAAAACTTGGAAGTGAGATCCATCATGGCATACATAATTCCCCCTATATCTAGATTCTTTTTGAAAAATTATACAAAAACTATTGATTTTGAACTAAACTATTGCTGACAAAATTGTAGGTAGTATTACCTTTTTGTCTATTATTGGAAAATCTAGTTGTTTTGCTATTTGGATAAGAGCGCCAAAATAGGACAATATATTGTCTGATGTTGTAGTCCAAAGATGGAACTCTTATCCTGTGCTAATTTTGAATATTGTTCTATAATTATCATTGTTTATCTGGTCTGTTCTACCTAGTTTGAAGTTTGAATACTATTTTGGGTGTTCTAAAAACTAATTTTTTGATGGGTTAGAGGCTCTAATCTCTATGATAAAAATCCCTATTTGTTTCCCCCTCTTCTGAGGGTAAGAATGAAGACCCTGCAATGACTATACTTAGAATAAATATCCCTATAAGTATGTTATGATAAAAAAAATACATGATATAACAATGATAATTAAAAATATGTCTCAATATATAGCATAGTTTTTAATGGATATTATTAGATCAATAGGGGTATGATTAGATAGATGTAACATTGTAGTAACATGTGAAATATAGTGATAGAACTAGAAGTTTGGTTAGTTGTTAGTTATTATTTGTCAAGGAGGGATGGAGCATGATGTCCATCATGGCATTCAAGAAAGAAAGAGAATGCATGATGTATATCATGGAATTGCAAATAATTGAAAAGAAAACAAGAAAAAAGCATGCAAGGCATGAAGCAAGAAGCATATAAGAGTGGCCAAGAGGCTAAGAAAATAAGGGACATAAACACATGTCACTCAAACTATCAATCAAGCATACAAGGCATGTTTAAATGCCACATACACATAAAATTGAAAAAATCAAGGTTGGCACAAGAGCCACAAGCACATAGAAGAGTACCAGCAAAGGATATTAGTAAATGTCTTAAGGTACACACAAGAGATTAAATAAGAACTAAGAAATGCAATCACATCTAACTATGCAAAGCAAGAAAGGAAGGCATGTAAATGCTAAAAATACAATCACATCTAGCTAATCAAAGAAAGAAGTGAAATTATGCAAGAAATCTAGTATAAGACTAGGTATATGCTAAGAAATACATAAGTTATATATACTAGTGAGTGTGGATAGAATAATCTATGTAAGCTAGTAAGTAATGTACATCATCATGATAACTAGAGTGTGTGGTGTAGGGATGACATAACTTGGATCGTGTAATCATGTAGAAGATGCTCCTAGTGGGTAGATATATCGATATGTGTCTCAAATGCATGAAGTAGGATGCCCCCTCAATGGGTAGAGTGAAGCAATCAAGGATCTAGATGTCACTGCACACACTCAAAGAAGATCCAGTGAAGCATGGTAATATAGATAAATCAACAAACAATATTATAGAACAACAAATGTAATTCTATCATGGTAATAAAAATGTAAATCATGGATAATGCATATAATTAAAATGTTTTTTTTTGTTTTTGAATTATTTGAATGTTTTTAGATTTTGAAATTTTGTATTATTTTTGGATTTTGAAATAAGCTATGTATAATCATTCATAAAAAGACTATGTACAAGTAATTGAAAAAAAACTATTTACAATCAAGCATAAAGAAACTATATACATGAAAGAATGAGAAGAAATGATACTAACTAATGATTCTCATGAGAAACTCCCTATCATGGTGTCTTGTATTAAATAAAAGAATCATGTGTGATTGTGAAAAATGAGAGAATGGTTGTGAATATGATTTTGAATATTTGGATTCATTGTTGGTATCTTAGAAATCATACCCTATATTGTTCCACTCATCATTATCATCTTTATTTTGAACCAATGGAATGCTAGTGTTGAATTTTGTTGTATCTAAATATTTTTATTTGATAAATTATGTCTGTGAATGATTTTCCTTAAGATGTTCAATCAATCACAAACCTTTGTGACAAACATTATCGACTGCTAGAATAGGAGTAGTGATGCATTGAACATGCTTACCCAACCCTTGACCTTGATAATCAAATTGTTGTAGATAATTTTGACCAAACCCATACTGCTTTGAAAGTTGAGTCTCATTTTGGAGAGGTATATTTGCATCTTTTTTGTGTTTTACCTATGCTTTTGGTATTATTTATTTCTCTAATTTTAATTTTTGATCCTTTTGTTGTCCTAAGTTATGTTTTGGTAACCAATTTTGTACTATTTCTAAAGTTAACCCTTTGTGAATGTGTTCCTATGTCACTTTGGATTATTTGACTGATCTACCTTATATAGGGTCCTCATTTGCAATTATCTGTTGTATATGTTTATTCAATTCCAAACATGAATCTGTGTGATACCCATGCATTCTATGATATGCAAAATAATATCTGGATCTTCTCATTGGATGTAGAGGAGGTAGTTGGATCAACTTAGATTTAATCATTTCTCTTAGTACCTCACTTGAACTCTTATTTGATCTTTGAATGTTTTTTGAATCACTAGTTGTAGAGTTACTTTGTTGTGATTTCTTATTTTGATATGTAACATTACTTGCAACTAATTGACCAGGTGAAGGTACATATACATGATTGGCACTAGGATGCCTTTGAGGATTTTGTATCATAATATGATTTTCCAATGTTATGATCTTGTCATATAATAGTTGATTCTGCATTTTTAAATCTGAAATTAATTTTCTCATACTAGTGATTTTATCCCTTAGACTCTCATAAATGAAAACCCTAGTTGTTTCTGATTGAACATGTAATCACATATGTTGAAGAGGGTTAGAAGAAGCTATAGTTTGAATGTATGAATTAGGAACAATAGTATAGGCTTCCTTACCTTTTGGAGGGGTGATAACATGTACCTGGTTAGAGGGAAAGTAGTTATCACCATCTTGGGGGAGAGGAGAAGGGAATTATTTCCTGTGTATAAGATATGACATTGAAACTTGATAGGTGGTTGTTGGTATATGTAATGGATCCTCTAAGTATGTAAGGATTTTATTCTTAATTTAATTACACATAATAGATAGATAGCATGTTAAATAAGTAATAAAATCTTGTATTAAGGAAAAGTAAACATTACTTTGAAGGAAATGGATCTTAACATTTTTATCAATAAATTGTTTAATATCATCCCATATTATAAAAATAAAGCATGAGAGGGAAAGAATGAAGTTTTTCATTAACATATAGTAAACTTCATCATTCATATACATGATAAAACTGAGTATGAACTCCTTATTTGCAATAAATGTTATAAAATAAATGAAATCCATTTTTGATTTTATATGTGAAATCTGATTTAAATATAAGGTGATACCTCAAGTAGATGAAGGGACCTAGTAAATGCAACTAATGTTTGAAAGAAAAATATTTTCAAAATTACTATGGAGATTTTAAAAAATTAAATGTGCAATTTTGATTTAAATATTCAAGAAAAATACTAGAAAAATCAGAAAGAATTTTCCCTAGGATTTTTAGGTTTTTTATGTGCAAAGGGACCTAGTAAATTGAACTAGGGTTTGGAATAAATGTTTTTTTTTTAAATTTCTATGGTAAATTTTAAATTTTAAATGTAAAATTTTGATTTAAATATTCAGGAAAAAATAGACAAAATTAGGTAACTAGGGTTTGAAAGAAATAATTTTTAAAAATACTATGGTGAATTTTTAAAATTAAAATGTGAATTTATGATTTAAATATACAGGGAAAAAATTAGAAAAATACTAGAATTTTTTTTGTTTAAATGGACCTAGTAAATTCAACTAGGGTTTGAAAGAAAATGGTTTTTTTTAAATTACTATGCAATTTTAAAAATTAATGTGAATTTTTTATTTAAATATGCAGGTAAAAAATTAGAAAAATATTTGAAAAATTAGGAAGGAATTTTCCCTAGGGTTTTTATGTGCAAATGAATTAATTCAGGTTCACCAAATGATTTAATAGTTTTGGTAATATTGGATTCTTATTCCTAATTAAGTTAAGGCTCTAGAATAATAAATCAATAAATAATATTGCAATAATTTAACTACTAATTTGTATAATTTATTTATATTTTTAACCTTTCTATAAATAACAATAAATATGGAGAAAATAAAACTTAGCTTAAAATGAATTGAAATAGCTATTGCAAGGTTTGATATTGGCTATGTAGGATTGGGATAGTGTCACAAACTAGTATTTGGATTTCATTTTGTGAAAGGATAGGACCACTGAATAGGACACCCTGTAGTCCAATGTTGTCCTCTTTTACCACTATTATCCAAACTACTCATAAAGACCTGAGTTTTCTAGGTTTTGTTTGTTGTCCCTGTGTGAGCCTACCTATGAAATATCAACTATTGAAAGTATACATAACTCCTTTTAGAGATGATTTAATCTTCAAAACCTAGACTTTAGTGTACTTTGATAAAACTTGAGAAAGAAGGGGGGGCTAGTGTGTGTAAGATGCACTGAATGTGTATCTATACCCTTTATGTTACTGTGTTTATAATTAATTAGCCATATGTTACTGTAATTATGTTTTAATTGTTTAACTTACCTCAAGTAGGGGATTTTACCTAGTTAATTCCTTATTGAAACATTCATGGGTGAACCTTACAGATTTATCTTCTTTCATTTTTGACCTTAGGAAATTTTAGGGAGGCAGACTACTAGTAGGAAAGAGGGCAATTGATTTCCATGAAGAATGGAGGGGCCTCTAGAAATAAAGAAAACTAGGAACTCTCCCTATAATTGCACCCACTTTTCCAAGTAAGTAGTATGTAGCTAGATTTTAACAAAGGAAATCCTTTATAGGTTCAGGGGGAAGTCATGAGACTTCCCTGTGAACCTATAATGATCTATAATAGATCTATAATCAATTTCATTTTTAGAAAAGGTGTTATGGGTTACCTATAAGCTAATGGTTGGTTGCATCTTATTAAATTGGTTGGCTTAGATCATGGGTTTTGTTCCTATTTGGTGTAATGTGGGTTTTTATTTCTATGTTAAATGGGATAGGAAGTTCTGAGTTGTATAAGACTGTGTTTATAATTAATTAACCATATGCTACTGTAATTATGTTTTAATTGTTTAACTTACCTCAAGTAGGGGATTTTACCTAGTTAATTCCTTATTGAAACATTCATGGGTGAACCTTATAGATTTATCTTCTTTCATTTTTGACCTGAGGAAATTTTAGGGAGGCAGACTACTGGTAGGAAAGAGGGCAATTGATATCCATGAAGAATGGAGGGGGCTCTAGAAATAAAGAAAACTAGGAACTCTCCCTATAATTGCACCCACTTTTCTAAGTAAGTAGTATGTAGCTGGATTTTAAGAAAGGAAAGCCATTATAGGTTCAGGAGGAAGTCATGAGACTTCCCTGTGAACCTATAATGATCTATAATAGATCTATAATCAATTTCATTTTAAAAAAAGGTGTTATGGGTTACCTATAAGATGATGGTTGGTTGCATCTTATTAAATTGGTTGGCTTAGATCATGGGTTTGGTTCCTATTTGGTGTAATGTGGGTTTCTATTTCTATGTTAAATGGGATAGGAAGTTCTGAGTTGTATAAGACTGTGTTTATAATTAATTAACCATATGTTATTGTAATTATGTTTTAATTGTTTAACTTACCTCAAGTAGGGGATTTTACCTAGTTAATTCCTTATTGAAGCATTCATGGGTGAACCTTACAGATTTATCTTCTTTCATTTTTTACCTTAGGAAATTTTAGGGAGGCAGACTACTAGTAGGAAAGAGGGCAATTGATTTCCATGAAGAATGGAGGGGGTTTTAGAAATAAAGAAAACTAGGAACTCTCCCTATAATTGCACCCACTTTTCCAAGTAATTAGTATGTAGCTAGATTTTAAGAAAGGAAAGCCATTATAGGTTCAGGGGGATGTCATGAGACTTCCCTGTGAACCTATAATGATCTATAATAGATCTATAATCAATTTCATTTTTTAAAAAGGTGTTATGGGTTACCTATAATCTGATGGTTGGTTGCATCTTATTAAATTGGTTGGCTTAGATCATGGGTTTTGTTCCTATTTGGTGTAATGTGGGTTTTTATTTCTATGTTTAATGGGATAGGAAGTTCTGAGTTGTATAAGACTATGTTTATAATTAATTAACCATATGCTACTGTAATTATGTTTTAATTGTTTAACTTACCTCAAGTAGGGTATTTTACCTAGTTAATTCCTTATTGAAACATTCATGGGTGAACCTTACAGATTTATCTTCTTTCATTTTTCACCTTAGGAAATTTTAGGGAGGTAGACTACTGGTAGGAAAGAGGGCAATTGATTTCCATGAAGAATGGAGGGGGCTCTAGAAATAAAGAAAACTAGGAACTCTCCCTATAATTGCACCCACTTTTCCAAGTAAGTAGTATGTAGCTGGATTTTAAGAAAGGAAAGCCATTATAGGTTCAGGGGGAAGTCATGAGACTTCCCTGTGAACCTATAATGATCTATAATAGATCTATAATCAATTTCATTTTTAAAAAAGGTGTTATGGGTTACCTATAAGCTGATGGTTGGTTGCATCTTATTAAATTGGTTGGCTTAGATCATGGGTTTGGTTCCTATTTGGTGTAATGTGGGTTTTTATTTCTATGTTAAATGGGATAGGAAGTTCTGAGTTGTATAAGACTTTGTTTATAATTAATTAACCATATGCTACTGTAATTATGTTTTAATTTTTTAACTTACCTCAAGTAGGGGATTTTACCTAGTTAATTCCTTATTGAAAAATTCATGGGTGAACCTTACAGATTTATCTTCTTTCATTTTTGAATTTAGGAAATTTTAGGGAGGCAGACTACTAGTACGAAAGAGGGAAATTGATTTCCATGAAGAATGGAGGGGCCTCTAGAAATAAAGAAAATGAGGAACTCTCCCTATAATTGCACCCACTTTTCCAAGTAAGTAGTATGTAACTAGATTTTAAGAAAGGAAATTCATTATAGGTTGAGGGGGAAGTCATGAGACTTCCATGTGAACCTATAATGATCTATAATAGATCTATAATCAATATCATTTTTAAGAAAGGTGTTATGGGTTACCTATAAGCTGATGGTTGGTTGCATCTTATTAAATTGGTTGGCTTAGATCATGGGTTTTGTTCCTATTTGGTGTAATGTGGGTTTTTATTTCTATGTTAAATGGGATAGGAAGTTCTGAGTTGTATAAGACTGTGTTTATATTTAATTAATCATATGCTACTGTAATTATGTTTTAATTGTTTAACTTACCTCAAGTAGGGGATTTTACCTAGTTAATTCCTTATTGAAACATTCATGGCTGAACCTTATAGATTTATCTTCTTTCATTTTTGACCTTAGGAAATTTTAGGGAGGCAGACTACTGGTAAGAAAGAGGGCAATTGATTTCCATGAAGAATGGAGGGGGATCTAGAAATAAAGAAAACTAGGAACTCTCCCTATAATTGCACCCACTTTTCCAAGTAAGTAGTATGTAGCTGGATTTTAAGAAAGGAAAGCCATTATAGGTTTAGGGGGAAGTCATGAGACTTCCCTATGAACCTATAATGATCTATAATAGATCTATAATCAATTTCATTTTTAAAAAAGGTGTTATGGGTTACCTATAAGCTGATGGTTGGTTGCATCTTATTAAATTGGTTGGCTTAGATCATGGGTTTTGTTCCTATTTGGTGTAATGTGGGTTTTTATTTCTATGTTAAATGGGATAAGAAGTTCTGAGTTGTATAAGACTGTGTTTATAATTAATTAACCATATGTTACTGTAATTATGTTTTAATTTTTTAACTTACCTCAAGTAGGGGATTTTACCTAGTTAATTCCTTATTGAAACATTCATGGCTGAACCTTACAGATTTATCATCTTTCATTTTTGACCTTAGGAAATTTTAGGGAGGTAGACTACTGGTAGGAAAGAGGGCAATTGATTTCCATGAAGAATGGAGGGGGCTCTAGAAATAAATAAAACTAGGAACTCTCCCTATAATTGCACCCACTTTTCCAAGTAAGTAGTATGTAGCTGGATTTTAAGAAAGGAAAGCCATTATAGATTCAGGGGGAAGCCATGAGACTTCCCTGTGAACCTATAATGATCTATAATAGATCTATAATCAATTTCATTTAAAAAAAAAGTGTTATTGGTTACCTATAAGCTGATGGTTGGTTGCATCTTATTAAATTGGTTGGCTTAGATCATGGGTTTTGTTCCTATTTGGTGTAATGTGGGTTTTTATTTCTATGTTAAATGGGATAGGAAGTTCTGAGTTGTATAAGACTATGTTTATAATTAATTAACCATATGCTACTGTAATTATGTTTTAATTGTTTAACTTACCTCAAGTAGGGGATTTTACCTATTTAATTCCTTATTGAAACATTCATGGGTGAACCTTACAGATTTATCTTCTTTCATTTTTGACCTTAGGAAATTTTAGGGAGGCAGACTACTATTAGGAAAGAGGGAAATTGATTTCCATGAAGAATGAATGGGGCTCTAGAAATAAAGAAAACGAGGAACTCTCCCTATAATTGCACCCACTTTTCCAAGTAAGTAGTATGTAGCTGGATTTTTAGAAAGGAAAGCCATTATAGGTTTAGGGGGAAGTCATGAGACTTCCCTGTGAACCTATAATGATCTATAATAGATCTATAATCAATTTCATTTTTAAAAAAGGTGTTATGGGTTACCTATAAGCTGTTGGTTGGTTGCATCTTATTAAATTGGTTGGCTTAGATCATGGGTTTTGTTCCTATTTGGTGTAATGTGGGTTTTTATTTCTATGTTAAATGGGATAGGAAGTTCTGAGTTGTATAAGACTGTGTTTATAATTAATTAACCATATGCTATTGTAATTATGTTTTAATTGTTTAACTTACCTCAAGTAGGGGATTTTACCTAGTTAATTCCTTATTGAAACATTCATGGGTGAACCTTATAGATTTATCTTCTTTCATTTTTGACCTTATAATCTTATTGGGAGATGATTTGGTTGTAGACACCTAAAAAGTGTCTAACCCTTGGTCTTCCTCTCTCCCCTTGGTCCCTTGCCATTTCGACTATCCCTAACCTACCTAGGTCTTATTAATTGAAAATAAACATCTATTTTTAATTAAATAAGGCCCCTTTTCCCTCTCCTTGCCACCTCGCCACCCTAGGATACCTTCCTTGGATCCCCTTCATTCCCCACATGGCCATTTAATGCCTTAGACTCCCATTCCAATCTCTTCACTCGCCCATTTAACCCCCGTCGACCATTTCATCCTCGCATTCATTTGACCTGGCGGCTGGAAAATGGATAGAAGGCTATTTTTAGCCTTTTTCCGGCCTTTTAGACGCCGACGTTGGTCAACCGTCGACCGACGTCGGCGATATTGCCGGCGTCGGCACGCTTCATAACGGTTTCTTCACCGTTTTCTCTCTCCCTAGCTCCTCTTGTCTTCTTTTGGTCTCTCTGCGTTTTCTCTCTGGCATCCCGACTCTTGAACCTTCGTATCAGACCCTTGTATCAATCCTTTCACTTGACCTCTCTGCCAATCAAGCTGACTCTCTCCCTCAGGTACACAGCAGTTCTTCATCAGCAACAAGTTTCACATCCGACATCACCAGCAGCAAGATCAACACTTTCTTCAGCAGGGCACAGATATGTTGTACTCTGTTTGTTTTCTTTATGCTTTCTAGTCATTTCTAAACTAGATTTAGCTCTTCTTCCCCTCAGTCCTGACTGTCACCCAGACCCGGATTCCTATCTCCCTAATTGGCTTCCTCTATCCCTCTGTCCCTCTCTGTCCATTTGACTCTCCTGTATCCCTGCACAGCCCCCTGACTACCTCAAATCAGACTCAGACCATCCTTAAACAGACCACAGACCAACCCCGAAACATCCATAGACCAGACTCTGACCAGACCTGTCTAGAGGCCATTGCCCCGACCGACTCCGGTCATTACCCCCACCGACGTCGGCATCATAGCCGACATCGGCAGACCGACCACCGACGCCGGTAGAGACCACCGACGCCGGCGATTGCAACCAGTTTGACAGCTTCTTCCAGGTAAGCCTTTGCTTCCTTTTCTCTTTCAGTTTGCTATTATTTCAGTTTATTTTAGCATTCTGTCTTTTTATCAGTCATTTATCTCTTATCAAAATAGTGGGTTGACCTCCCTTAAGGAAGTTCTCATACTTCTAGGAACAGGCTTTTGCTTGGCAACCCACCGCCTATCTATCTAACACCTTTTTGTCCAAGTTTTCTTCTTTGCAGGTGTCATTCCTCCACAGCCAAAGAGGGGTGCTCACAAGCGTCTGGATTTACGGTGCGCAGTCTACATCCAGGTACTTCCCATGCCTTATCCATTTACTCTTTAGTTTCTTCTCTCTTTATAATCTGGAAAAGCGAATTTAGCAATAGAAACATCTCTGGCACGCCCGGTGGGACCCTAGGTTCCTCCTGGGTTCCTTTTCTTCTTCATTCATTTAGGAGCATTAGGTTCTTACCTTTTCTCTTCCTTCTTTCCTTCTCAATGACACTATAAGCAGGACTAAAATGAATCTTTCTTCCTTGCATTCTAGACTAGTCTAAACATCATACTCTCAACCCTTTCTCAAACTTGTCTTCATAACAAACATCACATTTCGACTTGGGCATTAAAACGTATTGCACTTTCATTTCTGCTTGTGCTTGCATTAGTCCACATCTATTAACTTAGACGCATATTGAATAAATCGTAGACACTTGATGTTACACTACCTGACCACATGCACTAAAACGAACATAAAACTTACCTGAGACAAGGCCCGACTGGGAATTCATCCCCCAGCAGATACCTTACCCGTCCCGGTGACCCTACTTGGATTTCATCACCAAGGGGGAAGCCCACTCCGTTCTCTGGCAGAGGATAAACTCTAGGCGAGGTATATCTTGGCTAAGCGAGACCAGCTAACCACTGGAATCGTGAAGTGAGGGGAGCTTGCTCCTTAGCACCAGGCCACGTACCAGACCCTAACACAGACTTTGAGCGCCTTAACAACACCCGAAGCCATCTTTAGACCGCCTTCTTCTAGGACCCATTTTTCAGCCAATCTCCCCAAACATTCATATAAGGCATAAGCCACAAATTCTAAAGTTAATTCCTAGGATTTATCGCTTAGGCTTGTCTGTCTCTCTCTATTTTCCTCTTCTCATCTATTTGTTTGAGTGAGTGAGGACGCTTTCTTCATTGTTTTTCCAAAGAATCTTCAAATCTTTTGGTTCTCTGGAAAACACAGTCACCGACATCGGTTCTGCCACCGACGTCGGCTTTCCCCTGTCACCGGCATCGGTTCTGATACCGACGTCGGCTTTCCTGTCTTACCGGCATCGGTTATCTGACCGATGTCGGCCATATTTTCTTACCGACGTCGGTTTTTCAACCAACGTCGGTCTCTGTCACTGTCCTTTTTTTTTCAAAACCAGCAGCCTAAAACCTGTCCCTTCTCTGTCAAAACTCCATTCTGGTTTTCTGAGACTGTAAGAACATAATTTCTGGAACCAGGACTCTCTTATTAACCACTTTAGCCAACAACCGCTTCCGTCTACCTCGTCCCTAACCAAGTCCTATCATGGAGTTCCACTCAGAGACTGAAAGAACTCCTACAGGACCGACCCTGACCCCGACCCCGACTCAAATTCCCATCATCCCTGAAGGGGACCAAGATTTTGCGAGATTCTTGGACCTCAATGCCGCAGCCCTCCAAAACTATCTCGCGAGAAACCCAACGCGAGACCTTTCAGGTGACGTGGCGATGACATCCACGCCATTCGCCACCCAACCCTTTATGACTTAGCCTTTCACCTCAACTATTAACCCAACCATGGCCAATACACAAAGTTTGGCCCCCCCGTCTATTTTTAGACCGACCTCCATCGGGGTTCCATTACCCCCTCAACCACCTGCAATTTAACCAAGTTCTACATCATATCAGAACTTGATTATCTCGACCCCTCACACTCTTGTGCCCACAAATGTAGGCGTGCCAACCTCTCTTTCTACCAGTGCCGCCCTTCAACCACCTTTGGCGGTGCCTAGTCAACCTATACCTTCGACCTTCGTAACGCAACCACCTCTAGCCTCCACTTCTGCCCCTGCGACTAGTCATCCGTACATTGTGCAACCGACTATGTCGCATGCCTCCTCTAGCCTCTTCCAAGCGCCTTACAACCTAGGGGGTGCTCAACCCGCCAATCCGTCAGTAGATCTTATCAAGATACTGATGGATAAAATGTCCAGTCTTGAAGCCTCCATTTCCGGTTCAAGCAATACTTTGTCATATGAGCAAATTTGCAACGAGCCCATCCATCCTTCCGTCCCTATTCGACCATACCCTAACCACTGGGAGCTTCCTAAATTCACTCACTTTCAGAGTAAGGAAGACCCACAACAACATCTATGGGCATTTAGACATGCCTGTTATCTTATTGCCCATGACGATGCGTTGCTTTTACGCACGTTCCCTATGTCCCTTTCTGGCCCAGCCCTTGACTGGTATAGTTCTCTTGCCAGACACTCTATCTTTTCATTCATTCAACTTGCCCAACTATTTCTTGACCATTTCTCGATCAACATCACCAAACAAGTCTCAATCACAGACCTTTACTCCATCAGGCAATTTGATGACGAATCAATTGTCGACTTTGTCACTCGTTGGAGAGGCCTGATCAACCAGCTCTCCTTCTCTTTACCTCAACCTGAGCTCATCGAGCTCTTCTCTCGAGCATGTGCCAGACACATCTCTTCTACCTTGCGGATTCAGACATTTCGCACTTTTGAAGAAGCTTTCATCATGGCTCGAAAGCTCAAACTCCGTGCCCTTGAAGAAGATAAGGTCAAATTGCGTCATACCAACGCAAAAACCAATGGCCATTCTTCTTCCAGACCTTCTTCCTCTGCCAATTCCGAATCTAAAGGAGTGGCCAATACTGTGGTCGTTAGATCACCATCCTCGATGTCAACTAATTATTCTCAAACTTCAACATCCCCAAGCATCACCAAACAATTCCAACAACGGTACATTCAGCGTTCTTACACTCCACTTGGAGAACCATACGCTTCCGTTTTGGAAAAACTACTCAAGCAGGGGGTCCTCAATCTCCCTCCAATCTGACCACCTCAATTTGACCCTTCAAAAGCCATCCCTACATGGTATAGGGAGGCCGACTTCTGTCCCTTTCATCGCATCCAAGGCCATGACATCGACAACTGCCGAACCTTCAAAAACATCGTCCAAGACATGATCGACAAGGGGGATCTTATTTTAGATAACCCGAACGCCCCACCTAATCAACATATTGACATCTTCAAACACCCTTTTCCAAATCATCCGCCTACTCAGAACAACGTCCAGACTTCAACCAATGACCCTCAAGACCATGACATTCACGCGATTAGCACTATCTTGCCTCTTGTCCTTGACCAACCTCTCCCATTAAAGGATGAGGAACCTTCTTCTCCTATTAGTCCTCCATCTACCTCTCTTGTATTGGAGGACGCTTTGACCACATCAACGCCATTAATCCCACCTTCATCCGAAGACCCTACCTTACCTATTCCTCAACTACAAGTAGAAGGCACGATCATCCATGCCCTCTGCCCACTTGAGGAGCCGCCCTCTCTTATTTCTTCTCCACCAAGAGAAGAACCAGTCTCTCCACCCATTTCAACCGAGGAAGACCTAGTCACGGTTTCCTCTTGCCCTTTGCGTGAGATTCCTACATCTCACTCACCTCCGTCCACATCCAAACCCAAACCTATATCTAACCTCGCCTCGCACAACGGTGGCCCTCAACCCAAACACATGAAAACCACTAGACCACATCGGAGGACTCCTCCTCCACCTTCGTCATTACCTTCAATCTTGGGCCCGCATCTGTCCACTTTAATAGGAGTGCTTCCCACTCCCATCCTTCACAGAGGCACGTCACCTCTATTACTCTCTCAACCCATCATACATACATCTCCTCTAAACCCTCGACCTATGCCTCTTTCACCTCCCAAACCAACGTCACCAACCCTCACTGCAATAAAGCATCCAGACCCGTTAGCAGGTTCATATGTCTTGCTCTTACGGCACTTGTTGCAGTCATCTCATATCGACCTCCCGCCTCTTAGACAATATCAATCTCTCGGACCTAAACCACCATGGTTTGACCACACTTGCATTTGTGCGTATCATCGCACACCTGGGCACGACACGGAGCATTGTCATGCCCTCAAGGTTGCCATTCACTAATGTTTGTCGAATGACACCTCTCTCCTCGACCACGTTATCAACAAACCTTCAACACTGCCTCACCCATCGCCTCTCGGATCAAGACCCTCTTGGTTCGACAACTCTAAATTCTGCCATTATCATCACACTCCAGGACATGACACTGAGCGTTGTTGCGCTCTTAAAGCTGTCATTCGTCAACACCGGAAAAAGGATTCCCTTCTCATCAAAGATCCTCTTGACCACCTCTTCAACAAAACATCAACCCTGACTCATGCCTCTCCAACTTCATCACTTAAATCAGGATCCCCACGCCAGACTATGGTCCCTTTGCCGCCTTTGACCCCCTTATTCGACATTAACACCGTCCATCTGACCACTAAACCTCAACCGACCTTAACCAATCCTTCAAACATTCTCCCTACCCGCTGGGGGAACTCATCCTTCATCCAAACCTCGACCAACTCTTCAACCCAGTCTCTACCACATATCAATCACTTATTTAATCTTACATCTCGACCAAGTGTCCGTCGACCCAACCCCTGACCAATTATTTGACTAGTCTCAACCAAACTTCGACCACATATCAATCAACCAGACCTCTCGACCAAACATTCAACCTTTTTCAACCAACCAACGACAATGTCAACCAACTTCACATCCATCAATCAACACCTGACCAATCTGGAAAGAGGCAATTGGGGCATGTTTGCTCCTAATTGACTTAGACCTTAACGCACTAGCATGGCCCAGGGTCTTATTAGACATTAAACCCCTTCTTATGTCTTGCGTCTTCAACCTTTCTTCTGTTAGTCGAGTACTCGCTTACTTGACACGTAACTTGAGCTCGTCCCTTGAGCAACCCCTTGTCATTGTCATTCCTTTTCCTATCAACCCTGCTTCCTACCCCTGGTCAACCCTTTTTTGTCAAGCAGTGATGCTTTGTCCTAATAAAGGGGAGTCCTTGCACTTCTACAGTCTTGTCCATGACTCACATTCCTAATCAAAAAATACAAATCAAGATGTCAAAACATATCCATGGTCACTATATCAATATCAAATCAAAAAGACAGACTGCTCCCTAGAAGGACAGTTGTACTATCATTGCTGTATTACTAGACTGATCCCTTGAAGGACAGCTAGGCCAACTTTTCAAACATTTCAAGTAAAAATATAGACCACTCCCTCGAAGGATGGCTATGACAAATCTTGCTACAAACAGCACCTTTCTTAGAAGCTTCCCGCATTGATCAGCTTCGCAACATGACCACTACATCAAAAGACATCTCTATGCAGGCTTCCCACATTGATCAGTCTGCGCCAAAAAAAAAAAAAAAAAAAAAAAAAATGAGTCACGGACTTGGCTTGTAGTTGTCTCAGGGTCTCCTATAAAAAGGGGCAAGGTTATTCCTGCTCTTAAACTGGGTTACCCTATCCTCCTCCTATCACCTGCTCAGGGGACTTCGAGCTCACTTTAATGTCAAAGTGATTCGATTACCGTTCTAACACCACACTGGTCAACGACGTAATGCATGAATGGGGCTTTGGTTCTACTAACCCCTATCTATGCTTCCTTTCTGGTCCTTGTCAATGAAAGTGCAATTTGCCTTTCACTTATCTTTCACTTTGGTCACATTAAACCAAACCAACTTCAACATTTTTCAAACCAACCTCGACATTTTCAACATGCCATCGGCCATCGCCTTGTCTTTTTCACATAGTTTCTATGGACACCAATACACATGGAAACTACCGACCCGACCCAATTTATGTTAAGCATAAACCAATACTTGCTGAAGCATAAATAGACTTCCATTCATTTTTAGCATACATCCATCACGACTATGGAAACTTGCTAGAGATGAAAGACTCTCGACCAATGTTATAGAATACACCATTCAGAAAAGGCTGTAGCATCATCTTCCCCTCATCATTTCGACACATGACCAAACTCATCGTCGACCATTTTGACCCTCGCAGTCCGAACTACATTGGTCTGAGGCCCTATGACCAGGGCTATGTAGGCAGCACTCAGATACCACATCTTCTGAGGTTAGCTCGACCACCCCCGTTTGTTCGTCTCTATGATGGACAAACCTTCTCTTCTTTGACTCTTATCACAGCCAACTTCATCGACTTTGACCAAGACCTTTGACCAAGACCTTTGACCAATCATTGACCTTTGACCAAGACCTTTGACCAAGACCAATCATCGACTTTGACCAAGACCAATCATCAACTTTGACCAAGACCAATCAATCCCTCTGACCCTTCCTCCCTTTTAGGGAGAACTACATCGGCCTGAGGCCCTTCACACAGGGGCTATGTAGGCAGCACTCAGTTGACATGGGGTCTTCTGGGGTTAGCTTGGCCGCATCCTTCGTCCATCCATCCTCTTGACCAATGACCATTGGAGATCATGCGTATCTCCTTCGACCTTCGACCACTTCCAAGCCAATGTTGCCTTGGTTGTTTTTGCGTGTGTGCTACCTCACGACTGGTTAGCAGAATTGTCTGCGGACTATTTTTTTTGACCCTTCGCAAGTATAGGATCGTGAGCCAGTTGATCCCTACTACTTGTGGCTTTTTCGTGTTTTTGGGAGCACTTCCTGAGCCCTAGATACCTGGAACACGATGACCATTTGGAGCTTCAGCTTAGATTGAGTGACCCGATCAGCAGATGACTAAATGCTGGGGCCCGGTTACTTCAATTTTGGCACTCCTCGACCCTTGACCTGCGACACTTTTGACCTGACCCTCTCGTGTAGTGGTATGCACGCAATCATGACTTTTTCAGCGTTTTCACTCACTTTTCCTCTTTCTCATCCACCTTCTGTCAAATCAGCACCCGACATCAGGTTCCTTCCCTCGACTCCTGCTTTGAGGGGGAATACCTCATCCATACTTCGGGGCAATCCACATCATCCTTCACCTGGGGCAATCACTCCCTGTTTTTGTCTTGCAGTTCGTCTAGAACAACCAACAAGACAAAAAGGGGCAAATGTAGACACCTAAAAAGTGTCTAACCCTTGGTCTTCCTCTCTCCCCTTGGTCCCTTGCCATTTCGACTATCCCTAACCTACCTAGGTCTTATTAATTGAAAATAAACATCTATTTTTAATTAAATAAGGCCCCTTTTCCCTCTCCTTGCCACCTCACCACCCTAGGATACCCTCCTTGGATCCCCTTCATTCTCCACATGGCCATTTAATGCCTTAGACTCCCATTCCAATCTCTTCACTCGCCCATTTAACCCCCGTCGACCATTTCATCCTCGCATTCATTTGACCTGGCAGCTGGAAAATGGATAGAAGGCTATTTTTAGCCTTTTTCCGGCCTTTTAGACGCTGACGTCGGTCAACCATCAACCGACGTCGGTGATATTGCCAGCGTCGGCACCCTTCATAACGGTTTCTTCACCGTTTTCTCTCTCCCTGGCTCCTCTTGGCTTCTTTTGGTCTCTCTGCATTTTCTCTCTGGCATCCCGACTCTTGAACCTTCGTATCAGACCCTTGTATCAGTCCTTTCACTTGACCTCTCTACCAATCAAGCTGACTCTCTCCCTCAGGTACACAGCAGTTCTTCATCAGCAATAGGTTTCACATCCGGCATCACCAGCAGTAAGATCAACACTTTCTTCAGCAGGGCACAGGTATGTTGTACTCTGTTTGTTTTCTTTATGCTTTCTAGTCATTTCTAAACTAGATTTAGCTCTTCTTCCCCTCAGTCCTGACTGTCACCCAGACCCGGATTCCTATCTCCCTGATTGGCTTCCTCTATCCCTCTGTCCCTCTCTGTCCATTTGACTCTCCTGTATCCCTGCACAGCCCCCTGACTACCTCAAATCAGACTCAGACCATCCTTAAACAGACCACAGACCAACCCCGGACCATCCACAGACCAGACTCTGACCAAACCCGTCTAGAGGCCATTGCCCCGACCGACTCCGGTCATTACCCCCACCGACGTCGGCATCATAGCTGACATCGGCAGACCGACCACCGACGCCGGTAGAGACCACCGACGCCGGCGACTGCAACCAGTTTGACAGCTTCTTCCAGGTAAGCCTTTGCTTCCTTTTCTCTTTCAGTTTGCTATTATTTCAGTTTATTTTAGCATTCTGTCTTTTTATCAGTCATTTATCTCTTATCAAAATAGTGGGTTGACCTCCCTTAAGGAAGTTCTCATACTTCTGGGAACAGGCTTTTGCTTGGCAACCCACCGCCTATCTATCTAACACCTTTTTGTCCAAGTTTTCTTCTTTGCAGGTGTCATTCCTCCACAGCCAAAGAGGGGTGCTCACAAGCGTCTGGATTTACGGTGCGCAGTCTACATCCAGGTACTTCCCATGCCTTGTCCATTTACTCTTTAGTTTCTTCTCTCTTTATAATCTGGAAAAGCGAATTAAGCGATAGAAACATTGGTTTTATTAATATGTTGGCCTTCAACCAAGGTTTTATTGAATGATGTTTGGTTGTGAATAAAACCTTGTATGTGTTGGGTGTGGTATATTCTTATCAAAGCCCTAGAGTAGCAAGGCAAACAATAAATTCTACCTAAAGTTGTCTCAATTGATTATATGAGTTACATAGGCTTGACTATTTTGGCTTCAATTGACCTCCCTTGAATTGATGGCATCTTGACCTAGTTTGGCTTACCTTTTGGCTGAATTATGTGGTATGCTAACCTTGGATGTTTCCTATGGTTATGATGGACCATGAATGATCCATTTTCCATTTTTAATTCTCCTTATTAACCTATTATTTTTCCTTATCTATTAACTTCACTACCTTGCTATTTGGCCTTGGACCATTGGATGGTGTTTTTAGTACTTGTTAACTGTGGGTTATCCACCATGTTGGTTGAGGAGCAACTCATGTATTATTATGATAATGATAGGATTGAGTTATTAGGTTGTCAGAATAACCCACCTTCAACTAGCTGATTCTTACATTGATTAATGTCTTGAATTCCTTCTATTGTTATTATATGTTATTACCTTTGCTGCACAACAGTTGTAAAATTTGTGTTGGTTGTACTTGGATGTTTCAAATTTATTCAAGTCATACTTTTAAAGTTTTGATCAAGTTTATCCCATTGGGGTAATTTTTATTACATTTTAGTGTTAAATATTACTCTTTTGATTGGTACCTATGGTGTTCATTAGTGTATGAGATCATGTTGGTTGTGTTAGCCCCTTCTACCTTTGTTGACTATTTTTTTAATTTATTTAGTGGCTCAGTATCTCACACATGATTTATACCTCCCTCTTAGCACCCCATTGTTAGAACCCACCACCCAATTGATGGTTAGGGTAGTGAGGGACACCAATAGAGGGCTCATTGGGTTGGTTGGGAGGGGTTGTCTTCTTTTTGTTAAGTGTATCCCTTTCATGGAATTTGGATCTTGATGTTGTAGCATACTCATTTTCAAAACATGTTAGTGTACACAACCTGTTGGATGTTTATAGAATAGTTAGATGATGTTCTATTATTATATTGATTCATTTATGTCTGTATGAAAGTTGGAAACATAAATTGTTGTGAAAGTGTATTGTTGAGTTAGATACATTATTGGGTTACATAAATGATAAATTTACACTTATTTAGTGATAGCATTGTGATATCCATTAACTGTGCAACTATACTTACCATGTTTTATGATGTGCTCAAATCTCCTTGTGAGAATTCATGAGTGAAATGTCATGAGGTTTCTAGATCATTTTGTAACTACTTTTTGGGATAATGTCAATTCAGTTGAATTAGAAATAGAAAAACTAATTTTTGAACCATTTTTTGATACCATAGTAATTATATTATTTTAATAACCTAGTTATACCCAACCACGTAGTTGGTTATTCATTATTGTTACTTCCTTTGACGTATATCTTGCTTCAATGGACTTAATCATTTTGATATTCCATCTCACTCTTAGATGATGATCTCTTCTTATAGTGTTAGATATAGATGAATATGGAACATGGTCATTAACAATATCTTTATCTATGGATTTAAATTTTGTTGAAGTAATGTTTTGGGTTGATGATAGTAATCTGGTATTGGTTGTTCTAAATTAATTAATTAGGTTGGTATAATTTTAATATTGAATTAATATACTATTGTAAAATATTATTATTAGGTTGTGAGAGTTTTAAAATCAATGGTTGGATATTTTAACACTTATAATTTGATTATTGTGTGTATATCTATTGCATAAAGCAATGAAATAGCACACTCTTAACAACATAAATGAACTTGTTCCTTATATATGATATGATTGCACATATATGATTGCACATTGTTCCTGATACACAAACTTGTGCTTAATAGGACCTGGGTATTAATGATTTTGATCAGTTCTAATAAATTATTTTGGTGACTTAGTTTGTTGAAAACTTTTTAAAGGTTATAGATTAGTTATATAAATTTTTGTATGATTATAGCATATCATATTTCCACTCTTGGTCAATACAATGTTGATGGAATTCCTTTTTTTTAAATTACTATGTTTATTCAGTTGAGTAGCATTCTTAGCAAGATAACCCTTCATGAAATAGACATCATGGTGCAATGCCCTCAATGAGAGATTCAATAATTAAATTCCATATTGGTAGCATATTTTCATTGTTTTCATTAAGTTGGCATTGAATTTTAAAATAGATGGTGGTTTATTGATAAGTGAATATGCATATTTTTATAATGAGACCAATTTTGGTAAGAGCATTATAATTAGTTTTAAAAGTTGTGTTTGAAATTATGTTAATAAATAGCCTTTGTGGTTTGTAAGCTAAACTGGAAATTTGGGTTTGGATTTAGCATCATTTTTGAACCTATGAAGTTTATACTAGTCTCTTTAGATTAACTTGAACATCTTTATTATTAGTAAAACATGACATGAACTAAAGGATAAGTAAGAGGTTAAATTGATGTTATACTTCTATTTCTCTCTCACAAATGGTTCACCTATGTTGTATGGTGGTTTCACTCTCTTTGCCATTTGTATGCTTCTCGATATGATGCCATCCACCTATGTCCAAATATATTGTGGATTATCTAAATGCAATTCTAATATCATAGATTTATTATCTAATTAGTAAAGCATTATAATGCAAGGACCTTGAGTCAAGGATCATCCATATGATTCTGATGGGTAGCACTACTTATGAATAATGTTCGAGTTATGCATTCAAAAATTAGTTAATGTTATTATCGTTTCATAATTAAATCCTATCATGGTAACCTTTATGACCATTATGTATATCAAGAATGGAAGCAACCATTTTATATGTTTACTTAAGATTGAAATAATTATTGTTGTGGTAGTATGATCTTATCTATTATAGTTTCCTTACCATACAAATAATGGGAGTGTAATGTTTTCCAACCCTATGGATCATGGTATAATGATCTAAAAAGGAGGAAATGTACCAGAACCATTAATAGCTCATTCGGTGTTTAAAGGATTAAGATGGGTTTTAGATCTTGTTGTTGTGATTGGGAGTAGTTGAGTGTGGAGGGTTGCCTCCTGACATTTTGTAAATTTCATTAAGAGTAATTTAGTATGAATATTCTTTAATTAATGATTTGGATTTCATGATTACCTAGTTGTACCTCCTTTACTTTTAAATTTTATAACTAAGACTCATTGAGCAAGTTAATCTTGGTTACTTTCCTTCTTTATTTAGGTGGTTTATCTTAGCCCACTGGTATGAACCTAGGTTCTTGGGAATAATCATATGGGCACCACATCTCAAGTCAAATAATTCTAGTCTCTTAATCATCAATCCACAACCATAAAAGGGTAATCTATTTACTTACCTAGGGTTAAGGATTCTTAGGTGTTCTGTTAAGGAAGGCTTGTGCCTACCACAAAGCTCAAAGGTTATTAGTTTGGGCTTACACATTAATACCCCCTAAACTTTATACCATCCTGAGGGTAACTTAATCCTCTATGGACCCTCTAGGGGTGTTCACCCCAAGCCAAGTATTCGGATTAACCCAATGTGGTTTTGGGGTGTTTAGATGCTATTATTTCGCTCTATTTTATTGCACCTTGTTATAAGAAGTTGTATAACATGTTATTTTTATAGTTTTACTTCACACTCTATTAAGCAAACTTAGAATTTTTTGCAGGGGTTGTTTCATCTAGTATCATAGCATGTCTTTAAGGTTTTAGGATGAGTTTCTAGTATGTTGATCTCATTTTTAGCTTATTCTTGATAAGTTAGTTGAGATTTTATGTGTTTACGCATACCTTTGTAAAGGATTATGTTTGTATGAAATATTGGGATGGTTATAAATACATGTAGTGTGGATGTACACATCCTTATAGAGACTTATTTTACTAGTTTGTGTGTATATGCCTTATGATGGTTGAATGCCACCTGTATATATATGTTGTCTTACTAAGACTGAATTGAACTTTGTTTAATTTCATGCATACTAACCATGGATGGATTTATATGCCTTATAAGGACTAGTACTTGCATTATATGCTTGATAAGGTTATGTTATGACCTTTATAAGTCACTTAGCATTTTGGAAAAACTAAATAGTACTTGGTTATGCAATATTGAAGTGCTAGAAGTTCCTGCATGATGGAATGTATGTAATTGTAAGTATGCAAAAATCAATAAAATTTTATAAGTGATTTATGATTCTTACCCATAGCTTTGGTTGGGTCAACCCTCCCTGTATTAGTTTACATTGGGGCAAGCATCACTAGTCAATTATTGACTTGTATGGGCAAGTCAATGGAAGATTGGTGATCATTGTGTCTCCGTTTGAATTGAGGTAAGGATGTTTTGTAATATTTTTTTGACTTATATGGGTGAGTCATCAATATATGCTTAAAACATCCTGACCTCAAGAAGACCAAAGGTTGGGATCAAACTTGGAGAGCTACGTAGGGTGAGGATGTTTGATTTGCTTGGCTAAATCAATGAGACTTTGGATCTCCAATTTAAGGGAGCATATTGAGTTGAATTAAGAGCTTGATATTATTTGTATATTCAATTTTAGGTGAGTTATATAGATAACCATGTGGATTCATAACTCTAAAGGGCTAAAAATACATGAGTGTGTAGGGATATTTGTTCCTTATTTTACATCTTTGAGGTTGTTTGAATCATGGATATGCTTACATCTATGATGGTTACTAATCATGGATAGATTGATTTCCATGAGGATGTCATGTTAACCATGGATATTATTGGTCCATGAGAAGGTTATCCTTGATTCTAGCTGAGTTATGCTTTCATAAGGATGCCTATTTGGAACCTAACTATGTTTTATCACTCATGGGATGTTTATTGTGATATAGATATAGATATGCCTTTCATCCATGAATATGTGTATTGTGAGTTCAATTGAACTTATTGATTAAAGAAAATTATAGTTTCCTTGGTAGTGTTATATCATTCACCCATGCCTTGTCTAAGTCTACCCTTTCCCTGAAGTGATGTTGCATCAAATCAAGAATTACTATTTAACATTTGGCTTATTGGATTAAGTTAACTAGAATAATAGGAATATAAAATTATTGTTAGAATAATGAGATAATACCTTAGCATCCATTGATAGCTTTCATGGATGAGTTATCTAGTGATGTTAAGGTATAATATCATGGAAGGTATAAGGGTATAATTTAAGCTCAGAGGGCTTGATGGGGTCAGTATGACCAACTTGCTTGGGTAAGTTGGAGATTTTTTGGGATCTCTTATTGTTATCAATTAGCATGAGCCTTTTATCCATGATGTGTGAACCTTGTCACCAATTTTTTAGAAATGAATAGAGATAGATGTTATAGGGCTTGATTAGAATATGACCATCTTGGAAGGAAAGTGATCATGATTGAGATCCTTAGGACTAATTTTTTATAGGTACAATCTACTGAGAAGGGGGATGAATTAGTGCTGGTAAAAACTCTAATTCAATTTATAAACCCCTAAAAATACTTAAGCATTCAAAATAAGTATTCATGAATCATACATATCATTCATAGCAATTAACAATGAACATAATGTAAGATCATATACACAACACAAGATCTACATGGAAAACCCTCTTGGAGAATAAAACTAACTCTCAAGCCTACAAACACATGGACTACTATCCTATAATAAGATCACAAATAAGAGACTGATCAAGTCCTTCTGATCAAGAACCTTGGTTAAGTCCTTATGACCTAAGGCCTTTATTGAAACAACTATTCCACAAAGAGCATCTACCCATGAGATTATCAAATTTTTCTAACCACCTTTTTAGTCAAGTCTTTATGAACTACAACCTTGGTCAAGTCCTTCTGACTAAATGTCTTTAGTTGAACCCTATTTCATAAGGGAAAACTACCCCTAAGGAAGATCAAGTCCTTTAGACCCTCCTTCAAAATAACACTTCCACCTTAGAACTAATGTCTTCAACACCTAATGATGGACCACTAATAATCTAACAATTGTATAAAATCTCTCTCTAAGTCATACATGCCTCTCAAATATGCATTCCACAATCTCTCTCCTTTTTCACTCAAATAGTCCTCATATGCACCCTCAAATATATTCACACAACTTCAAATTGCAAGAACACTATACTATCATCAAAAACATGACCTATAGACCATATACATAGTCCTTAATCTTCTCTACTCATCAACCCAATAGCTGGGCACTCTCACTCTCCTCTACTTTCCTTCACTCTTCAAACCTCTTACATATCACTCTCTTCAAGTCTCTCTAAGTCTCTCACTCACACATATAGAAATCACCATCTTTGATTTCACTATATATAGATCTATCATGAATTATCAATTCTAAATTGATCCTTGTCAACCACAATACATGCCTTCACTCTTAAGGCATCTCACATGGGTCACACTTAAGCACAACACACTTTCAAATAGGCTTAAGTCTCTTTTAGGTCCTATGGAAACCCATTTAGCTCTTTGAAACTTATTTGAGCATAATAATAATAAAATATCACTTTTAAATACATGGGTCCACTCCTTATGTCCCCTATAACATCTTCAAATGATCATAGTCACCTTTTCTCACCTCTATGTATGCTCAATCAACTCAAATAGAGACCTTATACATAATAAAACCATTATCGAACATACAATCAACTTATTTAGCATTGTTCATACTCAATATAGATTGATCACATCTCCAAAACACTCATAGAATGTACAAAACTACCCAATAGACAATTCATCAAGAAATATCAAAACAATCTCAAACAATCTTCTCATGTCACTTATAGTCCATGCATGAACACACAATCAACTTTGAATCTCAAAATCCTTGTCTATACAAACTTCTATTCGAATCCATATTCCCAAATGTGCCTTAGAGACCTCTACATATTTCCTTTTTACTACAATAAAAAATCTGACTTTTATCAAAAGATATGGATAAAATATAGAGCTATGATTTTTCCCTATGTTAAATTCAAATATTTGAATTCAAACGGTCACAGTTAAACTTCAAACACAATGCTCACATCTTGTGTTCTCTCAGCTCAGATTGAATACACACCATCTATCTTGTTCAATATTTAACACATAGTCATCCAATGGCAAATGTTAAAACTCAATCACTTTGACCTCATCTCATACAATCTTGAAATATTGACTCAATGAACTTTTTCAACCTCTTCGGATCAACCAGGGATTTAACTATCAATACTCACTATTCGATCAATTTGTACAAACACCTGCTCATTATCAGATCCTTATCTAGTACCTTTACTTAGTCATTAAACATAGTGCACCTATCCTCATCTTGTTTCTTCCTAAATTCTTGGAACAACATTCATCATCGATCTTTTTCAAACTTTAACTTGTGCATAAATGACTATAGGAACCTGATTATCTACATAGAAGACCAAATTTAGAACTTAATAACTTTAGTCATGCTTTAATGCATGATCTCAAATTTGAACTAGATGATCTCCTCACATAGGATAATCTAACCATATAAAAATCTACTCATGAAACCTTATCATGTGTGAGATATAATACCATTAAAACACCTTATCAAAATCTTCTATCATAGAACCAACTATGCTTAGAATTTTTCTAGGAGACCAACTTTGTTCCTGCATAACTTTTGCCACACTTCAATGCATGATCCCAAATTTAGTGAAAATCAATTATGCTCAAAACTAAACAAACTCATATGATCAATTTATCTTTACACCTTCACATGTGCAATATATTACACCATCAAAATTCTCACTCGACTCCTCTTGCCACATTGCAAAGAAAACATAGTCAAATTGCTTGGGAGGCCAAATTCGCACATACATATCTCTTGATGTGCTTGATTCCATGATCTAAAATTTAGTGCATAGAAAATAGGAACAAAAATTAACAAACCCATATGGTCATTTTGTCTAGGCACCTCCACACATGCAAATATTGACATTATCAACATGCTTACTTGGCTCTACTTGAACCCTTTGTAAATTTGGCTAAGTATGGGAACTTAGTGAATTATGTCTAAAAATCCAACTTTACACCATCATATATTTGACTAACGTTCAATGCATGACCTTATATTTGGTGTATAAGAACTAGGAATAAAACTAAACAAACCCATGTGACCATTTCCTCCTGACTCATCCACATGTGGCAATGGTGATGACATCAAACTACTTAGATTTTCTACCACTGGACCCAAAGTGTCTAGATGAAAACTATGGATAACCAGATGAATTCCACTTATACACACAAGAAATCAAAGCTTAGAAAACATCTTAGGGACATATTTCACATGATAAATAATCTATACTCACCCTTGAACATCTTTAACCAAGTCAAAATAGAAGATCAACCAAGCCAACTACAAGCACACTAGTACAAACACATTACACACTTTTTCATTGTTACTTAGGCTATCAAATCACTTTATACACTCAATAGGACATCTCCATGACATCATTGATAATAATCCAAAAATCTCCCCTTTTGTCATTTATTTCAACAAATATCATATATAGCAGTATGTAGCTCACCTTCTCTCTCTTCAAGCATTCACACAACATGAACTTTCTCCCCCTTTGACACAATGACAAAGTGGGCACCAACTAATCCTGAGCACCTAAAAATACTATCAAAATAGGAAAGTACCATCTTATAAAGATGATGTAAACTCGCCCTTACCTTAAGAAAACCTCTTTTTTCTTGAGAACTTCTTCTTGTTCCATGCCAATACTCTTCTTTAACCAAGCACATCAACCAATGAAGAAAGAACATACAAAAATAATTGGAATCTAATGGAATTTACCAAGAGACATCTGATAGATACTCCCCCTAATATTTATAATCCATTTCACTACTTGATCATCTTCAGATCTCTATACACCATGAAGAACCACCATGCAAGCTTACTAGCCTTCTTTCTCAAGACACTTCCATGACCACCAACTCTACATCTACATTGGAACTTATAGAGCCTACAAATTTCTATAAACAAAACTTCAAGACCTAAAACTTTATATATATATCACTCTCATATTCCCCCTTGAGCACACCAATTTGAAACATCTAACTCAACTTACACAACATACTTCCTTCACAAACCTTACTACCTAATTAGGCCTCCAACTTGATAAAAACTTGAATAAATTGAGAACCACAAACCTTAAAATATCTATGAATATTGATTTGAAGACCCATTTTGCCCATTAAACATATTAAGAAGCCTTAGACCTTAACTCATAAGGCAAACCACTTTTCTAGTAGAGCCCATAACCTTAGAATCTCACAAAAAACAAGGTCAAAATAACACCTTCTAGTCAACATCCACCTCTAAAATTTATTCTACACCTGGAGAAAATCATTACACACTTTTTAGCCAATATTTAAGCTTCTACACCATTGGGAACCTTGACTTCTTATAACCCATTTTAGGACCTATAAGCTCTTAAGCATAGACTGAGAAACCTGAGAGCTAACAAAAATCTCTAAATTGACTTCAACATACCTTAGAATCATAAAACCACCTGGAGCATGCTATAATAAGGTCACAAACCTTTCTATGAAAAAATATCATCTTCAAAAAACACAAATCCTCCTTTACCATATGAGAACCTTCAATTTGACCTTACAGACTATTCCAACTGAAAAACACCACACCAACACTTAATTCTCCACTTGAAAGGAGTATCTTAAGAAGCATAGATAAAGACACCCTCTATACCTCAATTCTCTAAAACAAAAACAACTCTTCATATTCCTTCTCTTCCTTGCTCAATTGATACTCATAGTTATTCTTCTTCTTCTTTGGCTTTAGAGAAACAACTTCCTCAACTACTACAACATTCTCCTTTTCTTCTATGAATGGATTATCAATACATAGAGATAACATAGATTCATGACATACCTCTTCATCTAAATAATATTCTTTACAGCTTGGAATATCATCACTAAGTATATACATTTTATGTTCTTTACTTGAAGTTTACTCTACAACAGCAAGATGTTCACTTGGATCTATACTTACCTTAGAACTAGCCTCAACTAGTATCTTGGTCTTCTCCTTGAGCTTAGTCTCTTCATTCTCAACATGAGTAGACAATGCAACCTCTTGGGACTCTTCACCTTCTAAATCATTCTCCACCATATCAAATAGATAACTTGGACCTACAGACTCATCAGGATTCATACTTATCACCTTTGGTTTCCATGAGTTAACTTGCCTTCTTCCTAGCATTCTTGGAGACTGATTGAACCTATTATATATTTTAGGCCTTTGCTTGAAAAACTTATCAATGTGACCTCTCTATTCACAATTGAATCATACCATATTTTTTTCAAGAAGTTCTTTCTGCCTTTCTATATTTGGACAAAATCTTGCAATGTGTCCTATGTTAAAAAAACTATAGCACTCAACATTTCTTGAAGGGAACTCAACTTATCTTACCTTGTTTGGATAAAAACTATCAATGTATTCAATGTCATGACAACTGAAGTAAACTACTCTTTTTTAAATAATACTTACCTTTCCTTTTCCTTATTTGGACAATGGTTAGCAAAGTGTCCTTCATTAAGGTAGTTGAATCACTTAATCTTGCTTAATCATTTTGACTAATGACCCCCATCATAGTCCCATGTAAACTCATTCTTAACAGGTCTTTTACATTATCTAGCTCTATGCCTAAACTGATTACAAGTATAATAATAACCATTAAAATTTGCATACCTTATGTAATTTAGTTGTTTGATCTGATTTATCTTTATTCTTCCAGCACCTTCATTCCTTGTTTGATGATTTGTCTTCAAAGGTTGATCCACCTTATTCACATTAGTCTTCATCTTATTTTGAGTTGTAATATCTGATTTTTATTTGTATCTAAG
The DNA here is from genome assembly GCA_037957365.1 of Torreya grandis. Classification (NCBI taxonomy): domain Eukaryota; kingdom Viridiplantae; phylum Streptophyta; class Pinopsida; order Cupressales; family Taxaceae; genus Torreya; species Torreya grandis. Next base: position 1,966,815 of record JARHVA010001166.1, on the reverse strand, counting down.
ACCAGTCTTATCACTTGCATGCTTTTGATCATTTAGAATGTTGTCTAGATCACTTGAGCTCTTTTCAAATATCACAAATGGCATTATCTTACTAGATACCTTCTCTAACTCAGATGTTAATGACTCATTATTACAAACATACCTTGAACATTCATCTTCTTTAGCTTTTAAGCTTGTAGATAGAAATTTCAATTAAAAAATGAGATGCTTGATCACGTCTTCATGTTATTTGGTGTCTCCATTCATTCTTTCCTTATACACACTAAATTTATCCTCATAGTCCTTGAGTTTAGATTTTATTTTCTTATTGATCTTCTCAATCTTTAGTTCTTCAAGAGCATTCATCAATACAGTCTCACAATCCACCTCATCTTCATCATTATCTAAATCACTCCAAGTAGATTCCTTTTGATGTGAGAAATTTCATTCCTTAGTCATGAATAGATCTTCATAGTCAGTAGGACCATCATCATCATGATCATATTCTGAGTCATTATCTTCACTCTCTTTTGATGAGTTGTAATCGTATTTGCTATATAGACTCTTCTTGTCTTTAGAATATTTATTGTTGCTAAACCTTATGATCCCTTTTTGTTTTATCAAACCTGAATGATATCTTTTCATCATCATGACCTTGATCATGCTCTTCATCAATATCCTTCTTGCGCTTATGAGGGAACTTATTAGAAAAATTTCCTACCTCTCCATAATTAAAGCATTTGAAAGGCAACTTACCCTTATACTTACCTGAACCTATTTTCAATTTCTTTTTAAATAAAGCAATTAGTTCATCCTCATCAATATCAAAGAAGTCATCTTCCTTGGGTTTCTTACCTTAGACCTCCCTTTTGGGCCTCATCTCTATTTTGAATGTTGCTTCCTTATTTGGTGGTATATCATCATTTACTCTCATTTAATATGTAGTAAGGGTGCCATGAAATTGATCCATCTTCAACTAAGTAAGATCATGACTTTCTTCTATAACATATACTTTTGGATCAAACTTAAGAGATAGATACCTTAAAACCTTTTGAACTATAGTAGCCTCTTCAAGTTTTTCTCCAAGACCTATGATGGTGTTTACAATCTCATCAATTTTTTGTAGAAAATATGCCACAAAATCTTCTTATTTCATTTTGAGGCTCTCAAATTATCTTTGTTGAGTTTGAAACTTTGCCAACGTAACCTTTAAATCTCCTTCAAAATTAGTCTTCAATTTATCCCATATTTCCTTGGTAGATGTGCAATTAATTACTTTGGTAAACTTAGTTTATATAATACCACAAGTGATAACATTCATTGGCTTAAAATTATTCTCAAATAGATTCTTGTTTGCAACACTAGATGAAGGAATAGTAAGATTAACATAACCATCCAAAATAGATTGCCATGCATCAAACCCTAGGGACATAATGTATGGCTTCATCCTAGCACTCCAAAATACATAATTGGATCCATTGAACATCGGTGCTTTCTTAGTAAAGAAACCACCTTGCACATTCTTACTAGCCATTATACCTTGGATCACCTTCAAGCTATCAAGCTTTTACCAATGGACCTATCTTTGATACTAATTATTATAGGTGCAATCCACTAATAGGGGGGTGAATCAGTGGTGGCAAGTAATCCAATTCAATTTCCAAACCCTTGAAAATACTTAAGCGCTCAAAATAATCATTCATGAAGCATATAAAGCATTCATAGTAGTGAATAATGAACATAATATAAGATCATATACACAACACATCATCTACGTGGGAAAACCTCTTAGGGAATAAAATCCATTCTCAAACACATGGACTACTATCCTATAAGATTATTAGAAACAAGAGACTAATCAAGTCCTTCTAATCTAACACCTTTAGTGAAATAACTATTCCATAAGGAGAACTTGCCCCTAAGATGATCAAGTCCTTTTGACCACCTGTTCAGTCAAGTCCTCCTGACTAAAGGTATTTAGTGAAACCCTGTTTCATAAGGAGAAACTTCCCCTAAGGAAGATCAAGTCCTTTATACCCTCTTTGAAAAGAACACATCCACCTTACAACTAATATCTTCAACACCTAATGATGGACCACTAATTATTTGACAATTGCACAAATTCTCTCTCTAACTCATATAGGCCTCTCACATAGTCATGCTAAAATATCTTTCCTTCACTCAAATAGTCCTCATATGCACCCTCATATCTCTTCACACAACTTCAAACTATAAGAAAACTATATTGTCATCAGAAACATGACTTACAGACCATACACATAGTCATTAATATTATCTACTCATCAACCCAATAACTGGTCACTCTCACTCTCCTCTACTTTCCTTCACTCTCTAAATCTCTTACATATCACTCTCTTCAAGTCTCTCTCAGTCTGTCACTCACACATCTAGAAATCACCATCTTTGATTTCACTATATATAGATATATCATGAATTATCAAGTCCACATTAATTATTTTCAGCCATAATACATGTCTTCACCCTTAAGGCATCTCACATGGGTCACACTTAAGCATAACACACTTTCAAATAGGCCTAAGTCACATTTAGGTCCTATGGAGGCCCATTCAGCTCTTTAAAACTTCTACGAGCATAATAAGAACACAAGACCACTTAAAAATACATAGGTCCACTCCTTATATCCCCTAAGACATCCTTAAATAATCATAGTCACCTTTTCTCACCTCTACATATGCTCAAACATCTCAAATAGAGACCTTATACATAGGAACTCTATTACTGAACATACAATCAACTTCTTAAGCATTGTTCATACTCAAGATAGATTGATCATATCTCTAAAATACTCACAAAACATCCTCATGGAATCTAAAATACTCCCTAATAGATAATTCATAAAGAGATATCAAAACAATATCAAAACAAGCTCAAACAATCTTCTTGGGTCACATATAGTCCATGCATGAACACAGTTAATTTTGAATCTCAAAATCCTTATCTATACATACTTATAGATATTTAAATCCATATTTCCATATGTTCTTTGGAGTCCTTTACATATTTTATTTTTACTATAATATCAAATTTGACTTCTATCGAAAGATATGGACAAAATACAGAGCTCTAGTTTTTCTCTATGTTCAATTCAAATATTTGAACTCAAACAGTCACAGTTAAACTTCAAACACAATGCTTGAATCTTGTGTTCTCTCAACTCAGATTGAATATGAACCATTGATCTTGTTCAATATTTAACACATAGTCCACCAATGCCAAATGTTAAAACCCAGTCACTTTAACCTCATCTCATGCAATCTTGAAATGTTGGCTCAACGTGCTCCATCAATTTTTGTATATCAACCAAGTCTTCAACTATCAACACTCATTGTTTGTTCAATATATACAAATAACCACTCACCATTGGATCCTTATCCTATACCTTTGATCAATCATTAAACATCATGCACATGTCCTCATTTCACTACTTCTTGACTTCTTGGAACAACATACACCATTGATCTTACTCAAACTTTAACTTGTGCAGAAATGATTATGAGAACCTTGCTTATCTACTTGGAAGGACAACTTTGGACCTTAATAGCTTTGGTCATGATTGAAACCTTCATATGTGTGAGATATAATTCCATTAAAATGACTTCTAAAAATCTTTTGTCATAGAGCCAACTATGCTTAGAATTTATCTAGGAGACCAACTTTGCTCTTGTATAAATTTTATCACACTTCAACGCATGAACCCAAATTTAGCTCAAATCAACTATGTTCAAAACTTAATAAACCCATATGATTAGTTTCTCTTAACACCTTCATACATGCAAGAGATAACACCTTCAAAATTCTCACTTTGCTCTTCTTGCCACATTACAAAATTGGATAAGTATGAGAAAACACAGTCAAACTACCTAGGAGCCCAGCTTTGCACATGCATATCTTTTAACATGTTTCATTGCATGATCTAAAATTAAGCACATAAAAAATAGGAAAAAAAATGAACAAGCCCATATGGTCATTTTATCTTGACACCTCCACAAGTGTAAATTCTAACATCATCAACATGCTTACTCGGCTCTACTTGAACTCTTTGCAAATTTGGCTAAGTATGGGAACTTAGTGAATTTTGTTTAAGAAGCCAACTTTGCACCATCATATCTTTGACTACACTTTGATGCATAACCTAAGATTTAACACATAATAACTAGGCATAAAACTAAACAAATCCATATGACCATTTCCTTCTGACTTATCCACATGTGGTAATGGTGATGTCATCAAACTACCTACATAGATTTTCTACCACTGGACCCAAAGTGTCTAGATGAAAACTATGCACAACCAGATGAAGTCCACTTATGCACATAAGCACTCAAAGCTTATAAAACATTGTATGTACCTATTTCAGATGATCAATACTCCATACTCATCCCTAAACATCTTTAACAAAGTTAAAACATAGTATCAACCAAGCCAACTACAAGCACACTAGGATAAGCACATTTCACACTTTGTCATTGTTACTTAGGCTATCAATGAATTTTATCCACTCAAAAATACACCCATGACATCATTGATAATACTCCAAAAATATCTCCCTTTGTCATTGATTTCAACAAACATCATATATAGTAATATATAGCTTACCTTCTCTCTATTCAAGTACTCCCACAACATGAAATTTCTCTCCCTTTGACACAATGACAAAGTGAAAACCAACTGATCCTAAGAACCTAAAAATACTATCAAAATAGGAAAGTACCATATTATAAAGATGATAAAAACTCCCCCTTACCTTGGGCCAACCTATTTTTACCTTGATGACTTCCTCTTGCTCCATGCCAACACTCTTCTTTAACCAAGCACAATAACCAATGAAGAAAGAACATACAAAAATAACTAAAATCTAATGGAACTTACCAAGAAACATCTAAAATTGAATCCTTCTAATATCTTTGATCCATTTGACCACTTTATCATCTTAATATCTTCATAAACCATGAAAAACCACCATGCAGGCTCACTTGCCTTCTTTCTCAAGACACTTTTATGACCACCAACTCTACATCTGCATTGGAACTTGTAAAGCCCACAACTTTCTATAGACACAAATTCAAGACCTAAAAGTTCATATCTAGAGTAATCTCATATGCCCCCTTGATCACACCAATTTTAAACATATAGCTCATCTTCTAAAATGTACTTCCTTCACAAACCTTACTACCTAATTAGGCCTCCAACTTGACAAAATTTTGAATAACTTGAAAAACACAAACCTTAAAATCTCTATGAAAATTTATTTGACAACCCATTTGTCCCATTAAACATATTAATAATCCTTATACCTCAACTCATAATGTAGACCACTTTTCTAGTAAAGCCCACACCTTAGAATCTCACAACAAACAAGGTCAACACAACACCTTCTAGTCAACATCCACCTCTAAAATTTCCTACACACCTAAAGACAATCATTAAACACTTATGAGATAATATTTAATCTTCCACACCATTAGGAACCTTGACTTCCTATAACCCATTTCAGGAGTTGCAAGCTCTTAAGCATTGATTGGGAAACTTGAGAGATAACAAAAATCTCCAAATTGACTTCAACATACCTTCAGATCAAAAAACCATGTAGATCATGCTATAATAAGGTCAACAGACCTTTATATGAAAAGATATCATCTTTAGAAAACACAAATCCTCCTTTACCATCATGGAACCTTCAATTTGACCCTATAGACTACTCTAATTGAAAAACACCACAGTAACACTTACTTCTCCACTTGAAAAGAGTCTCTTAAGAAGCATAGATAAAGACACCCTCTATACCTCAATGCTCTAAAATAAAAAAAACTCCTCATATTCCTTCTCTTCCTTGATCAATTAATACTTATAGTTCTTATTCTTCTTCTTTAGCTTTAGAGAAATAACTTCCTCAACTACTACAACATTCTCCTTTTCTTCTATGATTGGATTATCAATACATGGATATAACATAGTTTCATGACATACCTCTTCATCTGAATAATATTCCTTGGAACTTGTAATCTCATCACTTGGTATAGACATTTGATGTTCTTTACATGAAGCTTACTTAACAACAATGGGATATTCACTTGGATCCATACTTACCTCAGAACTAGCCTCAACCAGTACCTTGGTCTTCTCGTTGAGCTTAGCCTCTTCATTCTCAACATGAGTAGGCAATGAGACCTCTTGGGACTCTTCAACTTTTGAAGCATTTTCCACCATATAAAATAGACTACTTGGACATAAAGATTCATCAAGATTCATACTTATCAACTTTGGTTTCCATGAGTTAACTTTCCTTCTTCCTTGTATTCTTGGATCTTGATTAAACATATTCTGGATTGTAGGCCTTTGATTTCAGAACATAGCAATGTGACCTCTCTATTCACAATGAAATCATACCATAATTTTTGTAAGAAAATATTTCTACCTCTCCAAATTTAGACAAAATCTTGCAATGTGTCATATGTCAAAATAATTGTAACACTCAACATTTCTTGAAGGGAACTCAGCTTATCTTACCTTATTCAAACAAAAACTATCAATTTATCCAATGTCATGACAACTGAAGTGAACTAATCTTTTTGAATAAGACTTTCCTTACCTTTCTTTATTTATACAATGCTTGGCAAAGTGTCCTTCATTAATATAATTGAATCACTTAACCTTGCTTACACCTTTTGACTGATGACCCCCATCATAGTCCCATACAAACTCATTCTTAACAAGTCTTCTAAATTCTCTAGCTCTATGCCCAAATTGATTACAAGTATAGAAATAACCATTTAAATTTACATACCTCATGGCATTTGGCTATCTAATTTGATTTATATTTATTCCTCCAGCACCTTCATTCCTTATTTGATGATTTATCTTCAAAGGTTGATCCACCTTATTCACATTAGTCTTCATCTTGTTTTGAGTTGCAGTCTCTGGTTCTTCTTTGTATCCAAGATCAGTCTTATCACTTACATGATTTTGATCATTCAAAAAAAATTCTAAATCACTTGATCTCTTTCCAAATCTCACAAATGACATTACCTTACTAGATACCTTCTCTAACTTAGATTTCAATGACTCATTTTTAGAAACATACCTTGAACATTCATCTTCTTTAGCTTTCAGGCTTGTAGATAGAATTTCCAATTGATAATTGAGATATTTGATGATATATTCATGATCCTTGGTATATTCATTTATTCTTTCCTCATACACACTTAATTGTTCCTCATATTCCTTGAGTTTAGATTTCATTTTCTTGTTGATCTTCTCGATCTTTATTTCTTCAAGAGCATTCATCAATATAGTCTCACAGTCCACCTCATCTTCATCATTATCTAAATCATTCTAAGTATACTCCTTATGATGTGAAAAACTTCATTCCTCAACCATGAATAGATCTTCATCTTCAATAGGACCATCATCTTCATGATCATATTCTAGTTCATTATCTTCACTCTCATCTGATGAGTTGCAATCTTCTTTGGTATATAGACGCTTCTTGTCTTTGAAATACTTCTTGTTGTCAAACCTTATAATACCTTTTTGTTTTTATCAAACCTAAATGATCTCTTTCCATCATCATGACCTTGATCATGCTATTCATTAATATCTTTCTTATGCTTATGATGGAAATTATTAGCAAAATGTCCCACCTCTCCACAATTGAAGCATTTGAAAGGAAACTTACCCTTATTCTTACCTAAACCTATTTTTAATCTCTTTGTAAATAAAGTTATTATTTCATCCTCATCAATATCAAAAATGTCATCTTCCTTGGGTTTCTTACCTTAGACCTCCCTTTTTGGCTTCATCTCTATTTTTAATGATGCTTCATTCTTTGGTGGTATATCATCATTTACTCTCATTTCATATTCAATAATGGTGCCATGCAATTCGTCCATCTTCAACTAAGTAAGATCATGAGTTTCTTCTATATCAAATACTTTTGGATCAAACTTGAGAGATAGATACCTTAAAACCTTTTGAATTGCATTATCCTCTTCAAGGTTCTCTCTAAGACCTCTGATGGTGTTTAAAATCTCATCAACTTTATATAGAAAGGATGCCATATAATCTTCTTCTTTCTTTTTGAGGCTCTCAAATTGTCTTCGATGAGTCTGCAATTTTGCCAACTTAACCTTTGAATCTTCTTCAAAAATATTCTTCAATTTATCCCATATTTCCTTTGGAGATGTGTAATGAATTACTTTGGTGAACTCACTTTCTATAAGACCACAAGTGATGGAATTTATTGTCTTAGAGTTGTTCCCAAACAGCTTTTTGTCTGCAACACTAGATGGAGGAATAGTAAGAACAACATAACCATCCAAAATAGATTGCCATACATCAAACCCTAGGGACATAATGTATGTCTTCATCTTTTCACTCCAAAATGCATAATTGGATCCATTTAACATTGATTCTTGCTTAATAAAGAAACCACCTTGCACATTCTAACTAACCATTATAACTTGGATCACCTTAAAGCTATCAAGCTTTTACCAAAGGACCTGGCTCTGATATTAATTGTTAGAGGTAAAATCCACTGAGAGGGGGGTTAATAACTAGTGAAAAATACTACAATTAAATTTCTAAACCCTTGTAAATATTTAATCACTCAAAATAATCATTCATGAAGCATATAGATCATTCATAACAGTGAACAATGAGCATAATGTAAGATCATATACACAACACAAGATCTACATGGGAAACCCTCTTATGGAATAAAACCCACTCTCAATCCTACAAATAGATGGACTACTATCCTATAAGATGATAAAAAATAAGATACTGATCAAGTACTTTTGATCTAAGGCCTTTAGTGAAAAAATTGTTCCACAAGGAGTACCTACCCCTAAGATGATCAAGTCTTTCTAACCTACAACCCTGATCAAGTCCTTATAAAAAAAGGTATTTAGTGAAACTCTATTTCACAAGGAAAAACATTCCCTAAGGAAGATCAAGTCTTTTATACCCTCCTTGAAAATAACACATCCACCTTAAAACTGATGTCTTCAACACCTAATGATGGACCACCGATTATTTGACAATTTCACAAACTCTTTCTCTAACTCATATAGGCCTCTCATATAGGCATGCCAAAATCTCTCTCATTCACTCAAAAAGTCCTCATATGCACCTTTAGATCTCTTTGCATAACTTTAAACGACAAGAATAGTATATTATAATAAAAAACATGACCTATAGACCATACACACAGTCCTTAATATTCTCTGCTCATCAACCCAATAGCTTGGCACTCTCACTCTCCTTTGCTTTCCTTCACTCTCCAAATATATTACATACCATTCTTTTTAAGTCTCTCTCAATCTCTCACTCACACATCTCAAAATAACCATCTTTGATTTCACTATATATAGATCTATCATGAATTATCAAATCCACATTAATTTTTGTCAGCCATAATACATGCCTTCACCCTTAAGGCATCTCACATGGGTCACACTAAACACAACACACTTTCAAATAGGCCTAAGTTAATTTTGGGTCCTATGAAGACCTATTCATCCTGTTGACACTTCTTCAAGCATAATAATAACACAAGACCACTTTAAAATACATAATTCCACTCTTTATATCCCTTAGGACATCCTCAAATGATCATAGTCACCTTTTCTCACCTCTACATATGCTCAATCAACTCAAACAGAGACCTTATATATAGGAACACCATTACCAACCTTATATTCAACTTATTAAGCATTGTTCATACTCAATATAGATTGATCACATCTCCAAAACACTCATAGATCATCCTTATGGAATCTAAAACACTCCCCAATAGCCAATTCATCAAGAGATATCAAAACAATATCAAAATAATCTCAAACAATATTCTCAGGTCAATTATAATCCATGCATGAACACACAATAAATTTTGAAGCTCAAAATCCTTATTTGTACATATTTCTAGATATTCAAATCCCTAATGCCAGATGCACCTTGGAGTCTTCTACATATTTGCTTTTTCCTACAATAGTAAATTCAACTTCTATCAAAAGATATGGATAAAATATAGAGCTCTAGTTTTTCCCTATGTTAAATTCAAATATTTGAATTCAAACGGCCATAATTAAACTTTGAACACAATGCTTTCATCTCATGTTTTCTCAACTCAAATCAAATACACGTCACTGATCTTATTCGATCTTTAACACACAGTCTACCAATGTCAAATATTAAAACTTAGTCACTTTAACCTTATCTTGTGAAATATTGAAATTTTGGCTCAAAATGCTCTATTGATCTCTATAGATCAACCAGGACTTTAACTATCAAAACTCACCATTTGTTTAATTTTTACAAATAACCACTCACCATTGGATCCTTGTCCTATACTTTTTATCAATCCTTAAACATCATGCACCTATCCTCATCTCACTACTTCATAACTTCTTAGAGTAATGCATACCATCAATCTTGCTCAAACTTTAACTTGTGTAGAAATGACTAAGTATGGGAACCTTGCTTATCTACTTCGAAGGCCAACTTTGGACCTTAATAACTTTGGTCATGCTTTGTGGCATGATCTAAAATTTGGGCCAAATGATCTCCTCACACAAGATAATACAGCCATATAATAATATGATCCTAGAACCTTCACATGTGTGAGATATAATTCCATTAAAATGCCTTCTCAAAATATTTTGTCATAGAACCAATTATAATTAGAATTTTTCTGGGAGGACAACTTTGCTCTAGCATAGCTTTTGTCGTGCTTTAGTGCATGATCCCAAATCTATCACAAATGAACTATGATAAAAAATAAACAAATCAATATGATTATTTTCTCTTGACACCTTCATACATGTAAGATATAACACATTCAAAATTCTCACTCTGCTCTTCTTTCCACATTGCAAAATTGGATAAGTATGGGAAAACATAGTCAAACTACCTGGGAGCCCAACTTTGCACATGCATATTTATTATCATGCTTCATCGCATGATCTAAAATTTAGTGCATATAAAATAGGCATAAAAATGAATAAACCCATATGGTTATTTTATCCAGACACCTCCACTTATGTGAATTTTGACATCATCAACATGCTTACTTAGCTCTGCTTGAACCCTTTGTAAATTTGGCTAAGTATGGGAACTTAGTGAATTATATCTAATAAGCCAACTTTTTACCCTCATATATTTGATCATGCTTTGATGTATGACCTAAGATTTAGCACATAAGAAATAGGCATAAAACTAATTAAACCCATGTGACCGTCCTAACTCATCCACATGTGGAAATGGTGATGTCATCAAATTGCCTACTTAGATTTTCTACCACTAGACCCAAAGTGTCTAGATGAAAATTATGGACAACTAGATGAATTCCACTTATGCACACAAGCACTCAAATCTTAGAAAACATCTTAGATACCTAGTGTGCATGCTCAATACTCCATACTCATCCTTAAACATGTTTAACCAAGTCAAAATAGAAGACTAAGTAAGCCAACTACAACCACACTAAGACAAGCACATTGCACACTTTATCATTGTTACTTAGGCTATCAAAACACTTAATCCACTCAATAATAAACCTCAATGACATAACTAAAAATACTCCAACATGATTATGTGTATTATAATATGTATTTTTGGTGTCATTTGGATGGCATCTAGACATCAGGTGATCCAATGAGAGTTATGGACCCTTATGCTTCATGCCATGTGTGTTAATTATTGTGATTTTAAAGTACCTTGGCATAAATTTTAGAACACCTAAGTCATGTATACATGATCTCTTTCTTGTAATTCCTCCTTGTTTGTAAAATTGTTATGTGTCTTGTAAAACATACCTTTTGTTGAGTGTATTAAATCATGATATTGGTATCTTCACACATTATGTGTATCCAGTTAACCTCATGGATTTGCACCTTGTCTTATTGATATTATCATTGTGGGTGAGAATTTTATAGACATAATAGTATGTTATTAATGATTAAATATGTGAATGATAGTAAATTACTTATGTTAAGTGATCTCCCACTTCTAGAACTAATCATGTGAGCCTTACTTGATATATGTTTTTTAAATTGTAGTGTGAACATTTTGTGTACATGTCTTAGAATAAATGTGAATAGTGTTTTTAACATATTTATAAAGTGGTAATGTGGTCACACACCACTCATTTGATGTGTTTTCCCCTCTTGAAACCAACTTTTATTTGATTGAACTTACCAAGATATAATGTTGTATTGTATTGTGTAATCCTACATTCACTACTCTAGCATTGAGTATTAGTACAAGTATGAGGTTGAGGGTAGAGAAGCACTACATCCATAATTATTTTAACTGGGTATGGGCTATGAAGTGGAGTCTCACATAGGCTGAAAATCCACTTTTCCCCTTTGCACAAGTAGCCACCTAATTTTTTCAGAGTGTGTACCATGTGTGCCATAAGTTGGTCGTGGTATCTTAGTGCATAATGGCCACTTTGTGTATTTAGCATTCCTTTACCCATGTCTTCAAGGTTTTGGTAAAATAAACCATTGTGAAGTTTTAATATTTTTCCCTTATGAAGAACTAACTAGTCCTATAGACTTGGACATTTATGCAAATCAGCAAGGTGGTGCTTACTTAAATATATGCATGTGTTGACATGTAGGTGCAACCATGCTTTAGTTAAGGTATTTTCATTGCTATACCCATTGGAAATATTTTGGGATGAATATTTCTATTTTTAGATATATCATAACTAAGCCCTGATCAGACAATGTTTAAAATTCTAGGTATCTACTTGATTCTTGGATAGAGTGATGGAAGTTGGGTGATGACAATAGATGGATGATTTGGATGGTGGGATTGGTATCCCTGGACCATAATGTGAGCTCGTATGTGTGTTGGAAAACATGATGTAAGCCTTTGGTTTGAATGTGATGCTTTTTATAACTTCTCTGATGTTCAACATGGTTGGTGTGGGATGTTGTACTAACCCCTAAATAGTTGATGATGTAGTGGAGTAACCATAATGGTATGGATTACTACCCTTGTGATATGATATTATGTGATGAATTATCCTAGGTTTATGCATGTAGCATAATGTTATAGTGGAAGATTCCACTCTTTATTTGTGTTTCTATTTGTAATCCAGTGGGATTAGATAATTTATGTGTTATTGTCCTCACTTTGGTAACTATGTTATAGATAATATATGGTTCTAAATTTTTACCATTGGAACTTGCCTCTTTGTGGTGGCTTATGTGCATGTTTAATTTTGATTTTGGTGATCATGTGGTATGCTCAATTATTACTTGAATATTTTATAACTATTAAGCACTTCATCCATTTGAGGAATGCTTAAATTTGGTTACCATTATGTCATTGTCAGTAACATTAGAGTTGACATGGATCTTGTTGTGAACTATTTCTAACCACTATGTATATATCCCATATATGTATTATTTCATGAAGCAATAACAAGAAATAGTCAAATTCATGAAGTGATGGGTTCCTTAGTTAAATTTCCAAGATAGAGGAACCTGATGAAGCTAAATTTATTTGTATGTAATTATCAAATTATGGGTATTGGTTTTTACTCTTCCATAATTAGACTTATTATTTAAAACTAGTCTTAGCCTTGTATGCACTCTTCTTATGTTAAAATTGTAAAGAATATGTTTCCATAATGATACCCTTGTAAGGTTTATTTGTTCAAACTACTAACATAATTTAGGTAGCCATTGTTTGAATCACCAAATTGATGGATGCAACTCTTGCATGGAAGTGCAAATTGCATTCTTGTTGAAAGAATGTTAAGATAGGTGTAAGATACTGTATTATAAAACACCATATTCTTTTGATGTTTAATTACCCATTTTCATATTTGGCTAGAATGGCTAACTATAGAAGTGGTTTATTATAATTATCATCTATTGTTATGAATTTTGTTACTTATCAGAGGCATATTTAGTCTGATGAACATATTTGTAGATGGTTACAATAAATTATGAGGTAATAAATGTTCCTTTTTAACTTAAAGCATGAGATTCCAACCAAGTTGGGATACTTGTGAATTATTCTATTATAATTGTTGTATAATATACCATGTTGTCATATCAATGTTACAAAGGACACATGTAATAATGAGGCCATTACTTTGGTCTAATGTAAGTTAAAATGTGGTTGTCTTATTAATCAAAAAATAAGATGCCAATAAGGTAAGGATGAGCCATCATCACCCTTGAATGAGTAGTAATGCTTTAAAGGAATGATGATTGTTTAGTTGAACATATTTGATGTAATACTATTCCTTGACCATTGGTAAGTCATCATGATGGATCCTCTTTAAGGAAGGGAGGATGTCATGACCTAACCTTGCAATTGGTTAAAAATAATGGAGTAAAAGCCTATTTTAGCATGTGTTTCTAAGAATCAAACTAACTATTTTAGATGTGTATTCTATGTTAGAAGTGGTGTTATGAGGCATCTTGTATAATTATTATAATTTTATTGATAGTACAGTTGATGCTTATGCTTGATCCATCTTATCATATAGATATTGTTTAGTTTCATTATATTGTTATATGTATGCTATATAATGATTTTATTAGATTTTAGTTAACACTTAGTTGTGATGTAGTTCTATTATACTTTGGAATAGTATAACATAGCTATCATGATTATCAAATCATTTTTGGTTCATTACTATTTTAGATAATTATATTATTTGAGCATATCATGTTTAAATGTTATGATAATTACATAATTTTATTATTATAAGATATTTATACTAGTTCAATTACTACTAATGTTCCTTTTCAATGATTACAAGAACTAGGTAATGAGCTAGGCTCAACGATGGGATTCGATAGCTTAGGGCATAATCAAGGGACTATTGAGTAGTTGAAAGTTACCCAACAGGTATAATGTGCATGACTAAGATAATGAGTCGTAATCATTGTTAATCTTTCTTGTTATTCTATTTTTTCATCCTCATGACTATTCTAGATGTGTTGCTTTCTATTTTTTCTTGTTATTTTATCTTTATATTGAATGAGTTTTGTTTCCATTATCCTTGCTTATGCATGTCTAGTCTTATTTTACCCATGTTGAGATTTATTGTGTGACCCTATTCAGTGTGCAATTTTGTTTATTTTATGTTAGTTTCCTTCTTGTTTTATCTTGTCAGATTGACATGGCCAGGTGGTTGTATTTTTGGACCACGTGGCTTAATCTACTTATGTACCCTTTAACCATTGAATGTTTTTGTGTTAGGGGTCGATGGGCATGGGTGGACATTAGTTTTATTTGTTTTGATTTTTTGGGTTGACCCACACTCCCAAAAGTTTGAGATAATAATTTTAGGTGATGGTTTTAATTTTTGGGTAGACCTTTCCCACATGCCATTATTTCTACCATTCCATTTTTGGAAACCCACACCCCTTTTTGGGGAGCTGATTGTCATGTGAAAAATGTAGACCAAGTAGCAGGCGTTCAATAGGGTTTTGAAAGGAGAATGTTTTGTTGGGGAATTTACATATTGGCATTAGGTATTCTCTTTGCCACAATGACTCAAAGTTCAAATCTCCCCTCTAGTGTCTTATATGAAAAACTTGGAAAAGGGGTTGGGTTTTGTTTAGCTATTGGTTTGAACTTTTGGGCAAAACTATCTTTTATTTGGGGGAAGGTCAATGAAGGGGTAGTGGTCAAGATGGGCATGCTTGCTATCTAAGGGATGGAATCCAAGGAAATTGTAGGGAGGCATACTATAGGTAGGAAGGAGGTACCTGATTACCATAAAGAATGGAGGGGGGTCCAAGAAGAAAGAAAACTAGGAACTCTCCCTATAATTTTACCCAGTTTTGTAAGTAGTATGCAGTTGGATTTTAAGAAAGGAAAGCCATTATAGGTTCATGGGGAAGTCGTGAGACTTCCCTATGAACCTATAATGATTTATAAAAGATATATAATCAATTTAATTTTTAATAAAGGTGTTATGGGTTGTTTGTAATTTGATGGTTGGTTGCATCCTATTAAATAGATTGGCTTGGATTTTGATTTTTGTTCCTATTTAGTGTAATGTGGGTTTTTATTTATATGTTGAATGACACAGGAAGATCTAAGCTGTATACGACTATGTTTATAATTAATTAATCATATGTTATTGGAATCATGCTTCAATTGTTTAACTTACTTTAGATAGGGAATTTTACCTAATCAATTCCTTGTTGAAACCCTCATGGGTGAACCTTGCACATTTAGCTTCTTTCATTTTTGACCTTTTAATATTACTAGGAGATGATTTGGTTTTATTTACATTATGGCCTGAAATTAAGGTTTTATTTAATGATTTTTGGTTGTGAATAAAACCTTATATGTGTTGGGAATTACATATTCTTCTTGAATCCCTAGATGAGAAAGGAAAATAATAAACTCTATGTAGAATTATCTTGATTGATTTTGTGAGATAAATAAACTTGACTCTTTTGGCTTCAATCGACCTCCCTTGAATGAATGGCATCTTGACTTTGTTAGGTTTACTTTTTGGTTGAGTTATGTGGTATGCTAACCTTGGATGTTAATTTTTGCTTTAATGGACCATGAATGATCCATTTTCCATTGTTAATTTTCCTTATTAACCTATTATTTTTCCTTATCTATTAACTTCATTGCCTTACTATTTGGCCTTGGACCATTAGATGGTGTTTTTATTACATGTTAATTATGAGTTATCCATAATTTTGGTTGAATAGTGGCTCATGTGTTATTATGATAAAGATAGGCTTGAGTTATTAGGCTATCAGAATAAACCACCTTCAACTAGCCAGTTCTTACATTGATTAATGTATTGAATTCCTTCTGGAGTTATTATATGTTATTACCTTTGGTGCAAAATAGTTTTAAAATTTGTGTTGGCTATACTTAGATGTTTCAAATTTAGTCGAGTCATACTTTTAAAGTTCTGATCGGGTTTAGTTGGTTGGGGTAATTATTGATAACATTTTAGAGTTGAATGTTGCTCTTTCAATTGATACCTATGGTGTTCATTGGTGTATGAGATTTTGTTGGATATATTAGCCCCTTCTACTTTTGTTTATTATTGTTTTAATTTCTTTAGTGGCTTAGTATCTCACACATGCTTTATACTAGCACCTTGTTGTGGGAACCCACCACCCAGCTAATGGTTGGGATGGTGAGGACCACCAATAGAGGGCTCATTGTGCTGGTTAGGAGGGGTTATCCTCCTCTTAATGAGTGTATCTATTTCATGGCATCTAGATATTGATGTTGTAGCATACTCATTTTCAACACCTATTAGTGTACACTTTTTGTTGGATGTTCATACAATAGTTAGTTGTTGTTCTATTATTATATTGAGTCATTTATGTATGTATGAAAGTTAGAAACATAAATTGTTGTGAAAGTGTAGTGCTAAGTTGGATACATTATTGGGTTACAAAAATGATAACTTTACACTTATTTAGTGATAGCATTATGATATCCAATAATTGTTTAGTTGTATTTACTTACCATGTTTTATGATGTGTTCGGATCTCCTTATGAGAATTCATGAGTGAAATGGCATGATTTTTCTAGATCATTTTGTAACCACTTTTTGGGATAATGTCAATTCAATTGATTTGGAAATATAAAAACTAATGTTTAAACCACTTTTAGATATTATGGTAATTATATTAATGTGAAAACTTAGTTATACCCAGCCACATAGTTGGCTATTCATTATTGTTACTTCCTTTGATGTATATCTTGCTTCAATAGTCTTAATAATTTTGATATTCTAGCTCACTCTTAGATGATGATCTCTTCTTCTAGCATTAGATGTAGATGAATATGGATCCTGGTCATTAACATTTTATTTAGCCATGGAGGTAGATGTTGTTAAAGTAATGTTTTCAGTTGATGATAGTAATCTAGTATTGGTTGTTCTAAATTAATTAATTATGCTGGTAGAATTTTAATATTGAATTAATATACTATTGCAAAAGATTATTATTGGGTAGTGAGAGTTTTGAAATTAATGGTTGGTTATTTTAACACTTGTAATTTGATTATTGTGTTTGTCTAAAGAAATGAAATAGCACACTCTTAACAACATAATCAAACTTGTTCCTTATATATGATATGATTCCACATTGTTCCTAAGATAAACTTGTGCCTAGAAGGACTTGGATATTAATGATTTTGATCAGTTCTAGTAAATTATTTTGGTGACTTAGCCTATTGAAAACTTTGTAAAGGTTGTAGATTATTTGTATATGTTTTTGTATGATTATAGTGGATCATATTTTTATTCTTGGTTAATATAATGCTAATGAAATTCTTTTTATTTAAATTATTATTTTAATCAGTTGAGCAAGGTTATTAGCAAGATAACCCTTCATGCAATGGACATCATGGTGCAATGACCTCAATGGGAGATTCAATAATTGAATTCCATATTGGTATCATCTTTTCATTGTTTGCATTAAGTTGTCATTGAATTTTAAGATAGACGGTGGTTTATTGATAAGTGAATATGCATGCTTTTATAATGAGACCGGTTTTGGTAATAACATTATAATGAGTTTTATAAGTTGTGTTGAACATTATGTTAATAAATAGTCCTTGTAGTTTGTAAGCTAAACTCAAAATTTGGGTTTGGATTTAGCCTCATTTGTGAACCTATGAAGTTTATACTAGTCTATTTTGGATTAACTTAAACATCATTATTATTAGCAAAACATGACATGAACCAAAGGATAAGTAAGAGGTTAAATAGATGTTATACTTCTATTTTTATCTTATGGATGGTTCACCTATGTCGTATGGGGGTTTTACTCTCTTTGCCATTTGTATGTTGCTTGGTGTGATGCTCACTTATGTGATGCCATCCACCCATGACCAAATAGATTGTGGCTTATATAAATGCAATTCTAATATCATAGATTTATTATCTAATTGATAAAGCGTTATAATGTGAGGACCGTGAGTCAAGGATCATCCATATGATTCTAATGGGTAGCACTACTTATGAATAATGTATGAGTTATGTATTTAGCAATTAGTTAATGTTATTACAAGTTCATAATTAAACCTTATCATGGTAACCTTTGTGACCTTGTGTATATCAAGAATGGAAGCAACCATTGTATATGTTTACTTAAGGTTATGATAATTATTATTGTGGTAGTATGATATTATCTCTTATAGTGTCATTTCCATATGGATAGTGGGAGTGCAATGTTTTCTAACCCTATGGATCATGGTATAATAATCCAAAAAGGAGGGAATATGCCATAACTGTTAATGGCTCATTCAGTGTTTACAGGATTAAGATGGGTTTTAGATCTTGTTGTTGTGATTGGGAGTAGCTGAGTGTAGATGGTTGTCTCCTAGGATTTTATAAATTTAATTAAGATGATTTTGGTATGAAGATTCTCCTATTAATGATTCAAATTTCATGATTAATTACTTGTACCTCCTTTATTTTTGAATTTTATGCATGAGACTCATTGAGGAAGTTAATATTGGTTACTTTCCTTCTTTATTTAGGTGGTTTGTCCTAGCCTACCAGTATGAAACTGGGAATCATATGGGTACCACATTCTAGGGAAAAGCATTTTAATCTCTTAAGCATCAATCTACAACCAAAAAATGGTCATCTGGTTACTTACCTAGGGATGTGGATTCTTAAGTGGTTCATTAGGGAAGGCTTGTGCCTACCACAAAGCTCAGAGGTTATTAGTGTGGGAATACACACTAATACCCCCCAAATTTTATACCATCCTAAGTGTAACTTACTCCTCTATGGACCCTCTAAGGATGTTAAACGCAAGCTAAGTATTCAAATAAACCCAATGTGGTTTTGGGGTGTCTAGATGCTATTGTTTGGCTCTATTTTATTGCACCTTATTGTAAGAAGTTTCGTAGTGTTTTTTTTTCATAGTTTCATTTAACACTATTGAGCAAACTCATATTATTTTTTGGGGGGGTTATTTCATCTATTTTTATCTTCTTTGCCCACACCTCCATAATAGTATTATCTACTGGCACTTTTTTTTGCTTATTTTCTTATGGGCACATATGTGTAGTATTTATGAAGAGTGAGAAAGATTTTTTAAGGCATCCAAAAGTGAGGTAGTGGAAGCATATGAAATGAACATTATTCTAGTTTTAAGATTGTAATATCCCTTATATTTGAACCTATATCATCTTATTTTCATCGTGTGTTTGCCTATCTTGATGAACCTTTAAATGTGTAAGAATTTAAATGTTGTTCCCTCCCTTGTTTTGAAATCTTTACTTATTAAAATATAATTAGAATAATATCTTATTATTTAAATCATAATTCAATAAATATTTAAATTCACATAAATTATGAGGAATTTTATAATAGATTCTATTAGCAACTTGTGCCTAGCCCCTCTGTGAAGGCCAGAGGAGCTAAGTTAGGACCTAGAGTAGGGTTAGTGGATATGCTTGTGGAGTGTAAATTTTAACAATGTAAAATGAGTTATTGTTGAGTGTAAGGGACTCTTTTGACTTTGTACTAAGATATTTGACTTGGACAAGTAAGCACACATGGACTTATAAGGTAATTAAGAGAAGGTATGGACTTGTAAGAAGGGATGTGACTCTTGTAAGAAAAGTACCATCCTATTTATTCGATTGGGTGAAAAATCCTTGGGATAAAAAATTTATAAATTATTTTTCATACACTTAATAAATTTTTTGTATAATCATAATTTTTAATGTTTGGAAAAGAAATCCATCCTCATAATAATTAATAAAATTTCCTAAATAGTTATTTTAATCATTCGAAAAAATAAGATAATTAATTAATTATTAAAATAGAACTATCTTGGATAATTATTCGAATTAATAGAAAAGTGGTTTTAACTATTATGAAAATTAAGGTACTTTTAATGATTATTCTAAGGAGATTTATAATTAATAAATTGCTTGAAAAGTGATTTTTATCACTTTAATTATTAGAGTAATTTAATTAATTATTTAAGTGAGGACCTAATTATTTAATTTACCAAAAAATAATCTTAATTACTAATTTATTAAGGCAAGTTATTTAATTAATTCAAAAGCCTAAAGTGAAATTAAAAGGAATGTCAGCTTGGGAGCTAAAGCAAAGAGAGGAAAAGATATTCTAAAAAGGGCAAGTGAGGCTTATGAGGTATTTTACCTCCTCAAATTGGTTTGCCCCCATTTTAGAAGGTACAAATACAAGGTGAAAATCATAATTGAAGTTATGTTAAATTTGATAATTATTTCTTCATGTTTGAAGAAGCTATTGGTATGAATAACTAATAGGTGTTCATTATTTTGGTGTTGATCATTCTACAAAATGTGTCTTTTGATGCCACCTTTATGAAAAGAGATCTTTTTACTTGCCCTAGAGTGGGGTGATTTGCCTTAAGGAGATATTGTGAGGTTTTTGTGAAGTTTTTTAGGCTCATTTCTTGCATATTATTTTGATTAATATTTGCCCTATTTTTGTAAGTGGAACAAACTATTTTGGCAGTTTGGTTTAGGGTTTGGAGGCCCCTTTTTGGATCTATTTATGCAAATTAATATTTTAGAATTATTTTCTAATTTTATATACATTAGCATGGGGTTTTTGAGAATATTTGTGGAAGATTTGAAACTCTAAATTGATATAAAATTAAATAATAATTTTTAGATTATTATTTAATTATTTTTGATAGGAAACTAAGGTTTTCATAATTTTAAAGTAATTTTTGTTGACCTTCCCATGGAAATAAAATTCCAAAATTATTTTTATTTGATAGTAATTATTTTTATGATCAACTTAAGCTCTTTTTTGCATCATAATTCTAAATATTGAGGGAGTTATGAATTTTTGAAGTTTTCAGTTGTTCATAGGAAATAATATTTGCTGAGGGCAAATTTGAAAGGGTTTCATTATGAATTGATTATTTTAGTAATTTTCTAAGTTTTGGTGATTGGTTTATACTAAGCTTGAGAAAGGATTAGAGTGATAAAGGACTTCAATTTAACTAGTGTGGTGCTACAATTTGGAGGCTTAAAACATTCATTTTAGGCTCTTTCTTCATTATGACAAGAGCCATTAGTGGCCAAGTTCACAAGGTATTTATTTCAAGGTGAATTGGAGTTAATTTTCAATTTAGAGGTGAAATTGTATAGGGTTTACTAATTTTTAATTTTAGAATTTATGGATTTTGGAGAAAACCCTTTTTTGGTTAAATCATCCCATTTGAGGACATTATAGTGGTATCAGAGCACCGATCTTGTCCACCTGTGAGGTTTGGTATTAATTTAGATACAAACAGGTAAAAGGAATTTTTGTTATCAAAAAAAATGAAGAATCTATGGAAAAAATGGAAAAATAAAATCTCTAGAATGTAGGTAGAAGGCTAGGGAACCTATGCCAACCAATGGAGGATGTAATCAACACCTTGGAAGAAATAGAAAAGAGGTTATCCAAGGTAAATCAATAACAATATGAGTCCATGAAGTGGGTGGTACATCCCTCAAGGACTTACTTGTTTCAACATGAACTTTTAAAATACATAGATGAGGAGGTAAGGCTCTTGGTTACTAGTTGTATTAATATTATTTTTAGACTAACGGTTCCTAAAGTTCCCTATAGTGATAAAATCATTGAGGAAGTTATTTTTGGAAAGATTCCAAGATCTCCAAGAGGATAAAGGACACTCCTTGGCTAGAAGGGTCAACATTATAAAAACTATGGCTTCAACTAGGTTATGTATTTTTATGTTAGATATGGAGTGTGATGAACTTATTGTTAATATGTTTCAACATTTTTTTGCAATTACTTTTAAGAATCCTCCAAAAAATGTTGTAGCTTCTATGTAATGAATCTTGACCTTGACACTCAATTAGAGTGATGATATTTATAATCCATTATTCTATTTTGTTAATTGGTTTATAGTTAGAAAAGAAAAAAAATCAATTACACATATACTGTTTGAAAATGTTGCAATTGATTGTGAGGGAAAATTGAGGCCTTATTTGATAGTGGAACATGTAGAGGCAGAGATTACCAAACTACATGGATATTTTGAGGGAAAAAATGAAGAGATAACCCTTCATGAGGGTTCCTATTAATGATCCAAAGAAATAAAAAAATAGATTTGAAGGAGGAAGATGAGTTACAAAAAAATGACACTTTGGGCAGCCTAGAGTGGAAAATTGTGAGATCCAAAAATATGAATTTTTAGAGTAGAAAAGAAGGCTGAAAATGACAGATGAAAATGAGGAGATGATAGTTGTTTTTGGGAAGCCAAGTACTCCAAACTTTGGTATTAAAAAAGATAATTTTGAAGAAGCCAAAGAAATTGAGATATTCATAGAAAGGTAGGAGTTGAATGATGATTTTTGTGTGGTATCTAATAATTATGTGCATGACAGTGAAGTCACAAAGGGTGAAAATAAGGATCTTGAACCTAAGAAGGAATTTGTATGGAGTGATGAAGGGGATATAATTTCAAATCATAGGTAGTCAATGAGTCCAAAAGGAAAATGCCCTATCATGAAATTGGTATGTATGCATGAATCTGATTTTTATGTTACTTGGATAGAAGAGGAGGATATAAAAATTGAATTGTAAGGGTCGTACCTAATTTTTTATGGGTAACCCCTTACACCATGGTTTATGAATAGATATAGAAGTATGGGTAAAGTTTTGACACCTCTTTTGGCTTTGGAAAAGGATCAAGTTATGAGCAGCTATTTACTTTTTTTTTTAAAAGAAAAAGTGGTATCATTTCCTTTCAAAACATTTTTAAATAATTTTGTTATATTCAAGATCACTAATCTATACTAGGGGAAATTTATCATGCACATGGAAGCCAAGGGTAAGGGATAAAGGTGAGTATGCACATGTTGATTCTAATTTGTCTAAAAATCAGATTTCTATATGTAAACACAACAGCTTTTTGGAAGGCAACACATGATTGTTTTGAGAATTTTAAAACACTTGATAGGTAGGAGGAAGGTACATATAAGTTATGAAATTTATTTCTCATAGATATTAGACTTCAAGGAAAAACATAGACATGTATGGAAGAGGGAAATTTAGAATTTTATAACATATATCAGCCATGGGAACAAGAAAGGTATGAGGACATCTATTTCCATGTTTGTCTACATGAAAAATAGTGATATATTTTCATAAACAACCATGTCATCATGAAGGAAATGTTGATTTGATTAATACAGTCCAACTTATGCAAGATTTAGAAAACATGTTTTTGTTGGCACTTTGGGAAGGTGACATAAGGAGCTTTCACACCAATAGGGTATAGCCTCCTTGTAGATATTTTGGGAACTCTTGATGAGCTTATGGAGTGTTACATGTATGCATAGGAATGTTGATAGTGGAAAACATTTGGAAGGGCACATGTCATGCACAAAGAGGCTCATATATGTTAAATTGTACTACTTTGAGGCCTCACATCATGGTAAGTTTACAATATGGTACCTAGATGATTAATTTTTTCTTGATTGGAAAGTGTAACATGGAATTTGGGGGGGCATTACCCTCATGTCAACAAGTTAATCAAATTATATTATGTATTTTATTTCAATTTATGGCCACATATCACTTCCTTGGAGGGTATAAGGGAAATGAGCTTCCTCATCCACCACTTGGTATCGAAAGGGGTCTTTGACTAGGAACATTTGGAGCCTTTGGAAGGCTATGAGGACACATCTAACTCTTTGGGAGAAGCCCCCAAAGAATAAATAAATTAGGTTTATGGCTCCATTGAGGGCTACCACTTCTTGGGAAGTAAGGACATATTTTGTTTGTATTATGGGATGTGTTGGCAAGGTGGAATGGCATTCAATATCTATTTGGGATATGTCACACTATGTTTTTTTTCAAAAGTTATTACACCTAATAGGTACAAGAGCAAGGCTTTTTGAGGACTATAGCAGGTTTTACCATTTGGACATGGTAATTGGGCATATGAGCTTGCATTTATTTAAGGGCAAGCAAATTTAAGAAGGGAGGAAAGTGATGTTACCTTTTCACATAATTTTTTTAATTAATTAAATTGATTGAATAGTGATTTTAATCATTTGAAAATATAAAGCAATTAATTAATTATTAAAATATAACTATCATGGATAATTATTTGAGTTATCAAAAAAGTGGTTTTAACCATTTGTAAAATTAAGGTAATTTTAATGATTATTATAAGGGGATTTATAATTAATAAATTTCTTGAAAATTGATTTTTATCACTTTAATTTTTAGAAAAAAATAATTAATTATTTAAGTGAGCACATGATTATTTAATTTCCCAAAAAAAAATTAATTACTAATTTATGTAAGCAAGTAATTTAATTAATTCAAAAATGCCTAAAGTGAAATTAAAATGAATGTTGACTTGAGAGCTAAGAAAAGAAACGAAAATATATTCTAAAAAGGGAAAGTGAGGCTTATGAGATATTTTACTTCTCCAAGGTGGTTTGCACCTCTTTTGAAAGGTAAAAATATAAGGTGATGATCATAATTGAAGACATATTGAATTTGATAATTGTTTCTTCATACTTGAAGAAGCTATTGGGATGCATTTCTATTAAGTGCTCATTATATTGATGTTGATCATTCTAAAAAAGGTGTTTTTTGATGACAACTTTGTGAAAAAAGATCTTGCTACTTACCCTAGAGTGGGGCAATTTTCCTTAAGGAGCTATTGTGAGGTTTTTGTGAAGTTTTTGAGGCTCATTTTTTGCAAGTGGAGCAAACTATTTTGGAATCTTGGTTGAGGGTTTGGAGGCCCATTTTTGGATCTATTTATGATAATTAATATTCTAGAATTTTTTTCTAATTTTTTGCACATTAGCATGGGGTTTTTGAGAATATTCATGGAATATTTGAAGCCCTAAATTGATAGAAAATTAAATAATAATTTTTAGGTTATTATTTAATTATTTTGACAGGAAACTAGGGCTTTCATAAAATTTTGGTGACCTTCTCATGGAAGGAAAATTACAAAATTATTTTTATTTGATACTCATTATTTTTATGATCAATTTGAGCTCTTCTTTGTATCATAATTCTAAATATTGAGGGAGTTATGAATTTTTGAATTTTTTAGTTGTTCGTAGGAAATGATATTTGTTGAGGGCAAATTTGTAAGGGTTTCATTTTGGATTAATTTTTTTAGTAATTTTTTGAGTTTTAGCAATTGGTTTGGACTAAATTTGAGTAAGGATTAGAGTGGGAAAGAATGACTTCAATTTAGCTAGTGTGGTGCTAGGGTTTGGAGGGTTGAAACATTCATTTTAGGCTCTTTCTTCATTGCAGCAAGAGCCATTAGTGGCCAAATTCATAAGGTATTTATTTCAAGGTGAATTGGAGTTTATTTTTAGTTTGAAGGTGTAATTGAAGTAGTTAGGGTTTGTTGATTTTTAATTTTAGAATTTTAAAATTTATGTATTTTGGGGAAAACCCCTTTTTGGTCAAATCATTCTATTTGGGGACATTACATATATGTATGTTGACTTATTATTTTATAAACTCAAAAGTTGGCCTTCATATTTGGCATTCTCTCCTTGAAGCTTTATCTCCATACCTATTATGGGGAAATGAGAATCAAAATTTAGAAAATGATTTTTATTTGGGATTATAAAAGATCTTAAGGTTTTTAAGAGGTTCCTCTAGATCGTAAGGACGAGATTATTCTAATCTAATGGTGGTTGCTTAATCCACCATATGAAAAGTCAAAGAGGAAATTTTTGAATTTATTTTATTTACAACTAATTTTATTTAGCTAGCTTCTAATTTAACCTATTTTTAGACCACTATTAAGTAGATTAATTTTTCCCAAATCTTTTTGGGTGATGTTTATATCTCTAATGGACAATAAAAATTAATAAGGAAATATTAGCCATTTTATTAAATTATGATAACTTAAACATGAGAGTTAATAAATTTAAACTTTTGATTTAAAACCTTGTTTTGTTTTATCTACATGTAAACATAGTTTGAAACTTTTAAAAATAAAAATTATTTTTAGTTGTTATATAATTATTTAGTGTGTTTTGGGCATTACATTAATTTTAAATAAATATTTAAATTTAAAATTTTTAAATTATAAGATGTGGAAGTAAATATATTTAGATATGAAATGTGTAATTGTTAATTATATAAATTTTATTCCCATTAGGTATGTTTTTTTCCAACCAGTTCTATGAGACACTTGCTGGAGTAAAATTTCATTACTTTTTTTCTTATTTTGGAAGTTGATTTGGAATCAACATAAATAAAATACCTAAAAATTAAATTTCTCAAATATGAAAGTGAAATAAATTTAAAATAGCTTAAAATTAATACTATAACATTAAAATAAAATTTAACACAAGTTCTGCTATTTTTAGCAAGGTGTTTTCTAAACTGATTTATATAAAAAATTTATAATGTAGTTTTTGATCTATTAAATTCAATTTAAAATTTATAATGAAATCATCATTTTATTTTAGATTTAATTATTCTAAATATTTAAACACATTAATTTTAAATTAAATAATAGGTTGTAAGAGTTAAAAAAATGTATTCTTCTTGTTATGAATTAAAACAAAGGTATTTCTGAACCTGATTTATTCAACTTGGAAGAGTCGTGTTTTGTTTCTCTCCTAAGATTATAGGTCAAGAAACCTTGTTTAAATTATAACCTTTCCAATATTTTATGAATTTTAATGACTATGATGTTTTCTTTTTACCTAAAATAAATGTTGGCCTTAGGTCAATTTTGGGTCGTAAATATTTTTAGCTATTTTAGGTCCTAGATGTATCTTGTTAGATCAAAAGGGATCATTTTAGTAATTGATTTGGAACACACCATAAGAGTAATTTTCCCATTTTTACTCAAACTTATAAGTCTAAATGTAAGTGATCCTTCCATGAGATACTCCTTATAACTCTTGATAGTGCCTAGATGCCTTGAGCCAACTAGTGGCCATATTGTTACCCGCAAAGAGTAACAATGTTACATTTAGTCATGTTGTCAATTAGTGAAGGCCGGTTATCTTCAAATTTAAACTAACACTAATTTAAGAACTAGTAAAAAAAAAGACTTGATTCTATGTGTGATGGGGTCACTATAGATATGCAGGCAACTCAAGGAGTGGGTGTGGGCTTAATAAACTAACCCTTAGGAGCTCTCAGAGTGTGGGAAACTAAAAACTAGCTTTAGTGTGTTATTGGAACACATGATTAAATTATCTAATTCTCATTATACATGATTAATCATGAATGGTATGTTATATTTTTTTGCACATGTTTTTATCATCAGTTTTAGCAACATGGTTTTCTTAGTTGATCATTTATTAATGATAATGATCCCTATTGATTATTGAGATTTGAGATTATTATCTCCCTATTAATATTGGAAACTTTTTGAGACTCATTTGGAAGGTGACGTTTCTCTAAGTAGTGTAATTCAAAGATTTATGAGTCATTGACTACATTAGAATAAGATAATCTAAGTTCCTAGTCATGTCTAATTCTTGTTATGACATTGCATGAAAGTGTTTAGGTAAGCACTAGAACCTTGTGATGTCATAGATAGTGATTTATGACCTTAAGATGTGTCATTTGTTTGATTAGATGAATAAATATTTAGAAGTTTGTATGAGTGACGTATTAATTCCCTTGTTGGCTTAGATTGCTAACTCTTGTTCGATGATGATGTCTCGTGGAGGAAGCCATCATAAATATAAGGAGAACTACATTGAATTCTAATTCTATGGATTGGGTATGTAAGATACCCAAGTTGTGGTGGGGGCATTGGGTCTATGTCCTTAGGTTAGGTTAGGGGTGCTTGTCATCTTCCTTCATTTTAACTTTTTACATGTGGTTGGATTAGATTTATAGTTAATTGTAACTAAGTAAAATTTGAGTTTGATTATCGTGTGGTTATTATCAACTAGTTCACTTTAAATTTTTTGGTTTCCTTGCCTTGAGTTCCTTAAGAGTAGAGTTATTAGTGTTAGATGACTCTCCCTTGGTGAGATTTAAAGTGGTAATATTGTGTTAAGAGATTTTTATTCAATCAATTTATTCTCTTCAGTTTGTTGATTGGGTTATATAAATTTGTGATCCTTTAAATCAAGAAATTATGATTTAGTACTTCTTAATAATGTGACTTGTTCCACTTCATTAATCATAATATTAATTATTTATTTTTGGAATCATATTAATCTTAACCTCTTCCACTTGCATTCTAATATTAGTGAGGCCTTGTGCTAGCAATCAAATGTATTAAATAAATATTATAATATTTTTTTGTGACACACTTTAATTATGCATTGATCGAATCACAATAGTTAAACATTAAGCAACATAATGAATGAATAAATAACACTAAAATAAGATAACAAAAGAATTACATCAGTTTTGGGATAAAATTTTTGCCCATGATAAAGATTTAATAATAATGGATATCTTCAACCATAAGCTTAGTATAATCAGGTATATTTCATGATATGTCCATCTCAACACATATGATAGCCATAACTATGTTCTTTTGGTGAATAGTTCCTGGATCTCTTTTGATAAATTTGCTTAGTGTGTCACCTATGATCTGATATATTTAAGGCTCCCATAGTTCCATAAGAAAGCCTAACATCTTAACCCATAGGTCGATATTGTTAATTTGATCCTATGTGGGGTCTAACCATGAATACTATCTATCTATAATAAGGGAGTCATTGCCCCAAAACCAAGGTCTGCCCATAGATATCTTTTATTGATCCTCTACTAATTTAAAGATAAACATGATGAATTCTCTATTCCCTCTCTAAATATTAGGGGTGTAGCCCAATATTTGATCCCAAGTATTTTGGACCCACCTATGGAGATAATTTTCCATGTATAAGTGAGCACGGAATCATCTAATGAGGGCCTACTTAGTATAAGTTATGATCTTGTCTTTATGGAGATAAGGATAAATGGTTGCCTACATGGAATTAAGGAGATCTTGAATTTTTCCTCCATTTAATGTGTTTCCCACTTATCTATGCTCCACTGACCATGTTTAGGTTTGGTTTAGTGCTAAGTTATTTCTCCTCCATGCATGCATAATCTTAGTAAAGTGATTGGGTGTCACGAAGACCATCTAATAAGTGTTGGTTAGTTATGCAAGTTTGCAATCGATATTGGAGAATAGATCCTAGAATCAATCCTAACCAATGATTTTTAAAGACTTTGGGAGAGGTTGACATGTGATCATCAAGTCATGTGTTCATATCTCCATCCTCTACTTAGAAAGGCGACTATAAGATGGTTATTTTTGAAGGTATTCCCTAGTTTGAAACCAAGGATGTTACCCTAATTTTTATGTCACTACCATGAACTCTAATTTTTCCCATATATATAATATATTTTAATATTAAAATTATATGAGTGTGTGTAATAATTTTAAGTGGGGGATAGGAGGCCATTCAGCCAAAGGGTTGACAACTCCCCCAACCTCCCCTCCACTATCACCTAACTATGTAAAATTTTATCCATCAAGGAGGGTGGTATGACAATTTTCATCCCCTATCTATTACCATATTAGTGGGGATGGCTAGTGGTGAGACTACTCAGTCATGTTGTAGACAAACAACTTTTTGATGAGCCATGTCATGTGTGTGTGTAATTTATATATATATATAATATTATTCAATTTTTTATATTTAGTTTCATTTTTTTAATTTGAACATCATATTCATATTCATATTCATTTTATAAAAATATTATACACTTGACTTTGTTATATTAACATAGACTAATAAACTCTCATTTTTTTACAAAATAATATATGTATATATATGTGTGTGTATGTATATATGTATGTATGTGTGTGTATGTATATATATGTATGTAATATTAAGATAAATATTGTATGTGATATATATGCTATGTATAAATCCTCTTCCTTCATCTTAACATTACAACCCAAAACTAAAAAAAAAATAGAAATAATCAATCCTTTTCAACATAAAATCAAATGATAAAAAATAGAATAGTTGACCATTGCATTCAGAGGCTTAATGGATCGGTCAAGATGGATAATTTTCTTCACATATTCTAAAATTACCCTTTAATTTAGTATGATGTTCTTATGAACCTATTAACCTCTTCTAAAGATTTTTCATTCCATTTAGATACTAAAATTTGATTATATATGATAAAATAATCTTATACATTTGATAAATATCACTCATGTCTCAACCCTTCAGTTCATGACCTTCCCACTACCAAAAGGCCCATGTCCACCATCTCATT
Source organism: Torreya grandis (assembly GCA_037957365.1). Classification (NCBI taxonomy): domain Eukaryota; kingdom Viridiplantae; phylum Streptophyta; class Pinopsida; order Cupressales; family Taxaceae; genus Torreya; species Torreya grandis. The sequence continues at coordinate 1,935,536 of JARHVA010001166.1, read as the reverse complement.
GTGCCTAAATGTTTATCCTATAATCTAACCCTGATATTATGATAAACTATATCACTTGTAACCCATAATATACATAAAACATAATTTATATGCTACTCTATCAGTTACATATCTTTATCAACTTTCTATTCTCCTAGACAGTATTGTCTATACTAGGACAATAGTGTCAATGCTAGTGTCCCATGTCTGACACTAATGTCCAAGCATTAAAAATGATAAAATTTGAATATATTTTTACATGTATGGGTTGTCCTATATTTATTAATTAACACTCCCTAAGATAAAGGTGTGATATAAATATAAATCAAAGACCATTCTTTATGGGAAAGTACAAATCAAGCACACATCTATCTTATACTAAGCAAAAACACCTCTCAAGATTACCAAACTACACTATTCTTACCTATTTAAAAACTAATCATAGGATTAGTATTATTAAAATTTTGGAGAATTCAAAGAAAAACCTAGGAGTAGTATTTGGCAAGTTAGAAGATAGATCACTACATGCACTCACATACATCATATTTCATAAGTGTTCACACATAATCCTATATAAGGGGGAAAAATGCATTGGTCTGAGGCCCTCTTTGGAGTATATAGATATGTAGGTAATGTTCATTGATAAAGGGGTATTTGAGGTTAGATCCACTTCAATTGAGCCCATTAACCCCTATTTTGTAAGGTGACATGCCCTAATTAGAGGACCTAGGGTTTTGAGCTACATACTTATATCTAGAACCCAAGCACATGTTCTAAGTTGAAAAATATGCAAGGTGACCATGAACCCTAACAAGAATAGTTGATCTTTATAGAAAGGGAACTATACTTAATTTTAGATAAAAGTGTCAAAACTAGGACAAAAGCATCAATGTTAGTGCCCATCTTTTGACAGTAGTGTCTAGGCTGATAAAGAGTTAATTTTAAGAATTTGATGATTCAGAGTGGAACATCAAAATGTCTTATACTACATCTTCACTTATTAGATATTCTTAAACATCATTACATAATCCAGTATTATTTCTTCTTCATGTTACTACATTCAAATTCCTCTTTATCATTGTAATTTATATATTTAGCATACTTTCATAATTTAACACTTTATTAGAATATTGTGAATCTAAATTATTTAATTGGCCTAATTTTAAAATATCTTAGTAATTTTTTTATTGGGATAATGTCTCTTTAACTCTTTCTTAAAATGATAAAATATTTGTGAACCCGACCTCTGAGTGTAATTAAACCAAAAGCCTAACTTACCCTAAGGTTTCAACTTATTTTTTAGAGTTTTAAATTGCTACATTTATTTTTACAGATCAAATTTTTTTATGAGTATAATATAGGTAATGTTTATTTGCTTTTTTTACCTATCCTTCATTGCCTTTATTTACAATGTGTTTAGATTTATAAGCCTTAAAATGAATACCCATAGTGATAAACCTAAGGACTCTCATCCTTTAAAATTTATATTCAATCTTCCTAATGAGTAATACATTGCTTATGAGGATCTCATGGCTAACAAGAAATGTGATAAAAATACTTATTTTATAGCCACCATTTAAAATTATGCTAATGAATTGACCAATGACATAGCTGATGTAAATACAAATATTGATGATCAAATAGAGATTGATAGCACCATTTTTTATTATACATATGGTTATGATAGTTATTCCACATATTTAGAAAGTGATTCTAAATAGCCTAACTCTTTTGTGCCTCTTTTATTGCATGATATTCAATCTAAAGATGTATTGCTTGATAAAAAAATGTAGTTTATCTTTACCATTTTCTAGTTCATTGTATTGTATTTAATGTTATAAAATGAACATGCATACAACACAAAGAAGCATATGATTCCAATTGTTGATATATAATACTCTTCCATGCATAGAATATTCTCATGACATCAATGCATATAAATTTTAATACATGTATCCTTTAATAAATAATGAACATGTTATAAATATTTAGTGCCTTTCTTCTTTGATAAATGTTGAAAAAGTTAAAAAAATATGAAGATTCTTTTCCATTTTTAGCAAATGAAAATAATGAAATTACTTCTCTTTGTCTAGATTTCAATGATATAAATGTATGCAATATTTCTCTTCCTCTCCTTATAGAATGGAAACATGAAAATGATAACACTAATCATAACATTCAACCATTACATGAATTAATTCAAAACTATAATATTACTTCTCAAAAGACCATATCTCTTATGCATGTCATGGGTGATCTTCAACAAAAAGTACAATTACTTTAACAAACATGCAAATCATTTCAAGATTTTTAATATAAAACATTGAATTTAAAAAAATCATTGGGGCTAATTCAAATACGTAAAAAGACACATGAAGATATTAATATTGAATCGAAAGATACATATACAACACATAATAACCTCTTGTAAGCAATAATGAGTAGGTAAAGGTTTTACATAAAGGAAAATAATTAGAATATAGAATAACTCCTATAATTAGAGAAGATAATTTTACCAATAGGAAACCAATTAAGTTTTATCACACTAGAGATTGACCACATGAAATACTAAACGTATTATTGGATAAGAAGTTGATTACTCTTGTTAGAAATTACTATCATCCACTGCAAAGACTTTAAAATATCAAAGGACAACCATTTTTCACTTATCATGGTATTAATGGACATCATAATGACAATTTTTATACTTTATGATAAAATATTTCACAACTTGTAGATAAATTAGTTATTAAATTTAATAACGAGAAAACAAGGTCTCCTTCTCCCACTTCTTCAATAAGTTATTCTAAGAGGATCAACACATCTCATGATAGTCCTACCAAGGAACAAATGGTCTATCATCCTTTTCAAAAGAAAACCATTGGAATAAATCCTTTTTTTACTACACACTCTACAATTATCGATCTCTCCCATGCTAATCCTACTAAGGAACCATTGGTTGATCAAGTTCTCAATAGAGGTGCACATGGGGGAAGCATATCAAAAATATATAAATTAATGAAATTCACTTGATACTTTAGGTGATTCATAGATAATTAAGTCAAAACATAAAATAAAAATCATAACAAAATATATAGAGTACATATTTTTCAGTCCTAGATTTGGAATATATACATGATCTTTGGCAAAATGAACACTTTATTGTACCCCATCCTAAGCCTAGAGTACCCTATGAGAATCCCTTAGATGGAATCATTAGCTAGCCTTCTCATTTATAAATTTAAAAAAATTCAAAAAAATAAATCAAACAATAAAATACAAAAACATTCAAATAAAGCAAAAAAAACTTAGCATTTACATCTTTATAGATTTTCAATATGTTATTTAATTTATGTTAGTATTTAAAACATCATTTTTATTTCTATACACATATATATTTCATGGGTACTTGAGTGTGATAGAGGCATACACTAGAACCAAGATACACAAGCATACAAATGTTGGATCTTTACTCTACCCGCGTGACACGTTATGTTGGGGGCATCTGCTTCTATTGATCATGATTGATGCATGTGATATTATTTTATGATCACTTTATATTTTCATGATGAACTTTTATATTAATGTTTACACATGTCTATAATCATGCTTACATCTTACATAGTGTGCTAGATATCCTATGCTACATGATATTTTGCTAACACATGTATACAAAGACTTATATTATATGATTATGATATTTACTTATATTTCACCTATTTCTCTTCTCAAATGGCTTACTTTAGTGTAATTCCTGTTTTCTACCTTGTCTTAATTGTGGAACATCTGAACATGTTCCTTTTTTTGGCCATAATGGCCCTATGTGTTGTTTTTTTGGTACACATACATTTGAACATGTCATCTCCTTTGAGTGTGTAGCATTTGAGCATGTCCATTATTTATGATAACCTTAGACCCCCCTTTTGTGTAATATTTATTATGTTTATGTATGTGCTTAATTATTTTTTGATCTTGTGTTTGTTACTCCTAGACGTTTCCATAATCCATATCAAGCATCTTAGGGATTTTTACGTTTAGATACTATGAGCTTCATTGATACATCTCATTATAAATGATACCAATATATGTTGAACTTTACTACATAATTGATATAGATATAACCTAGTTAACTTATCCTTTTTAGATAAGGTGACTATCACATTGCATTCCTCTCACCTCAAAAGGTGGGGATATCAATGGGGTCATGTCATAGAGACATGAGTCCACATACACAAAATTAGTAAAATTGGTATAATTTGATATAATTTACATGATTTATATATACACTTGGGTCGGAATCTTATGCATTTGGAATCAATTTTGTAGATTTAGAATAGAATTTTTTATAGACTATAGGTTGCATTTTGATATACACTTTATCTTGAGACCTATTATAGGTACATATGCCATGCAAATGCACCAAATCATATATACATATTCAGATTATATACATATTTATGTACCAACCTTATCAATATGCATTGACTAAGCTTTATTTGTTTGTAATAGTTGGATCTATTGATTAGTGTGGTTGAGACTCAACACCCTTGATGGTTTTGACACTAATTCTATTTTTTATGTTGATATGGTTACACAACTTGACTTGGGCGAGATTGGCTAGATTATTTATACACTTGAGTTGTGTGGTTGAGATTCAATGATCTTGATGGCATTGGTACAACAAACCCTTATACCATATTGGGAGCATGATCACCCTCCAATTATCCTCTTCACATATATATAGGTTCAATTATGAACTTGTTTCTCCAATTATTAAACAAAGAAGCATTATTACCAAAGTAAACTACCAAGGGGGAATATAGTTGCTTTGACACATGTGTACTCCTTCATTTTTTTTTCAAGTATTTCAATTTTTCAAATTTTAAATTATATCCACTAATTACATTGTAACATGATTTTTGTTATAGGTAAAATACAAACAACAAATTCAAATAGGGTTCAACCAAAATTCAAGTTGTGTTGTACATACCATAGTTCACATTTATTTCCTTTAAACTAGTAATTTCATCCTTGTGAATTACTAGATTAGAGGTAGGGGAAAATGTGTATGTTAAAATCTGATTATATATCAACAATTAGTCTTGTATATTTAAATAATATCACTCCTAGCTTAACCGTTCAATTCATAATACTACCACTACAAAAAGGCTCATGTATGTCATCTCATTGTGCCTAAATGATTATCATAAAGTCTAAACCTAATATTTTGATCAACCAAATCACTTTTAGCTCATATTTTTTATAAAACATAATTTATATCCTATTCTAGCAATTACTAACATTCAAACGCTTTCTATTCTCATAGACACTACCATGTAAACTAGGATACTAACATTGATGCTAGTGTCTCAAGTTTAATGCTTGTGCTCAAGCCTTATAAAGTGTTAAATTTTTAAATATTTAAAAATATTCATATGAGATCATTTCAAAAGGTGTGGTATACATACAAATCAAAGACCATTCATTATAGGTAAGTACAATTCAAGTAAATATATATTTTATACCAAGTAAAAACACCTATAAAGATTATGTAAAACTTCCCTATTATTTTATATTTCCAAATCAATCATAGGATCAATTTGATTAAAGGTCTAAGCATTTAAAGAGTAACCCATGAGCAGTATTTTTTAAGTTAAAATCTACATCACTACATGCACTTGTATATAGTATATTGTATAATTGTTCACACATAAACTCACATAAGGGAGAGAACTACATCAATTCGATGCCCTCGTTATATTATATGGTATGTAGGTAATGCTCATTGACAAAGGGGTCTTTGAGGTCAGCTCAATTTCAATTGATCTCACTAACCCCTATTTTACAAAATGGTATGCCCTAATTAGAGGACCTAGGGTTTTGAGTTACATAATGATATCCATAACCTCTGCACGTGATTTGAGTTAAAAAATATGAAAGATGAAAATGAACACTAAAATATTAAATTGGTCATTCCAAAAAGGTACATATACTTCATTTCAAATAGAAGAATCTAAACTAGGACAAAGGCATCAATGTTAGTGTCCATATTCTAAAGCTAGTGTCTAGGCTATCAGAAAGTTAATTTCTAAAATTTATTGAATAAAAGTAGAACATTACACTATTTTATCCTACATATTCACTTATTAGATATTACTGCACATCAATGCATAAGTTAGGTATTGTTTCTTCTTTGTTTTGCTACATTTAAATTATTGTTTAGAATTATACTTTCTATTTAGCATATTATAATAATTCAACATTGTATCTAAATATTGTGATTATGATTTATTTACTTAACTTGATTTTAGAATAAATTATTCATTTGTTTGATTAAGTTATTCTCACTTTAACTCCTTTATTTAAACTAATGTTTGAGTTTTGAAAAAGTAAATCACAACTTAAATTTTACACTCTTCCAAAAAGGAAATCTTCTTTTATTTTGTGAAGTAGCCAGCCTTGGAGGTCATCTTGGACAGATTAACCCTACTCAAATTAAACCTTAGTTTGATTAAAAAATAAATTAATCACCCATGTATAAATTAATTATGAAAGAAAACTTAAAAGATAACTTTGAGACTTAGGTAGGACCTATGTGGTATCTTGATTAAAAGTAAAATCTTGAAGTAGGACCAAGTTTTCAATTTTTAATACAAACCCCTTAGTTTTACATAATAGATTATATATTTAAATTAAAATAAATTATGAACTCTAAACTCAACCAAAAAATTATAATTTTAATATTTTACCACCCTTTATTAGTCTAGTAAAACTCTTTTGGACTTGAAGAGAAATAAATACTTGTCAAAATTTTATAGGTTTTAAACTTGAAATAATTCTCAAAGAAATGAGAAATATTATATTAACAATTGAATAATTTTTATTAACATGGATAACAAATAATATGGGCCAATTCTAGAAGATTTTTCCACTGGTAAATTATTAGTACTTTCATATGTTGTTAAACTTTGTTTAGATTGTAGATAGATGAAATATCCATATATAAAATTTATTTAATTCAAGGATTTAAATATATTTTAAATAGATAAAATTTATCATTTAAATAAATAAATACTTTAATTATTAATAATTTTAATAAAAGATAAATTTTAAATCAACTTTGCAAGTAAAATTTGCTAAGGCACTTTTAAACTTGATAAATTGATTTCTAAATAATCTCACATAAAAATTATCTAATGTTGACATCGTATTGTCTCTAGCTTATAAAATATGTATAAAATAGAATAATAATCATCAATTTTACCATGAGTAAATTTAAGGTGTTATTGAACCCAATTTATCAACCTAAAATTGAAGTAAAAATATTGTTTTAAAATCATTGTTTTTCACCGTGACTATTTAGTATTTTCATTCCTAGATAAAATGTATATGTGACTTATTTATACTATAATAATATTAGAATTAAGGTTTTATGATTTAATTAATTTAATATCCCTTTCATGGAATTAATTAGATGTTATTTCTCTAGCCTTTTCCTAACATGGAATATATGTGTAATCACCCAAACATGGTATTTGAGTACTAAGAGTGCTAATTAAGACTAATTATTCCTATATTATCTCTTGACCTATCCTAGAGCCTATTATCACACTTTTCCATCATTTTTGAAGGCCACAAGCATCCCTAGTTAGCCCCATAGTAGTCCTAGACTGCCATTTCTCGATCATGGTCCTTCATGCCTAGTGTTCTACAAACTAGACACTAGCACCATAAAAAGGATAGTAGCATCACATGGTACTAGTGTCTCAAAAATGGTGATAATGTCCTTTACCCTATATTTTCCCAAATAGATATATTTTCAAAACTAAATCCTCCTAAGGTTGGCTTAGGCATATTTTATCATTTGCACAAGTAACAAGATAGTATAAATACATGAATTTTAGTCCTCTATCCACTAGATGGAAATTACAAACAAAATACAAATTCAAACAAGAAATAGGTTGAGAAAAATGAAGGTTATCGATCCCTATTCTTCCCTACTTCTACATACTACCATCTACAACAATCTTAAGCTCAGATTTCCAGTCTCAAGCACATTTAAGGAACTCAAGGCCACTATTATACTAGTATCACTTACACTTAAATAAACACTTAGGTGGGGATAACTACATCAGGATTGATCCCTCATCGAAGTATTGGTATGTAGGTAACTCTCTTCATAATGGGGTATTGAGGATGTCCAACCTACCCTATTAACAAATATACTTTTCAGTTCATGCCCTAATTTTATGGAATATTAGATTTTGCACAATAAATCAGTCATTATAGGCATAGTACAGGGTTTTATAACCCATGCATGTAGGGACAGACCCTAGAGATCCAAACACAAGTACACCTAGAAGTTTGGGATAATCTTGCATAGAATACACTACTACCAATATTAAGACACTACCACCAATTTATCAATAATAGCACTATTGTCTAGTTGTGGCACTACTATCTAGGAAGGGTTCTAATATAGGTACCCAGTTTATGACACTTAACCAAGTTTCATCTTAGTTTCTAGCACTTAGATCATTTGTATCAAGTGTTTTCCAGTTAAGTCTTTATTCACACTATTTATTACTATTTTTAGAAAATTTAAAGCTAGTCAATTTTGTAACAAATCAGTGGTTGTATTTATTGTATATTATTTCTTTGATTTAGTCTACTCAACTCTTTAATCAAACATAAGATATTACTTGTAATAAGTCCTGAAAGGTTAAAATAATATGCACTAAGGCTAGTATTTAGAATCATTTGTTATGTGAATTATTAATTCTGGTCATAATAAGACTATTTAATAAAATATTATACACTTTTTCTAGCCTTGGGAATACTTTTAAAACCTTAGTCCAAACTAAATATCTTAAACATAACTCTTTTCGATAATGATTTAGTTACTTCTATGTTAAATTTAAGGAGGATATCGGTTAACAATAGAGTATGGAAAACTCTTGTTAATCTTATGCCATTATTAGGTAGTCTAACCAAATTTTATCTACATACAAGGGTGTCTCATATTAACCCTTTGTATCATCTAACTGCACATGGGCCAATTAGTGGCCACAATATTACCCCGTAAAGGTAATTATGTAAATTTTAGTGGTAAGATGAGTGGTGAAGGTTGGTTACCTTCATAATAAAACTAATAATCTTTTTAGTAAAAATTAAACTGCAACTATCCCTAATTATACATATAAATGTGGTCATAATAAATATGTAAGCAGCCTAGGAAGTGAGCGCACATAGTTAGTTACTAAATTTTAGGGAGTTTTTACTTAACATGTGCTTTAATCGCTAACCTTAGGGTGTCTTTACTTGTGTCCTAAGTGTACTCATTTGCTTGTTAATATTTAGGATGTAAGGAAGAACATCTAACTCTAATTATTTATCTAAGTGGTGACATGAGTTATTTTGATAATTAAATGAACTTTAAAACATGGCTATATATTTTAGACCCTTGCCATTGATAAATATACTCTTGAGAGATAGATCTACTCTAAGTAGTGTGAGGGTGAATATTTTTGAAACTTTGTAATTAGGTTCATTTAATGTTTATTTTGATATGTGTATGTACTCTTGTGAGATAGTGATTTTTTTTTAGCATAATGTTGAAGTGTCTTGTATCATGATAAGGTTAATGTAATAAATGGTTTATGTTTCATATGTTCATATTTAGAGATTATAGAAGTTCATTTGTGTCACAATTATTTTCATTCCTTTTTTTTATTAGATAACCAACCCCCTTTTAGCGATGACATCTCATAAAGGATATTATTCACAATTCAATTGGAGAAATACATCTGACCCTAATTTTGAGTAACATATATGTAGGCTTCCCAAGTTGTGGGGGCATCAGGTCCTAGGTCATATGTTAGATTAGGGTTGTCTTATCATTGTTCTTTGTGATAGATTAAGATGTTTTTTTATAGATTGATAAAACAATAATTAATTAAAACTATTATGATTAATCTATATTATGAATATTATTTTATTATGATGAGATAATGGATGTTGCCTTTTGATAAATTTAATAATGTAAATTTCCTTTATATAGTGCAATTCTTAGGAACAATGTTTGTTTAGTATTATAGAAGGGACTTATCCCTTGATAGTCATAGGGTACTAGCCCTATCAAATGTAATTTATACCCTAGGTATACTATTATTTCTACATGTTTATATTGACCTTAGAAGAATGTTATTTTATATTCTTGGGTTAAATAAATCAAAATAAACAAAACTAAAAGAGACCCTTTTATTAGAATATCTTATTTATACCTTTTAGTGTTAATTATTACACCTTCATAATAAGGTTAATAATATTATATGTAAATAAAAATTCGTGCGACTTAGAATTTTTGAATATTGATTTTTCACTTAATCATCTCTTATAGAAGTTGTGTATTATGATTATGGGAAGTTCAATTATGAGTTAAACATATAAAAAAAATGAAATAGTCAATTAATTTTGTATGTCGCACTTCCTCTTATGAGTCTTGTTGATTTAAAACATCAGTTGAATAATTAACTATAATTAAATTAAACAAACAAAAATTACTTTATTTTACTTGGGTTTTTAGGATAGAATTTTTGGGCATGATACCAAGGTCCAGGTTAAATGATGTTAACACATTATGCTAGCTAGTCCTTTAGATAATATAACTCCAACCTACCAAATCTATTTGTAATTAAAGATAAGATTAAATAAAAAAAAAATTAGAACCAACACCTAAAAATTATGTGATAACTATCTTTTAAGTAATAAAAATTTAAAAAACGTGATTTTGGGATATTTGTCAAGTCTCCCTAGATCGAGATACCACCATGTGGCATCAATCTATTTCACAAAGAAAAATGAAAACATAAATCAAGATAAAGAAATCATTATAAAATGGGTTTTTCCAAGTCCTTTTAAGATAAAAGTTTAAAATGGGACTTGTGAAAAAAAAATAGATATGCAAAAATCAATGAATTAGAATAAACCCAAAATTAATATAAATTAATAATCCAATAAAAATTTTATTTAAAGCATATGAAATCCATTATTCAACCAATTATATAAGAATATATATATATATATATATATATATATATATATATATATATATATATATATATATATATATATATATATATATATATATATATATATTCTTATATAATTGGTTGAATAATGGATTTCATATGCTTTAAATAAAAATTTTATTGGATTATTAATTTATATTAATTTTGGGTTTATTCTAATTCATTGATATATATATATATATATATATATATATATATATATATATATATATATATATATATATTCTTATATAATTGGTTGAATAATGGATTTCATATGCTTTAAATAAAATTTTTATTGGATTATTAACTTATATTAATTTTGGGTTTATTCTATATATATATATATATATATATATATATATATATAAACAAAAACTTATAAATTTAATGAAATAATTGTAGTCCATTTTAATGGAATTCATAATATAAAATTTGTTCCCAAATTCTAAAAATAATCTCTTTTCATTTTGAGAGTTCAAAACCAATGGCTCCACATTCTCATTAAGAGTTTTGGTTTGTTAGTGACAAAAAATCACAACTCACTAGATAAATACTCCTGATTATATTCAAAATCTAAAATATTTAGTTTCACATTTTAGTGTGAATGAACTAATCTAGTCAAACAAGAGGAAAGAAAAAAATTAAATGAATGTCATTCATTTGATAACTATTTCTTGAGTGTGTGTGTGTGTGTGTGTGTGTGTGTGTGTGTGTGTGTGTGTGTTATTTTAACATAATAAATTCATCTATGAAGATGGTTTTAAGTTTTGTTAAGGCTATAATATTTTTTGTCTTAGGTTGTAGGTATAAGACTTTCCTCAAGTAAAAATGGTATTTTTTGCTTGACATGTTACCTATCCACCTGGACATAACTCCACTTCTAAACAGATGTCTATAATCTCGATATAAATACCTATGATCCCTTTCTAGGCATAATTCTACTACCACTAAGCATGCATAGCCTTGGTAGAGATTAATTGAATCAACTCTTTGCATATGTGTGTGTGTATGTGTGTGTGTGTCTATATATATATATATATATATATATATATATATATATATATATATATATATATATATATATATATATATATATATGTATATGTATATGTATATGTATATGTATATGTATATGTATATGTATATGTATATGTATATGTATATGTATATGTATATGTATATGTATGTACATGTTGATGTTTAAAATTGTGCTTTGTTTCAGACACCAACAATGGGAAGTTTCAAGATGTGGGACATGCGACTTGAAACAACCTCCAGATTTTTAAGAATCTGGTCTCTTCTTTATATCAAGTGTTGGGGAAAAGGGATAGGAATTTAAACAGAAACACAAATGCAAAGAAAGAAAATATAACTATGGCGATGCACCTGAATGTAATTTTGATCATTAATCCTAAGCATAGTGAAACTATATGTAAGATTCAATTGCATTAAAGAGCAGATGAGGCATGATCAATGTAAAAGATAGAAACAATAGAAACAGAGGCTCGCAGCTTAGACTACTTTTGAAAATGGCACATGAAACATCTACAAAGGCACAATACTCTATCTTCTCATTAATTCTCCAGCCACATAAAAGGCACAGAAACATGCATAGTTACATAAACTTTACAACTTAAAAAAGATAGAATAAAGGCAAATGATATTCCTAATCACAGTTCTAGAAAGTCTAAAACTCTTGACAATAATTTTATTATAAATTTCTCTCTCTCAGTATCTCCCCTCATTTTTATGATCCTTGCACTCCTCTTTATAGCCTCAAATTTTCAGATAAAATAATATGAAATTTGGTGCATTCAATGCCTTGGATGCATTCTGGTCTTGTCAAGAAGGGCTATGTTGGAGCAGGGTGACTGTCCTGACTGTGGTGTGTCGATTCATCTCTAGTGCCTCCTCCCGAGCTTGAATCTCTCATTCCATCACCTACTTAGCTACGCAACTATCCATTCTACCTTTATCTCCCATGGGACAAATAGACGGCCCTTTTAATGTTTGTAGGCCCCAATATATCTACCTAGTGAACTGCTCCATCTACTAGAAATAACTCCCACTGAGTTTCCCTCTTTTGTCTCTTCCTCTTGATCTTGGCCTTAGGATCTTTCGAATGCATTCAAGTCCATGATTTAAGTCGGCCAAAAAAGCTCTAATTGAGCTGGAAGTGTCTATCAGAAGATAGTTCTTAGATTCTAAAACATTCTATTTCCCTATAGTTTGCTTGCTAAAATAGATACACAGGACGCTGTGTTCTATTAAACAGAAGAGAACACTTAGTCAATTCCCTAAAAATCTTCTTATTACTTAAGGAGACACCGGAGGATGACACTTGTCATGTTTCATAGCAACAATCGAAGACACGCGACATTTTTTGCATAACTTATACTCTTTTGTGTCTTGGCTCAGGATCATTCTACCTTTGACACTTGTCACCATCCACTTCCTCAAAATCTCAATAGCTTGAAAGAAAATAACACCCATAGAATCTCTTACTTGAGTAACTTTAAAAAGAACACAGGGACAGGTGTCGATCTCCACTTACTTCATCAAAATATGTTGAGTTGTGGAGCTAAAAGCTTCACCAATGAGCTACACAGTAACTGACATTGGCAAAATCAGATAGAACTAACTGACATCGATTAGGGGTCGACCGGCATCGGTCAACATTGGTCAGAACCAACCGACATCAGTTAGGGGTTGGTCGGCATCGGTCATCTTCAGACTAACATTAGACTTCTGTGCGTTTCTAGAATTAGACAACATTTCTAATTTTAGGAGAACAGCTAGTTTGCATGTAAAGACTAATTTTAGTCTTGAGTCTATTTTTCTAATTATTGTTTGCTTCTCAATTCTATTTAAGAGACCCATGGGGTAGTATTTTAATTTGTGTAAGATCTAGTTGATCTACAAGGAGCAAGATCAAGAAGATCTGCCAAGTGCAAGGAGCAAGATCTAGTTGATTTGCAAGGAGCAAGATCAAGAAGATCTGCGAAAGGGGTTAGATCCTCACAAGTTGTGTAGAGGGTGAGTAAGATCAATTAGATCTACAAGGTGCAAGATCAAGAAGATCTGCTAGGATCAATTCAGTAATTGAGTTGATTGTAATTGATTGAGAGAGAGAGAGAGAGAACTCTTGAGGGAGAATTACTGTGCATCTGAGAGGTGTGAGAAGAGAGAGATTTCTTCATTGTATTTCCTTCTGGAAGAGTTTAATACAGATTGTATTGTTTCTCGTATCTCCTATTCTTTGTTGTTTCTAATTTATAGTTACTTATTTCTTTTGGTTCAATTTCGTGTTTAGTTGCTTATACAAAAGTAATCAATTGTGTCTAAGATCCTGACAAGTGGTATCAGAGCTACGTGTATACACTAATAATTGGTATCAGAGCACATGTTTTAGAGCATGTTAGTGTTTGTTGATTACAGAATTCACTCACAGGGGTTTCTAATTGAGTGGGAGTAAAGCAATGGCAGAAGAAAGTAAACTAAGAATGGAGAAATTCAATGGCAAGAATTATCAATTATGGAGGATGCAAATTGAAGATTATCTATATTAGAAAGATCTGTACTTACCGTTGGGTGGGGTTTCAAGTAAGCCCATAGATATGAAAGATGAAGAATGGAATGTTCTTGATAGAAAGGCTCTTGGATCTATAAGGTTGAGCCTGGCATCTTCTATGGTTTCCAACTTATCACAGGCAAAGACAACGGTAGAGTTAATGGATACTTTGGAAAATTTATATGAAAAACCCTCAGCTTCGATTAAGGTATATCTTATGAAGCAATTATTTAATTTGCAAATGCAGGAAGATGGATCGGTATCTAGTCATCTTAATGATTTCCATGGATTAGTAAATTAGTTAAATTCAGTCAAAATAGTTGTTGATGATGAAATTAAGGATCTCTTAATCTTATGCTCTTTACTTGAAAGTTGGCATAATTTGGTAATGGCAGTTAGTAATACTACATCTGCTTCAAATATCTTGAAAGTTGATGATGTTGTTAGTGTAATCTTGAATGAAGAAATTCGCATGAAAAGCACAAGGGAAACATCAGGTAATTATTTAAGTGTTGAAATCAGGGGATGGCAAAGAGAGAAGGGCAAGCAAGGGAGACCAAGGTAAAAGATGGGAAGTAGATTTAAATCCAGAAATTGAAGGATAACCTGCTAGAATTGTGGAAAGAAAGGGCATGCAAAGAAAGATTGTTGGTTGAGAAAAAATCAGCATGAAGGTAATAAAGAAGCAAATGATGCAGGTATTGTTGCACAAGATGCTCTTATATTTTCCTTGTATAAAGTAGAATCTTGGGTTTTATATTCTGGTGCCTCTTTCCATGCAACCCCAAATAGAGAATTTTTCAATGATTATGTCCATGGAGACTTTGGAAAATTTTATTTAGGGGATGATGAGCCTTGTCAAATTGTTGGCAAAGGAAAAGTGCAGCTAAAATTGTATAATGGAAACACATGGGTGTTGAAGGATGTCATGCATGTACCCATCCTGAAGAGGAATCTAATTTCTATAGGAAAGTTGGGTGATGAGGGTTGCATAGTAACTCTCATAGCTGAATCTTGGAAAGTTTCCAAGGGTGCACTTGTATTAACAAGAGGTAAGAAAGTAGGTACACTTTATCTATCTACTTGTATTACTGATTATTCTCCTTCTATTTTATCTACTTCAGATGTAGATGCAAAGTTGTGGCACTGTAGGCTTGGTCACATGAGTGAGAAGGGAATGGATGTTCTTAAGTCAAAAGGTAAGCTTTTAGATTTGAAAAGCATAGATCTAGATTTCTGTGAGCATTGTATTTTTGGGAAACAGAAGAAAGTGAGGTTTCTCAAAACTGGGTCAACAAAGAAGAAGCACAAGTTGGAGCTTGTTCACACAGACGTGTGGAGACTAGCTCAAGTGGCTTTTATTAGAGGATCACAGTATAATGTTTCTTTCATTGATGATGCTACAAGAAAGGTATGGGTTTATTGCATAAAGAGGAAATTTGATGTTTTTGACACATTTAAGAAATGGAAAGCCTTAGTTTTTAATGAGAAGGTGATGTACAGTGATAAGCTCAAGAGGCTGAATAATTTTGAGCAGGGCAATCTTGATTTAGAAAAGGTTATGTTCCAAAATGAGCTCACGGGTAAAAATCACCACTCACAGGAAAACACAAAGACCGATGTCAGTTAGGTGGAAACTGACATCGGTCAAGTGGTCGATCAAGAGGAACCGACATCGGTCAGAGATGACCGATATCAGTCACTGTCGATTAGAGATGACCGGGATCAGTCACTGTCAGAAGAAAATTTGGATGAACAGCAAGCTATAAATGAGTCTCAAACACCCATAAGGAGGTCTAAAAGGGTAAGTAAGCCTCTAATTCATTATTCCCCTTCTTTATACTACTTGTTTCTCATTGATGGTGGAGAATTAGAAAGTTTTGATGAGGCAATGCAGGTAGAATCCAGGAAATAGTGGGAGCATGGCATGAATGAGGAAATTGATTCCTTAGAAGAGAACCATACATGGGATTTGGTTGAGTTGCCAGCTAGAAAGAAAGCACTAAAAAAAATGGTTTTACAGGTTAAAGGAAGGAGAGAATAGACAGATGAGACATAAGGCCAGTACAATGGTATGTACTAGACCAGATATTGCCCAAGCAGTGGGAATTGTCAGCAAGTTTATGGCCAATCCAGGAAAGGAACATTAGAAAGCAATTCAGTGGATTCTCATATATCTGAGAGGGACCAGCAGTAGGCATTTATGCTATGGAGGGTTAAACACTTCTCTACATGGGTATGTAGATTTGGATATGGTAGGTGATTTGGATGGCAGGAGAAGTACCACAAGATATGTGTTCACTGTTGGTGGAACAACGGTTAGCTAGATTTCAAAGTTGAAGAAGGTTGTTGCCCTATCTACTACAGAGGTAGAATACATTGCAGTCACAGAGGCTAGCAAAGAAATGATTTAGATGAATCAGTTCATGGAATATTTGGGAAAGGAGCAAGACAGTGATAGTCAAAGTGCAATTCATTTGGTAAAGAATTCAGCCTTTCATTCAAGAACCAAACATATACAGCTTAGGTACCACTTCATTAGATAGGTATTGGAGGATGGATAGTTGAAGCTGGAAAAGATCCATACGGATAAGAACCCTACTAATATGTTAACAAAGCTAGTAAAAAAGGAGAAGTTGAATATTTATTCAACTTTTGTTGGTCTTCAAGATTGAACTTGAAAATGGAGAAATAAGCCAGAGAAACAAGCTAGAGGATGTTGTTGTACATGTACAGGTGCAGTTGTTTATCTCCAAGTGGGAGATTGTTGAGTTATGGAGCTAAAAGCTTCACCAATGATCTACACAGTAACTGACATCAGCAGAATCGATCAGAACCAACTGACATTAGTTAGGGGTCGACTGGCATTGGTCAAAATCAATCAGAACCAACTGACATCAGTTAGGGGTCGGCCGGCATCAGTCATCTTCAGATCGACATCAGACTTCTATGCGTTTCTAGAATTAGACAACATTTCTAATTTTAGGAGAACAACTAGTTTGCATGTAAAGACTAATTTTAGTCTTGAGTCTATTTTTCTAATTATTGTTTACTTCTCAATTCTATTTAAGAGACCCATGGGGTAGTATTGTAATTTGTGTAAGATCTAGTTGATCTGCAAGGAGCAAGATCAAGAAGATTTTCCAAGTACAAGGAGCAAGATCAAGAAGATCTGTGAAAGGGGTTAGATCCTCCAATATTGTAGAGGGTGAGCAAGATCAATTAGATCTGCAAGGTGCAAGATCAAGAAGATCTACTGGGATCAATTCAGTAATTGAGTTGATTGTAATTGATTGAGAGAGAGAGAACTCTTGAGGGAGAATTACTGTACATCTGAGAGGTATGAGAAGAGAGAGATTTCTTCATTGTATTTCCTTCTAGAAGAGTTTAATATAAATTTTATTGTTTCTCATATCTCCTATTCTTTGTTATTTCTAATTTCTAGTTACTTATTACTTCTGGTTCAATTATATGTTTAGTTGCTTATACAAAAGCAATCAATTGTGTCTAAGATCCTGACAAGTGGTATCAGAGCTATGTGTATACACTAACAAAAGACACGTGGAAATATTTGCTGCTCTTTAGCTATACTGTGGAAATGTTTGGGGCAAATGTTAGGCTCCTATGGATGGTGACACTTGGCAGCTTCTGCATACTTTTAGAAATAAAACCCGAGACCCACCACAGTCTTTATTCAGTAATGAAACATGAAGAAGATATTTTAGATGGTGACACATGGCAGCTTCTGCTACTTTTGGGAAGATACGTGGCATCTTTCACAGCTTTTGGGAAGATACGTGGCATCTTTCACAGCTTTTGGGAAGATACGTGGTGTCTTCTGCAATTTCTAGGAATGGAGTAAAAAGGGGCTCTGTAGATGACACTTGGTAGCTTCCGCTTGAAAGATTTGGTTGCACCTTACTACCTTCTGAAAGGGCACCTGACCCCTTTGGTTTTTTTTTGGGATGCTCCTTTAAACTGCCTGATTATACTAAGCCATTGAACTGACTGATTGAACCAAAAACAATTCAATGGTTCAACAGTTCAATGGTTCAACACTAC
Organism: Torreya grandis; assembly: GCA_037957365.1. NCBI lineage: Eukaryota > Viridiplantae > Streptophyta > Pinopsida > Cupressales > Taxaceae > Torreya > Torreya grandis. Next base: position 1,916,852 of record JARHVA010001166.1, on the reverse strand, counting down.
GTGCCATTTACACATGAATTGAGGCATTGAATCAAGGATATTGAACCAAAAATTGAACCAAGGCATTGAACTGAACATATTTTAGATGCTGACACGTGGTGACTTCTACCCTCTTTAGCTGGGATACGTGGCAACTTCCATTGCTTTTAGGAAAGCAACACTGAGACCTTTCGCTATTACCACTTGATGCTTTCTACCTAATCTTGATACTTAGCCTTTTGAAACCTTCCACTATAAAGAGATAAAACATGGGTGCCGATATGTAACTACAGACACTAACACTTGGCACGTTCTTCTAAGTCATTGTGAGATACGTGGTGCATTTCTACCAACTCATAGAAAATATGAAAGGTGCCTTGGATGACGACACTTGGCATTTCCACTTGAGAAAAGATGCCTCAGAGGATGACACTTGTCAGCTTCCACTTTACCCCGACACTTTGACAAAAATGAATCAAAAAAGGAAAATAGAGCTCGTGCTCTATTTCAAAACTTGGCCATCTCAGACCACCATATGCGAAGGCAAAATTTTGCAGTGCGCGACTAAAAAAAAGAATGAAACGTAGAGTAAATTTTTACTCCAGTTACTGGCGACCCCAAGGACTTTTGAGCCTGCTCAAAAAGAAACCACGACTCCTGTTGGATCAAAATTTTAAAATCACAGCTTCAACATTGTTGTCTGGTAGGTGGACCACTCTTCATCAGATAACCTTTGCTTATTTTGCAATTCATTGAAGGCTAAATCAAGGTTAATGATATCCTTGTGTGAAATTTTTTTCAAAATTTGAACAATAGCCTTCAATTTGAATTCAAGCTGGGAAACAAGAACCAAGATAGTTTCTACTTTAGGGACTGATGAATCGTCCCTTAGACCATGGAAAATTGTTTGATCATTCTATCTGGCCAACAGCAATGGTTCAATTTTTTCTACCATCAGCACGGTATCATCATCAAGAAATTGAGAAGGAAGACCTAATTTTACTAGATCGTCAACATGCTGCTTCATCTCATTGATTCCTTCCTTCATGACATCTAGAATCTTCTTGCAACTATTAGCTGTGAAATTGCAACTAAGAACCTCATTTACTCGCTTAGCAGTGACCATTATGTCATTGATTCTTACTGTAGACAATGTTGCATATGTTTCATCATAAAGCTTTTGTAGCAACATTTGTGAGTCCGTTACTCTCTTAGAGACTGTAGCCAGAGTATTTACAACTAAACTCTCCACCTTTTTGCACAATTTCTATACATTTAGCAAGAAGGTGAGAGATGGCCTGAGCTGAATAATCTTTGAAGAGATTCTCTTCCACTTGGATTAATATAGCTCCCTTACCAGACTTAATACTCTGACACTCTTTGGCCTATTAGCCAGCTCTAGTGTCAATTGTGCTGCTCTTTGTTGCTCTGAGTGAAATTGGGCTATTATGACCACAGTGTTATTTTGTTTGGCCATTAGCTTTTTTTGTAATTGGGTAACCTACAACAGGTGTTCCTCACACTTTCCTTGTAGTGTTGCCTTTTCATGCCTAAGGGTTGTCACCACATTCTTTACCTGTGTGAGCTCTGCCTTTAAAGAATCATTTTGGGCCTAAACTACTTGGCGAGTCTGAAGAGAAACAATATTTTGCAACTATTTATTCAGATTCTCTACCTCATTATTTTTTCTATTGATTTTTGAGGTCAAACTATCATAGTTTGCCTTTTCCTTTGCTAGCTCAACTTCCATCTTTCATAGCCTTCTTGATATCTTCAAATAATCTTCAGTAACTATAGAAGTAAATTTAGTTAGTAGCTCAACTTTGTCCTATGGCCTGAAGAGTGACATGTCAATGGCCATAACATTCATCATGTAATCTTTCGGCTGCATCGACTCCATTAGCTTTATTACATTTGGTGACAAATGAGTCACCATCAATTGCTGCTAGATGGGGTCAAATTGTGACCGCAAATGGGGTGTAGCCAAATTTTTATTCTCCTTAATCTTCTTCTTCTCTCTTCAGGCTTCCCTTGCCTTCTTAGTAGCATCTGCTTGGGTCTGGAAGGTGGAAGGAGAGGTAATGTGCCCACCCGCAAAAGGGTGTCCCTGTGGTAGACCATATTGAATAGACAATTTTTGGCTATGGGCAATCTGAGGGAAAGGTTTCTTGGGAGCAGAAGGGGAGAAATGGGGTAATGTTAAAGCTTGAGGTGGCACAAATGGGGTGAAGTGAGAAATGGGAATGGCAGAAGCGGTAGGGGAAGAAATAGACTAAGAAGGAGAGGGAGGAATAGTACTTATCTGAGGAGTAATTATAGTACCTTGTAATTGGCACTGTGTGGTTTCTATCTCCTCTTCCAAATCGAATTGGAACTGCACCCTCTTTCATTTCTTGGGTGTCTTTTCTTCGTGTTGCATCCTTTTTCCTTCCACATCTACTTCTTGTGGAGAAATGGGAATATCTGTGATTGGGGCCGATGGGGAAGCTTGTGATGATGAAGGCACCACACTTTTCTACATTTCTATAGCACTGAGGGATTGAGGCCAAATTGATACAATTATTACAGTTGTAGTTTGCTCTAAGGCTTGTGACTCTTGGCTTGACCCAGCCCTAGCTTCTTGCTCTTCACCCGATGGTAGCAAATTACCTGTCTCTGGGCTAGATACAGGGGAAAGATGACACCCATCCCATAGTTCTTCCCATCTTTCATTTGTATCTACATTTCCAAAAGAATGGGTTATTTCACAAATTTCCTGCCTATATTTCTAATAGGCCTCTATCTTTTCAGTATCCCAATCTTTATTCTTTAGTGCTCTCCTTAAGTTAGATGTCATTTTGACTTTAGGATCATAATCTCTCTGCTTAACATAAAATGTCTCCCAGGGTCTGTTTTGTGGAAGGGGCAAGTTTGTTAACTCAACATAAAATCCAAGAGCATCTTCTCTAGGATTTTTCCTGGATTCCCAAAAAGGGCGGCCCTCATGTGCAATTCTGATTATGACTATGTTATTTCTTATCCAGGAAGCTATGAAATCATTTGGGTCATAAACCCATTTGTCCTCTATTAAAAGGAAACCCAGAAAGGCTAGCTTTCTGAGCAATACAACTTCAGCATCTCTGGTTTCCAAAACCATGCCATTGGTCATCCATGGTAGATTATACATTTTTATTTTCCTCTTCCCTGAGCCAAATTCATTGTCAATTATGGATACCTGTCTGGTGGCCTCTATGAATGCTAACCTAAGAGTCAAGATCTTAGGTAGCAATATTGGTTCCCCACAAAAACCATGGACTCTTATAATGATATGATGGGATCCAAAATAAAAATCACAAGGTATTGGGCAGCTGGCCAAAAGATTTGAAACATTGGGGAACAATCTATTCATAATTGGTTTGGGACTGAGGTGGCAAAAAGCAGGAGTGACAAATAATTCTCAGAACTCATACGGGTCACTAGTCTTTAATAAAATATGCATCCATGCAAACACAGGGATGGTCCTTTGGAGATCAAAATCTGGGTCATACATATTAAGATACATATGTTGGGCAAAGAGTTCAGAGTTTTGAAAAAGCATGAGGTGGAACAAATAGGAAGAATACCTGAACACTCCTTTTGATCTGAAATGGGCCAATTGTTCGACCATCGAGAAAGTAATTTGTTCAAAAAGTCAAGCCAATACTCCTGGGTTTTATCAATAGTCTTCAGTCTGAAAAGGATAGCAATTTGTTTTGCATACACTGCCATGTCGTCTTTCATGCCAAAGATGAAATCCATTGTTGACAATGCGTCTTGGCTAGCCTAGGCGAATTGTGCTCTTGGTGCAGGGAGTGTGGGCACTGTAGTGTCATCATCACTCATTTGTAGTTTGGATCTCAGGAACCTTAACTGAGTGTTGATGTTTGCCCATGTTCTTTGCATTTTAGCAATAGTGGGAAACGTAGTTGTACTGTCATGATGCAGGGCCAACATATCCCTGATAGCTTGTAGTGTGATTTACACCGTGAATGGGCCTTGTTGAATGGTGCCTGAAGGTGCATGGAGTAAGTATGCACAAAATATAACCAGGTTGAGACATGAATGCACAGCTGGGACAATGAACTGAGCAAGTTGTGAGGTCCATATCCTCATGGTGAATGTTTCGTATTGCCCTACTCTGGCTCTCTGTAGACACCTTTGGTGTGCCCCTTCTCTAAGAGTTTTGCTACTAGCTCTTTGCAGAATTGGGTCCATGATGCCATCCACATAATCTTTTATTTTCGTTAAATCACTTGATGGACCAACTTCAGGAAACATGGTCCTTGGATAGGCCTTCAATGGTTGTGCAGGAGCTAAAGCATATGATTTACTTACAAGAAACCTATCCAGGGATTCATACCTCCCAGCTCCTTGTCGTGAAGATTGTACCCCTCCATCTTTGTATCTTCTCTATGGTAACTTGTATGAATCTTTGCAAAATAGAGACGCTTTTGTTGAAGCAATTTACTAAGCACAAAAATGCAAGTAGCAAGATATTTTCGCGCATCTATAATAATGTTTAAGAATGTAAACTTTAAACCTTGCTAAGAGGTATTTATTGACCTATCAAGTCTCAAATGGTATTAAACTCGGATAAACGTTAGCAAATCCTACTCAATCTTCTTGGGATAGCGAGATAGACACGTTATGCAAGTGGCAGTGCAAGGTACCTTAGAGATTTCTAAAGATTTGGAAGACATTCAATGTATTGGAGAAATTTTGAAAAATTTGGAAATTTTTGAGCTGTCGACTACGTGTTCAAAGAACACTTATTTAAGAGAAAATCAGGAAAACAAAAATGGGAAAACAAAGCAGGAAAACAAAACAATACGAAAAGGGGAAACTACCTAACTACATTAATGAAGCATCTTTATCTCCCTCCTGGATCAAAAGAAAAATTTCTAAATTCTCTTTCATGACAAGCCAGCTTATGTTGCCATACAAGTGATCGAATTAGGTATGGCTTTGGTGAATTGCCCTTCATGTATGCCTCATTGATTTTCTTGCATTCAAGTGAGTCTGAGTCAAACCTACTTCCAACATACATAGACTCTTTTTGTTCTTGGAAGCTCATCGAATATTTGATCTTGATATTGGCATGTCTTACCATAAAATCAATTAATGACTTAATTCCTTCTGCCTCAAACTCTGGTTCTACTACATGATCATCCTCCTTAATAACTTCAAAATTACCAATATCTTGAAATGATAATTCTGAAAGTTTGCAAAAATTTTGCACATGTAATTGAAGTTCAATACTGTTTTGCTCATCTGTAACCAGTTCACAACTATCTTGAAAAATGGCATAACTAGACTCAATGATTTCAAACAAATCATTTAAATCATGGTCCAGGAATTGTCCATGCTCCTCTTCATCATCTTACAAAGTAAGAAGAAATTCAGAGATTATTTCTTCTTCATCATGGATCAAAATATATGCTTGTGATTTATCACTAGGAATCTGGAATTCATAAGAGACCCAAGGATTAATAGAAGAGGTATCTTTTGAATTTTCTTCCTCGAGAACATTTGGAATTCTATGATCTTCATCAAGTATAACATAAGTTCCTAGACCAATGGAGTCATAATTTCCATATGAGTCACTTTGCATCATAGTTAATAAATGATCATTTTCTTCTTCTTGATTATACCCAGTCCATTCACCTAGCTCTTCGACAAAAACCCTCTCTTCTTTATTCATCATAGTATGGGTTGCTTCTGACTTTGCAGTGGGCTCATTAGTGATGTGATCTTTATATAATGGTTCAGACAATATCTTCATCTTTGAACCGTATTTAGTTCTTAAGATGAGATGAGACCAATCAAGGGACATATATCCCCCTATTTTGGCTGTAAAGTCTCTTGACAAACATAAGCCAAAAATAAGAGGTATATATATCACTACTACATCTTGATTTACAATTATATTTGGACAAGCATATAATTGTAATTGGAGTTGTTTAATTATCCCTATAGTTTGTACTGCTTTGCCATCTAGCTGTATGACTCCTTTTGTGAGTGGTTCATACTTAATTCCTAAAGCATCAGCTATCTGCTTGGGCATTACTATGGTACTAGCCCCTAAATCAATCATTGCATTATGCAATAGTTTCTTGCCAACTATTAAAGTTAAATAGAAGGGATCCAGTTTGGATTTGCTTACCTCTGTTGTATTATTCACTAGGGTTGTTGTCTGCAGATGGATTGTATCTTTTAACTTTTCTTTTCCAACAGGTCCTTCTTTGGTAACAGTACCTTTGGGCACTGCTTGGCCTTGTAGAGCTTCTTTTAGTAGTGTCTTCTATTCAGGAATAGCCAATATATCCCATATTTATACTTGTACTGGAGTCTTTTTCAATTGATCCACCACATTTATTGGTCCTAGAGTCTGAGCTTTTTGAAAATAGGGGTATCTTATTTTTTCTTGAATTTGGGCTAGAGTCCCTTTATTTTGTACTATCTGAGGCACTTCTTGTCTGACAGCAGTGTTTCTTTGAAATGGAGGATTCTTCATGACTTGACTTTTTGCAATCTCAAGTTGTTCCACCATCCTTCTCTTTGATCTGGTGTAATAATCAAATTACACCACTAGTTTTTTAGAGGTAGATGTTTCATTCAAAAAAATTGATTCTTCATCTTCAACCCATGAGAACAAAGCATGTTATGGGGCTATTCCTTCCTCTTGTTGCAAGGACATCCCTTGCATCTGAGCTACTAGGACTGAATTCTACATACCAGGAGACTGGTAGGCTTGATTATCACTAGAACTTGCAAGCTGACCATCCATTGTTCTTTGCTCCGCCACCCTTTGTTGTAGATTACCCATAGGACAATCTCTAGGTGCATGGGCATTGTTGCAAGGGAAACACCAGGTGTTAGTATCATCCACATAGTTATTTTGCCTTGGAACCATCTCCCTATTTGAGTTGGGAGGAATAGTCTGTGAGGGTGTGGGAATTGCAACTAATTGATTTGTTGGCTGATGGTTAGTTTGTCTTGGAGGACCCTGATATTGGTTTGGCTGAGATGAAAATATGTTTCCTTGATAGCCTTGATATGGAGGCTTAGAAAAATTATTCTACTGTCTTTTTATATTGATCATCTCATTGGAAAACATCCTTAGGATATTCTTGATATCATCCATCTCAGATGACTGAGCAGGGACAGGTTCTTTCGCAGATGGTTGAGGGTAAGTGTACATAGACACAGGTGGGCTTACAAATTTAGGAACTTCTTGAGGTAATGACAAGGAAATTTCTAAGAGCATGGGCATTGGAGGCCTTGGAGGTAACTTTTCAGCATCTATTAAATGATTCTTAGCTCTGACCGCATATTCATAAGCCTCTGGCAAAGTGTGTCCTCCAAGTGACTGAATCATATCTGAATTCAAAGCCTTAAGATAAAACACTATGGCCATACCTAATAATGGTCTAGCTGTAACAGGGATTTTGTCCCAAGTCTTTTGAAATCTAGAATTGAAGTCAGTCATGGATTCATGTGGTCCCCTTTGAATGGTAATTAACTGTTGTAACAAAGAAGACCTATCACCCTTCTCTGCAAATCTTTCAAAGAAAATATCTCGGAGCTCATCCCATGTGGATATTGAATTGGGAGTCAAGGATCGGTACCATTCCAAATCCTTCCCTTTAAAATAAGTTGCTAATAACCTCATAGCCACATTCTGTTGTGTGACAACGTGTATAGCATAGACATCTGATACATCTTGAAGATGTTCTTTAGGTGTTTTAGAATCTTGCCCACTAAATTTGGGTAGAGCTTTCAAGGCATTTACTGGGATATGATCCCAAGTAGCTGGTGGTACTAGGAGGATCAGAGGACTACCAGTGTTCCAACTTGCATAATTCCTTGGGGGAACAGGGGCTCCCATATTTACTCTCGATATTGGTATAAATTGATTGACTCTCCTTCTTGGACTAGTTACCAAAGGTGGTACAAGAATACCTGGATTTACAACAGATTGAGATCTGGTTACTAGTCCATAGCACTGACTCCTTATAGCTCTCTGGTTCATACGATCTTGAAAGAAACTCAAGACTGGTCCCATCGGGCATGCCAAAAACTGTTGATGTTTAAAATTGCACTTTTTTTTAGACACCAACAATGGGAAGTTTCAAGATGTGGGGCATGCAACTTGAAACAACCTCCAGATTTTTAAGAAGCTGGCCTCTTCTTTATATCAAGTGTTGGGGAAAAGGGATATGAACTTAAATAGAAAAGCAAATGCAAATAAATAAAATCTAACTATGGCAATGCACCTGAATGTAATTTTTATCCTTAATCCTAAACACAGTGAAACTATATGTAAGATTCAATTACATTAAAGAGCAGACGAGGCATGATCAATGTAAAAGATAGAAACAGAGGCTCGTAACTTAGACTACTTTTTCAAATGACATAAGAAACATCAACAAAGGCATAGAACTCTATCTTCTCATTAATTCTCCAGCCACATAAAAGGCACATAAACATGCACAGTTACATAAACTTTAGAACTTAAAAAAGATAGAATAAAGGCAAATGATATTCCTAATCACAGCTCTAGAAAGTCTAAAACTCTTGACAATAATTTTCTCAAAAATTTATCTCTCAGTATCTCCCCTCATTTTTTTGATCCTTGCACTCCTCTTTATAGCCTCAGATTTTCAAATAAAATAATATGAAATTCGGCGCATTCAATGCCTTAGATGCATTTTGGTCTTGTCAAGAAGGGCCATGCTAGAGCAAGGTGGCTGCCCTGACTGTGGCATGTCGATTCATCTCTAGTGCCTCCTCTCGAGCCTAAATCTCTCATTCCATCACCTTCTTAGCCATGCAACTGTCCATTCTACCTTTATCTCCCATGGGAAAAATAGATGGCCATTTTAATGTTTGAAGGCCCCAAAATATCTACCCAGTGAGCTGCTCCATCTACTGGAAATAACTCTCGCTGAGTTTCCCTCTTTTTTTTCTTCCTCCTCTTGATCCTGGCCTTAGGCTCTTTCGAACGCATTCGAGTCTGCGCTTTAAGTTGGCCAAAAAAGCTCTAACTGAGTTGGAAGTGTCTATCAAAAGATAGTTCTTAGATTTTGAAACATTCTATTTCCCTGCAATTCACTTGCTGAAATAGATACATAGGACACTCTATTCTATTAAACAAAAGAGGACACTTAGTCAATTCCCTAAAAATATTCTTATTACTTTAGGAGACACCATAGGATGACACTTGTCATGTTCTGCAACAACTATCGAAGACACGCGACATTTTCTGCATAACTTATACTCTTTTGTGTCTTGGCTCAGGATCATTCTGCCTTTGACACTTGTCACCATCTGCTTCCTTAAAATCTCAATAGCTTGAAAGAAAATAAGACCCACAGCATCTCTTACCTAAGTAACTTTAAAAAGAACACAGGGACAGGTGTCGATCTCCACTTACTTCAACAAAAGACACATGGCAATCTCCGTTGCTCTTTAGCTATACTGTGGAAATGTTTAGGGCACATGTTAGGCTCCTACAGATGGTGACACTTGGCAGCTTCTGCAAACTTTTAGAAATAAAACCTAGGACCCACCATAGTCTTTATTTAGAAATGAAACACAAAGAAGATATTTTAGATGGTAACACGTGGTGGATTTCATTGCTTTTGGGAAGATACGTGGCAAATTCTGCAACTTCTGGGAAGATACGTGGCGTCTTCCACAGTTTTTGGGAATGGAGTAGAAAGGGGCTCGGTAGATGACACTTGGAAGCTTCCACTTGAAAGATTTGGTTGTGCCTTACTGCCTTCTGAAAGGGCACCTGACCCCTTTGGTTTTTTTTTAGGAGACTCCTTTGAACTGCCTGATTGTACTAAGCCATTGAACCGACCGATTAAACCAAAAATAGTTTAATGGTTCAACACTATACGCCATTTACACATGAACTGAGGCATTGAATTAAGGATATCGAACCAAGGTCTTGAACCAAGCCATTGAACCAAACATATTTTGGATGCCGACACGTGGTGACTTCCACCCTCTTCAGCTGGGATACGTGGCAGCTTTCACTACTTTTAGGAAAGCAACACTGAGACCTTCCACTATTGCCACTTGGCACTTTCCACCTGATCTCAATACTTAGCCTTTTGAAACCTTCCACTGTAAAGAGATAAAATGCGGGTGCCGATATGTAACCGCAGATGCTGACACTTGGTGTGTTCCGCTGAGTCATTGTGAGATACGTGGCACATTCTGACCAACTCATAGAAAATATGAAAGGTGCCTCAGATGATGACACTTGGCATTTCCACTTGAGAAAAGATGCCTCAGAGGATGACACTTGTCAGCTTCTGCTTTACCCCGACACTTTGACAAAAATGAATCAAAAAGGGAAAATAGAGTCGTGCTCTGTTTCAAAACTTTGCCATCTCGGACCACAGTATGCGAAGGCAAAATTTTGTGGCATGCGACTAAAAAAAAAAGAATGAAACGTAGAGTAAATTTTTACTCTACAGTACACACACACACACACACACACACACACACACACACACACACACACACACACACACACACACATATAGAGAGAGAGAAAAATCTTTCAAGAGGTTTGGAATCAATTTAGTGAACATTGATAAAACTATCCTTTAGATTTTCCTTTTCCATTTATATTACTTGTATTGTTTATTATCTCACTTATCTTTTTCTATATTTTTGGGGATTTCAAGAAATAAATAACTATATATGATCCCTCGCTTATGTTTATCTTAATCAAACTTTTTTTAAGTTTTATCACTTTGAACCAGGTGCTTTAGTTCAATTCCTTATTCTAAAATTCCTTTGTAAAAGTGTTTCTCACTAATTTAAGTGTCTCATTTAGTTTCATGATATTTGTTCCCTAAATCTTTGGTAGTGATAATTTATAAGATAAATTATAGTCTACTAGCCTATGGGACAATCCCACTTAATGAATGAAAAATTAAGATTAAAAAAAAACTAACTTATTGATGTACAAAAATAAATAAAAATGGACATAAGTAGAAAATAAATGAAAATAAAACATGAATTACAGGGGAAGATCAAATATACTCAAATGGGGAATCCTAAAAATAATGTTTAAGTGTCTCCCATTTACTAGTAACACAATGCTTCTTCCCTCTAAAATTTTCAATCTAAAGGCTATATCTCGCATAATATCTAAGACTTGATAAGGCCCCAACCATAAGGGTTCTAATTTTTCATCCTAGCACTTTTTCTCATGGAATTTATCCCACATCAATACTAGGTATGAAATCTTGAAAGCCTTGTTGACAAATCTCTTGTCAAAACATTTGTTAACCACACCCTGGTGTTTACTAAAGTTTTAAAAAGGATTTTCCATTAATTCTTCCATCCTAAAAATGTTATTAATCTGATCCTACACTACATTTCATCATCTTTCATACTCGTTTATGAATTTATAAGTATGGATAAGCAAATTGATGGGCACAATTAGATATTTACCATATACCAACGTTTATGGAGAAGTTTTTAATGAATTATTGGTCCTTGTTTTGTTTGCCCATTAAAAATCCTATGGGATGGAATACCTTGTTAAAATATACTTCAACTCCCTTGTGGGTAGTAATCAGATGTAAATGTCAATATAATACTTTGATCATATGCCATTATGTGAATTATATTGAATTGAAAGCCAACATATCATTTCACACCAGATACAAAGGAACACCAAATCAAGTAACAATATTTTCATCAAAGAGATTTATTAATTCTCCCACTATGATATGTTTTGTGGACTTATATTTAGTCCATCTAGTGTAGTAATATGTAATTATCACACCCACGTATTCAAGTCCCCATTTAGAAAATGGTTTCCTTTCTATCATTGGTTAGAGTTACATAGTTGCACTCTCCTCCCTTCCAATTGACACTTGATAAGAATGACATGTTCTCACATGTTTTTTATAATATTTAAAAATTATAAGCCAATAATAACCTGCTCTAAGGATATTGTGTGCAATAGTGTCTCCATATGAATGATGACTTCCAAAACTTTCATGAAGTTATTGCATAAAATTGTGTGTTTCAAATTTATTCAGGAATTTGAGAAATACTCCATAATTATTTATGTAAAACACACCATTGCTGATCATGTAGTGTGCTAATTTTAATCTTAAGGATATTCATTGGGTGGAGTTTAGGATAAGAGGAAAAGTGCCTTAGATAAGGTATTGAGTAATAATAACATACCATTCATGTTTTTTACACTTAGATTGAATTATTAAAATATTATATTGATATTTTACTTCAAATGTTTCTTCCTTTAGATCCTTAATAAATTTTACTTCTACAATCATTTGACATATCCCTTGTCCTAAGAAAATTATTGATAATATGATTTATAAATCAAAACCTTGGATGATTGACACACACTTTCATTTTTCTCCTAACTCAGTCTAGTTTAATAAAGCTTTTACAATTAGGTCAAGAACACTAGCATGTATTCTAATCTTTAGGATATAAGATCTAAATTTCTTGAATTTTTTTACTAAGCATAAAACTATTTTTCAATAAGATAATATATTGTCTCTACATCCTTCAAATGAGAACTCTTAAATGTAATTGGTATTTTATCCTCACATACTTTTAAGTCAACACACATGTAATTTAATGATTTGAGGTGAAAGAATATAAGTTGAAATCAAGCTCATAATTTTAGATGCTTAACATTAAAGAAGTGATGATGACATTATTGAGGTCCTAAAAGTATTTCTTAGTTTCTTATGTCCATTCTATTTTTGTGTTCTGTTACAACATAAAATTTAAAGGTTTCACTATCTTTACAATTCATGAATTGAAACATCTAAAATAGTTGATCTTGCCAAAGAACATATAAGTTCTTTCTTTATATTAAGAAAAGGTATATTAGATATTTATTTCACATGTTTTGGATCAATTAATAGACCATCCTTAATGACAATGTGGCTTAGTAACTTACTTTTCTCAAATCCAAAAACACTCTTTTTAGAGTTTAGAGATATATCTCTAGAAAATTATTCACTGATTCTCCAAAGTGTTGGTTTTTGTTTTTATAAAATAAAACAATGTCATCCATATACATAAATATACACTTGACAACCACTCCACTAAATGTGAAATCAATTGCAAGTTTAAAATTTAAACCTACATTAATAATAACAAAAAGACATTATTTTATAGGAAAATGTCCCCCACTAAGTGGGGAAAGTGGTATTATACTTGACTTGTTGGTCTACTAATGTTTTATTATCTCTTAGAGAATTCATCTAAAAGGGACGTCATCGTAGATCTATTTATTATTTGCAAAACGTCATCTAGTGAATGTAGGGGCTCATAATTATTTTTTGAAACCTTATTTAGGTTCTTAAAGTATACACACAACCTAATCTCTCCATTCTTCTTCCTAACATGGACCAAAATAATTACATAGGTATAATTTTTTATAGAGAAGATAATTTTAGTTGAAAAGAGTTTGTGAACTTCTTGGTGTATAATGGGCTCCAAAATGGGATTAATAGGCCACTAACACTATCTAAAAGGAATCATACCTAGATTAAGTGGGACAGTACATCTCATAATTTAGGGATTAAACAGTTTTAAATCATCACATGATTAGGCAAGGACCTTTTTAAATTCTATCAACAAGCTAACTACTTCATCCTTCTTTTAAATTTGTCTTCATAATGATCACCAATGCTCTTTTGGGGTACCTAAATTGACATGTATGTAATAGTTTTTAGTGGGGCTATAGGTCTTAGGGTTTATTATGTTTTCATTGAGCATATTTTCTAAATATTTCACCCCATTAGATATTTTATTATTTTTTATTTAAGTATTCCATCCTCTTCATCATGTATAGAATCAATGTATTTTTTATCATCTTGTATTTGGTCTGTGAATGAATCTGCATTGAAAATAAATTGTAGTGTTTTTCCTTTATTAATGAATACCTAGAATTTTTAAATATAATCGAAAATATCATTAGTACATTTTTTACTAGTGGAGATAATTTTTTTACGAAAGTAGCTAGAGCATGAACCATTTTGTTGTTTTCTTTGGCAATGGATAAGATGTTAAAAGTTTTGAAATATTCGATGAAGTCCCACTTTTAGTACCTTTATCATTTGAAAACCTAAATTTGCATTTAAAAATACTTCACACCTAATTAACTTATAACTTAGAGTTACCATATACATTTAACATTTTGACACTTTAGCTTATGAAAAATTTCATTCCAAAAATCAAAGCCTCATATTTTGCAATGTTGTTAGCACATTAGAATTGTAGTCTATAAGTAACAAAGTTCTTTTTCCTTTAGGATCAATTAAGATTGTACCCATTCTAGAGAATTAGTTTTAATTATCTCCATTAATGTGAATGGTCTAGAATTCTTACTCTAAGTATATGGTTTGGTTTTAATATATTATTTCGTTAATATTCATAAAAAAATACATTAATATTTGTCGTTATTAATTATCTTTTTTTATTTTTTTAATAATAATTTGTAATTAAATATTTTATTTTGGATTCTATTTCAATCTAAATTTGATATTTTATCTTTTATAAGGTAACCACATATGATAAAAATTAATAGATACATATACATTCAATGATTTATACTAATATACACTCAATAATAAACCAAAGGCTTTGCATATTTCTACCACTTTTATGTCAATGTATTGTTGAACATTGGTATCAGATGCTAATTACATGTGGATATTGGTTAACTCTCCCATTTAACTAACATAAAGTTTATCCAATTAGATAATTCTATTGGTGGATTTAGTAGGGTTTAGGCCCAAATTTTGACATATCAATATGGCATCACATTTGATAAGTATTATGAATCTACTAAATAGTTATGAAGATTCTATCCAAAAAAATGACCATGAGTAGAAATCAAGATGTCTAAATTTTTCATTTGTAAGTGACCATATTAACATGATATGCTTTGTATTTTCCTTATTTGATATGGACTTGAAATAAATCACTTTTCCATGTTAGTTAAAATAACTCATGTAAAGAGATGTTTGATTTTGTATTCTTCATGTTTTCAAATATGATATATCTAGTTAGAGACAATCTTAACCCAATGTTTTGATTTAAGGAAGCATGATTCAAATTCCCACTTCTTTTTGGAGGAAGTGCGTTATTTTCGACATTTAAATCTAGGGATGTCATTCTTTTCTTTGGAAAAGAAAATGTTGTATTTGACACTGTTATTTATTCTAAATTCATACCTATTTTTTATTGTTGAAAAGAATGAGTTACATCTATATTCTCTTCAAAATAATTTTCATCTTCAAAATCAAAGTCATAGGCTTCAACTATCAAGGTAGTGGAGGCACTTGGTGACCCACCAACCTAAGGTTCTTGGTTTATTGGACCTACTTCATATTTTTTTCATTTCTTTCATAGAAACCCCAAGGTAAAGCTCAGGACAAACATGTTCTCCATAGGTAGTGGTATTATGGACTCTATACTAGTTAGATAAAACTATGCTTGTAAAATTGATGGAAAGGAGAACATCAGGAGAATTTGTCATGGTATTATTATTTTTACCTAATTAATTTTCATTATTATTTTGATTACTAATTTAGTTTCCTTTGGAATAAGCAGTTCCTATTAGGTGAATCCTTTTTGTTAGTGCTCAGTTTTATTTGAAGCTAGATTTTACATCATTTTAGTGATGGTTTATAATTCATTTAGATTAGCAACTAATTTTATTGTATTACGAGTTGGTTTTTATGTGGGGTTTAAAACAAGGCTTCATGATATTTGATTTAGGATAAATCTTTTGGCTTGTGGTAATGTTGAATTTTACATCGATGTTATAGTTTGGTCAAGAGTTCAAATTATCTGCTAAGTAAACAACTACCTTTCTGTCATTATAGCTTCAAAATAGGCTTATACTAGAATAATGGATGCAAACCTTCTCACAAACATATAATTTACTAGATCATGCATCTACAGGGGATATTACATGCGAGTAATAGGCTTATAATTTTCAAGGATTTTATTATACATACATTGGAATCTTTAGTTGAAATGCCTCATGGTTTCATGCATATATTTATTTATCAACGATAAATTCTTGAATCTAACACCTGGGTCCATGGCCCCCCAAAATTGGATAATAAAAGTTTTTAAAATTGTACTTAAGAGATGATATATCAAGTTGTTAAGTTGACAAACTAGTCATATGTGGGTCCTTAAAATTTGAAAGGGAAAATTATACAAGTTACATCTTAACGGACTACATCCAAGAGTCTTAAAGAAACTTTGAATGTAAGAATGTGTTCATCTTCAGTTCTAGCCCCATAATTTTTAAACTTAGGTGGGTAAATATTTGAATTAAGAGGTAAATCATGGGTGCTATGAAGGATATTTAATGTAGTGCATGTAAACCAATCTATCATTAAGCCTATTAGATGTGGTCAATATTGTTGGAGGTTTGATATCATTAAATTGGATTGAATTTATATGAATGTTGATCTTTTAAGATACCTTTGTCTATATGAATTTTTATGTCTTTTTAAACGAGTTACTAGTTTTTTAGTGATTGAACTTGACCTAGTTATTATAGTAGAATAGTTTAAATTTCACTCATTTTAGCACTAATTTACTTATTTTCTAGTGTTTTGACATAGACATGGTTAAGGGTTTTTCACTAGACCCTGTTTAACTTCAAAATATTTTTAGAGAAAAGACTAACATGCATGTTCCCTTAGTCTTTCAAAGACACATTGATCAAATTAAAAAATAAAATTAGTTTTTTTTGGTTTGATATCAGCGTTGGAGGGACCCCTGGCCCAAGAAAAAATCAAGATAAAGAACCAATAAACAACTGGGTTTGTCAGAAAAAATCACGATAATGCATAAGGCCAAAAAAACCAGAAACCCTACAAACTAGATAACTAGAGTCTATACACTACCAACAACCAAGGCCAAAACACTAGGACGAAGCCTAACAAGAACCACTAACTAAAAATCACCAATAAAAAACTTGTAAATCCATATTATTACTAGCAGATGTTTCTGACAAAGTACTGCTCCGTCAGAGCAAAAACAAGGATAAACAAAATTCTGATATAAACCCACTCGAAACCAGACTACCTTCCATCGGGGAAAAAACAAAAACTGCGAAGTCATAGAGAAACCCTAGTAAATTCCCTCTGCAATAGAACTCTAAACCACCAAAAATAAAAATAATAAACCCTAGTTGCCTGTTCAGGAGGCAAAAAGCCCCAGATAGCCCAAAAAACCTAAACAATAAGGCAAGCATCAATGGATAATTTGCATTTCACCCTGCACATCCAACAGACCAAGGGAAGTAGTTTCCTTGAGTTAGAAGACCAAATTATCCAAGCCCAATCTGCCCACTGTAAGAAAACCACAACAAAACCCACTCCTCACAAGGGCAAAACTAAAACAGCATCATAACTCCATCAGCTAAAGAGGAACAAATCAAAACTAATTACAATGAGAGAGGTAGAATGAACATCCAAAAACAGACTCCAAGTACCAGGCTTTCTAACTAGAACAGACAAAACTATCTCCAAGCTCCCACGTTAGGAAACAACGCCCATAAAACCACCCATGGCCCGCAAAACTGGATCAAGGACAATGGATGAGCTGGTAGAAAAGAAGATCTTGACATCCAAACCTTCAGATCCACCCAAGCCAAAAAAAATCTCCCACCTGCCAGTATCCTCGCGTGCCTCATCCTCGATATCATCTACAAGATGTGCTTCGAAGGAGTAGGGAGCTTGACTTCAGTTTACGAACCCTAAATGTAAGAGAGAGACTCTTTACCTAATTTCCTCTCCACCCACCTCCTGCGCCACAAAGCCACCTTAGGTTGAAGTTTATTGGTTTTGACCATTTCAAGGGCCACATTCCTTTTGAGCGCTGCAAATAAACTAGGTCACCGATCAAACTCCACTTCAGCGCCTTGCAAAACTCATTCTTCCAAAAGGTCTTCCATATCATCCTCTTATCTCCCATTTCCATTCCTCTTCCTCAATTCTCTCATCAACGAACTAACCTGTGAAAGCTGCTTCCTAGAACAAGTCCCCCTCCTGCACCTCCGATCTCACAACTCCTTCAAAGCCTATTTATTTACTCTAAATAATGATGAAAATAATAATAAAATGACATCCTTTTTTATACAAATGACTTAACTATTTCTAGATGCATAATACGTATCCTCTTTATCCATATTTATCTTATTAGTACCGGAGGGTATACTAAAGCCTTCAATTTGTTTTAATTCTCAATTCAAGTATGTTTTTGGGACCAATCAGAATGCATTGTTTTTTGTGCATAATTTTTTTTGCATTTTTCCAAAAATCAAGTTACACATTTATTAACAAAAAATATGAAAAAAACTATTTAAAATTGCATAGATGTTATTAAGGTGTAGAAGGGTGATATCATGTACAATACATGAAATGAATGTACTATCAAAGATCATAGCGCAAATTTTTTTGGTAAACGTGAGTTATAATTAAATAATATATTTTTCACTTCATCATGCATCCATAATGATAGTTTAGGTATGGGCTCGACATAATGGATTTTGTCTATTAGCCATCAAGTCACCTCTCTGCAATTCGGAGAAGACACGTTTCCTTTTTAAAATTACTCAATCATTAAGTTGAGTTGATTCTCCCTGCATGCGAACATCCATGGAAAAGCACAAATGGTTTATTAGCGGCACTTTTCTTCTAGTTAAGTAATTAATATTAAAAAATAAATCACATATCCAAGAAGGGACAGGTTGTTTTGTGTATATTTTATCGGCAGTTTGCTCTATTCTCTAATGAAATCTTGTTCTTGTCAAGCATATGGTACTCATGGATGGAACCATAAAGGTATGTGAATTTGCCATATTCTAACTATTTTTTGTTTCAGTTTTCATATGATTTAGGTTAGGTTTAAGCTAGCTGAAGTGATAAAATTTTTGTTTTTTTTTCCAGATTTTGTAGTCTTTTGTTTTTTTTGTTGTTGTCAGTGATTTATGTGGTTGTGGTTGTATTTAACAATGTGTATCTGATGGGCAAATTTAGTAGGTGAAATATGAAGGCCAAATGAGGTGAATTAGCTTTAATAATCCCCACATATCTTTCAATGAGTTTAAATACAAAATTTGCTCAATGTTGGAGATCAATGGGGATGCACGTGGTATTAGTTTAAATTATATAGATGAAGACAATGATCTCATCACTGACTTAAATGAAGCGTTGAGACGGGAACTATACCCAATTTAGGTGGAGGTATCAAGAGAGTAGAAAGACATCCATGCACACAAAGGCATCCATATCTTGGGACTATTCGAAGGCAGTAATGGCCCATGTCACTAAAATGATGAGCATTTTGAAGGGATATAGGTAATTACTGTAACCATGGATTCAACTTGTTTGCATCTATTAGAGGATAGAATTAAATTGATGAGCACAAATTTAATGTATACTTGATGATTTCGAGGACAACTGATTTTATATCTGCTCTTATCACATATGATTATGCATAATTTTCTATGTTGATTTCCATATTCTGTTTGTAGTTGAAAAATATTAGGTCTTAATTAGTTTCAAAAGCTATCTCTTGGCATGGGTGGAAGAGTCCTAATGAGATATTCTACTTTTCTTAAGGGATTTCTTAAATCCTTATTCAATTCATCAAGCAATCCTTCTGTTGTGTAGAGAATAGTATTTTTGATCTATTTAATAACATCCTTTTTTAGTTATTTTCAGTGTCACATATTTCCACATAATCATTTATGGATTTTTTTTCTTTTTGTCTAACACCTCACCTTGATTTTGCTATAAGTGCTTTAGTTCTTCCTAAAAATATTGTATTTGAGCAATATTTGAAGGGTCCGTGAGAGTAATATTAGTTTGGATTTTATTTATTTTGCTATCTATTTCAACTGTATGCATCATGAAATAAAATGATTCATCTAATAGACTTGAGAGATCAGATTGTTTTTCGTATGTTGATACAATTTATTATGTGTCATCTAATAGAAGGACTTCTCAATCAGAATCTTTTGAATTGCTTGTTAATGACCACTGTTCATGATCTTCTTCTATGATAAACTATATTTTCTTTGCTCAATTAGGAAACTTATCCTTGTTTGGACAATTTGGTCTTATATGTCCTCCTTTATGATAAATAAAGCATTTGATTTTCTTTTTCCTTTCATTTTTTCTATTTTTCCTAAGAAATAGTCTCATTTTGAATGGCTGGTATTGTTTCTTTACCTATTGCTTGTCCCTAAAAGGTTTTCCCTTATTTTTATTTTTACAAAAATACTTTTTTGGGGGCTTGTAGAGCATCCATAATTTTTCATTTCAGGATATTGCCTACAATGAATTTTTTTGATTATTGATGGAAAGACCTTTAATTGCTTATCTAGTTTTCTTTGTTGACAAACTGTTCTAATTGTAGAGTCTATATGTTGAGAAATTTCTTGAAATGTTAAAATTTCAAGAATCTTTCTTTCTCTTATGTTATTTTTATTTTTTGCTATATCAAACAAGACTTGGTCAGCTAGGCCTGGAGGCAAACTATTAACTAAGTGTTTTTTGGTCTATTGGTTTTAGGATAACCCTGATTTCCTTGCTATCGATGTATAGTCATATTTATACTTTGGCCATTTTTTTTGATCACATAACTTGATTCTTAATAACTAATTAGTTCTGATAGCATCCAAATCATCAACATTTCCATCAAATTCTTCTATAATTGCAACTTTCAATGTTTGAAAAACATTTTCATCATTTACTAAAATTCTTTCTTGTGATTCTTCAGATAAACTTCCCCACCAATATCATATCTATCTAGTAAAGGATTTTATAATCATTTCAACATTATCTAATAGCTCACTATTAAATATATTTGCTTGAGCATAGTTCCATGAGGCTAGGGTACTAATCGAGTTAACCATTTGTTCTACTAATCTATCACCTGCACCACAACATTCATCAATGTTTACTATTGGGGAAATTATAGACTGTTGTTCTAGATTTAAATGTGAATATGTTCTTTCATTATCTTTCATATACCTTTTCCTAGGGTTTTCTAAAGCACCTATATCATATTATTTTTCCATTTCTATGATAAAGCTTCAATGGGTTCTTTGTATGATTCCAAATATTTTTCTTCTATGACTTAGAGCTCCAATAGGAGGAAGGTATGGTTGGGTAAGTACAACCTTTTCCTCACCATTATAATCCTCATTATGAATCTCTATTACATTTCAATTGAATAAAATATCGTCTTCCTCATCAAGAACTTGATATGACCTTTCTTGTACCTCTTGTACTGTCTGGGATATATCTAGTATTTCTTAGGATTTTCTGATCCCATTTGCATAATGCACCATTTTCTTGAACACCTTTGAACTCTTGAATCAAATTTGTTTAGTATCTTTACAAATGTTAGATCATATGATTCATTATTAAACTTGTATTCTTTAAGAATTAGAACTTTATCATCCAAGGATTTTGCTTTGCTTATCAAATCTTCCTTTCCTTGAGACTTATTGCTCTTGAGTAGAGAAAGACTTGTTCTATTCTTATAAACATTTAATTCCTTGGGTTCACTAGTTTCTTTAATTTGTATTGTCTTTTGTGTTTCTTGGAGATAGTCTATTATAAGATTTAATGTTGTGGCATTTTTGTTAGCATTTTTCTCCATTTCTTCAAACTTTTCACATAGCTCTTGGTATTTTTTGTTTGACACATTCCTTTCTTCAATATGAAGGCTATGGAGTATTCCATTTTAAGGTTAGTTTTGTTTCTAACTCCAAGGACTTTGATTAGATCTTGATTATAATGGCCACTATGAAGGAACAAATGTTTCTAAAGCAGAGCTTAAAACAAATTAGGGGATTTCAAGAATTTTTAAATATTCATTTCCAGTATGTAGGAGGTTACTTCTACTTTTCAATACATATTCTACTTTTTATATTATAGTTTCAGTATACAAGGTTCCTTTACCATTATATCAAATAAAATATATTAATTTTTACAACCATTAAGTCAACAGAAATATATTAATTTCTACAAAAATTAAAGAACATGACTTATCAAATATATAAGATCAAAGAAGATAACTTATCAAATATATAAGTTTAAAAAAAAATCAAAGTCAATGTCAACACTATTGAGTTTTATGAACTCTTAAAAATAAACACTATATACACTATAATACTTTCAATTACATAGAGTGTATATGATTTTTGGTGAAATTAATTACAATTTTTGTAATATTGCTCAGGTTGGGAGGTTGAATTTGATGAAGAGGAAGAAAATGTTAGAGTTTAAATAAGAATTTGTGAGAATTAAAGAAAACTAGATGAGCATTTGTAATTCAAATAATGATTATTGTAAAAATTAAAATAGTAAGAGAAATTATCAATTGTAAATGGGTTTTTCATCAAAATTGGTTATGTTAAATATCTATATATTCATATTGCACCTTGGAGAGAAATCTTGCAATATTATATCAATATGTGTTTTAAGTTATATGATATATTTCCTAAATATTAAAGAAACATTGTGTGCCTCTTACATGAATCACCTTATCTGAATATTGAATCATATTCAGGATTTTCAAGTTTTGTTCATTTGAATAATTCTTTGGATTTTAGTTATACTCCTTGCATGGCTTGATTATATTTACATAGATTTAATTCTTTTTTCAACTTTTTAGGGACTTGGCGCATGGTGCCCTTGTTATAAGTATCCTTAACTTATCAAATAATAATATTATCCCAAAATATAATTAATTCTCATATTATTCTTAACTTATCAAATAAAATGATATTTTAATTTCAAAATACCACTACAAAGCAAACTTTAATCGTAAAATATTGATCAATCAAATAACATATACTCAAATTACTTCACAATTTTCCATAGACCTAACAAATTTTGTTATTCAAAAATCCTATGAGATGAGTTCAAATGATTGCCAACCAATAGAATCAGATTCATCAATATCAAAAATCACAAAACATCAGAAAAATAATGTAGCTAAAATTTGACATGTATATTCTAAGTTAAATCAATCTCAAAAAATTAATTAGTAGATAATAAAATGAATACTTAATATGAAAATACCATTTGGAATGTCAAATAAAAATTATTCTTCAAATTGCTTTCCTCGTAAAAGTATCTAAATATGTATAAAAATTAAAATAATCTCAACATATATTTTATAAATATATATTTATAATTAAAACACCAGATAAAAAATATCCTCTTCAACAATAATTGTTGAGGGCCTCAATAAATATCTAGGGTCATTTAATTTTAAAACACTTTAATATTTAATAAAAAATAAACAAAAGTTTCTTCAACTATACCCTTAAATCTAGAAATAAATATCTAAGATCCTCCAATTATAAAATGATTGGGTAAAATTGTCCTACAATTTTAATAGCACTCTTATGTAAGCCACTTTATTACCAAGTCTAATTTTAGTGTTTATAAATTCCACCTTAATTTATGAGATTGTTTACTCTGTATCTTCAATGAGCACACAAGCACCTTCCATATTCTATGCCAGATAGGTGATGTAACATTTTATTTGATTTTCCTAAATTTTATACTAATTGATAACTTTTAATTTAAGGGTTTTGAGGATTGATTTAACCATGCCTTTGAACATACTGGTAAAAGCCATGATCATTCCTAATTCTCCAAAGTATAAATTGAAAAGATAGAAAACAAATATTTGGCCTTATTGGCAAAAGTCCCCATTTTTTCTAATATTCTTTATGACCTTTTAAAAATCATATCTAGACTAACATAAAAATTATTTACAAAATTTAAAACCATTTTTTATTTAAATTTTATAAATTTAATAATATTAGAAGAATATAAACCTAATTTTTTCCTAGTAATTTCTATGAAATTAACCATTGCCTTCACCT
Organism: Torreya grandis; assembly: GCA_037957365.1. Taxonomy (NCBI): domain Eukaryota; kingdom Viridiplantae; phylum Streptophyta; class Pinopsida; order Cupressales; family Taxaceae; genus Torreya; species Torreya grandis. Next base: position 1,892,887 of record JARHVA010001166.1, on the reverse strand, counting down.
CAACTAATTTGATTCCTTTTCCTTCCAAATTATGCTAAAATTATTTAAACTATTAACATTTAATTTTATAATTTAAATAAATCTAAAAGCAATTCATTTAAAGTCTTTTCCACCCCAAAAAACACATTCCAAATTATATCCATTTTGCTCATGACTAAATCTTCTACATTATTTTTGGATTTCTTAAATTATCTCTTTAAATCAACAACTCTTTTTCTATACCCTTCAAAATCATAGATACCTAATCATAAGTCATATTATTAAATGTTTTAAAGATAGAGATATTTAAATATTTTAATAGAATTAATTTATTCATTAATAGGAGGGATATTTATAAAGGAATCCAATCCTAGTAAATAGGATTGTTTTCATATCTCTCCAACTAACACATCCTATTTGAAAGTTGAGTTGTTACTACAACTTTCACACACATTATGAATCTTAATAAAACTAATTAGAATATTATTGATCTGGATATGATTAATACATTAAAACTATGATGTAATAACCAAGAAAAAAATTCAATATTCCTTCCTTTATACAAACATAGTTCAAATGGGAATGAATGGAAATTACAAGAGAACATGGACATACAACAATTTGAGATAAACAACATTAGATATAAAGATATCACCAATCCAACATGAATAGTACAAACTAGGACATACAACAAATACCCATTACAAGTGTAGTGGGAAGGACCACATTACCACTCTGATTATGGATATGAACACATGTTGATCCAAGAACATAGAAATAAAATTTGATAGGTGCAAAGACACTATCTAGAAATTGTGAACAAACACATAACTCAAAATAATATCAGTTGGACTAATTCATATTTACCTTTAAAACATATAAGTAGGGACATACATTCTACTCATTGAAAGTGTGGTTTGGGCTTTCACTTCTCTTTTCTTTTGCTCCTTTATTTTGATGGGCCTCATTGAGTATGTATATATAAATTATTGGGATTGAGTTCTCATTATTCACTCGGTGGGTGTTGACCACCTCAATAAACATTGTGTAAGTAGTCACTACATTTTATCATTGACACGTCATCATGAACAATAATATGATAGACTTTGTATTGAACACCATCCATGGATTTAGTAAGTTTAGTACATGTTTTACTTGGAACAAATGTAGTTAGAGTACATTATTATTGCCACTAATGAGTGCAATACTTCAATTGTTTTGTTTTTTTGGTGCTTCGATTATGAAATGATAGTAAACAAAAACCTATGATTTATCCATAAACTTGAGATTGGACGTAGCCTCCTTCCTCTTATTCCTCCATCCTATTGCAAGACTTTTTTCAGTGAACTAGGTCAAACTGCATGACACACTTTTTGTGAAAAAATTATCCCCCTCATAATATTTTGACTCATGATGTTAGGTTCTCCTAATAATACACCCTTATAGAGAGTAAAAATCTAATTTAATAATTTTAAAATAACACACATGCTTTATTCAGATTGGGACTAACAAAACTACTTAGAGATAACTAAACATATAAAAATAACTTTTTATTGACATAAATACTTGACACAATATTTTATTAATAATAAATTATTTAACTATGACGTATAGTCTAAAAATTAAAGTTAATAAAATATAACTTGATTTTTATAAAAACAAATAAACTAAAAAAACAACATTAACAAGTTTGATTATTATGCATACCACTATAGACCATATTTTTAGCTTTAAAAATAAAAAATATATACTAAAACATTGAATTAATATATAACAATAATCTCTAATTAGTTATGCCTATAACTTCAAGCTATTATGGCATTAATCACTACTAGATGTTAAGCATATATATTGAATGCATGAATTTGTCAAATTGGTCAAATTTGGAGATGCATCTATGGGGGGTTAACAATGCAAAATGATGTCAGAGATGGTAACAAAGCTATAATTGCACATGGTAGAGTTTTTTGATATGTGATTGATCAAATGTAGAACTAAAATATGAAAATATAGATGATGACTGTGAGAATGGATGATAGGTTATTCACATATTTTAATGGAGAATATAATATGTATAAAAGGATATAAATGTGCACAAGACTGTCAAGACTGAATGAAAATGGTCTAAGAAAGCTAAAGAAACCATATAGAAATATCACAAACAAGACTATAAGGATGTTGAGAATGATTCAATGGATGGTCCTGTGCTAATAGGATTGGATTTACATACAAAGTACCTTAAAACATGATATTCTATCTTAATTTATGCAACACTTTATTAAACTTTAAAAAAACATGCAATGATTTAATTAATGAATGAATCTCATAAATGGGGCAATAAATAATGACAGAGTTTCCCCTCAAAACAAATTACTTTTCCATCATAGGATTAATAACATAGACCACATTGATACCATATTAAATTCACTCAATATAATTACTTTATTTATTAACAGGGGAGATATTTATACAAGACTCTACTCCTACTAAATAGAGGTATTTATTTATCTCTCCAACTAACACATCTTAATTTAGAGGTGGGGTTTTAGTACAACTCATATATATACTATGACTTTTAATAAAATTAAGTTAGATTAATATGAATATGATTATGATTAATATATAAAAACTATAATGTATTAATAAAGACTAATTATAACAAGAGTGTGGTGATTTTATTCATCTTTTCCATATCTATTATTGTATATATTTATGTGAAAATTATTTATTTTCCCCCTCTATTATTTTTATATTTGATGATTTTTTAAATTTTATTATCTTCATATTTTAGAGTAATGTTCCATAGTGGCAATCATGTCAATATTTTATTGCTTTATTATTTTAAATTCAAATTATCTTCTCCAATCATAGGAATATGGGATTGGAAGGCCTATTTAGACACTTGGGGGAGAACCATAATCAATTTGTATGTATTCATGAACCAATTCATTTTGAACCATATTGGGCACAATTATTTCTTCAATCAACACCTCACAAAGTGTTATCATGGGTAACTGGATTAATTTTTTTTCTAAAATACCAACCAAAGAAACAACATATGAACCTTCAACACTAGGAGGTGAAAATACCAAGAGTATGGAATTTCCTCAATTTAACCATGCAAGTTTTAGAACTGGATCTCTCTACTTCAATTGATACTATCATAACTTGGATATCTTGATTTACTTATAATTTCAAAGCCTACAATTCCTTTTCCTTAATAATTTTATAATTACTAGCCCTTACTACTTTAGCTTACTTGAAACTTTACTCTTGATCATTTTCAACATCCATGAAGATATTATACTTTGGGTCATGGCTATGTTCATATCAAAAGTTGGAAGATATGTTCCTTATGGATTATAGATAATCTTCCATCATTCAAAAAATATCCCATTCCAAAATTTTAATCCTCAATTAATTTGTATGGGAGTATTTCATATCCTTTAATTTTCAACATGGGAAACTTGACAAATATGTGTTTTCCTAGGGTTACTGACAATTCAAAAAATATTGCTAAGTTATTTTCTTCAAAATTGATGGTAGTTTGGTATATAGTTGGGAAGAAATCTCCATGAAAACTAATATATCAATCACATTAATAGGTAAAATGTGTGGGGATCAAGGCCTTGTTCAATCATAAGGAATATGTTATCTTTGAAGCATAATTAGTTACCTAACTTCTATATATTATTTTTCAATGGAGGAGAAATTATAGGGTACTTTGTTTACAAATAACTTGTTGAACTTATGGGAAGAATTTATCAAAAATGTTAGTATAATTGGAATGGTGTAAATTATCACACAACACATTGCAAATGACATGGATAGGTTTTTTATCTAAAGGGGAGCATGGATCAAATAGATTAGTCCTAAAATCTAAATTGAAATAAATGTAGTCAATCAAAAAAGATGCCATGTGGAAATTCTCACCATTTTTACATTCTCTAAAAGTCTTGAATATATAGAAAGAGATTTAAAACCTCACTTGGGAGGATTTCTTGATTTCAATATATTTTTCAGCAATGACACCCAAGTCATAGCCACATGATTGGACTTTCTCTTGCTAAACAACTAGTTCAGTAAAACCATGGCTTCCTTAATTAGAAGTTTAATTAGATAAATAAATTAGGACATGTCCTCATTATTTTTCATGAGTTTTAATTAATCTAACTTAATTATTACATCATAAATTTATTATCATAATTGCATGTGGTTATCCATTTATTGCTATAATTAAATACTAACTCAAGATTTTCTAGATGACCAAACTAGAAATCTTTGTAACTACATTCCCACTTGATGCATATAGTCATTCATTATTTTCTTCATAGTAATGGAACATCTCCATTATTATATCTTGATATGGGAAGACCTTTGTAGACACTTAAATTTGGAATAATCCTTATTTTATAAGTAAATATCTATTGGTGCATGTCTTTATTTTTCACCATTTTAATTTGTGATTTTATATGACTTTGTGACCCCCTCTTCCCATCCACATTAATTAATTCATATTTAAAAATAGAGATATCTAAACCATTTTGATGTTTTTAGGTTTTTCATTTTGGGATAGGATATAGAAAAAGTGCTAATTACCATCCCTAAATCTTTTCCCCTTCTGGATGATCTTATCCCTTAGTATTTTAATTTATTATTCAACACATTCCCATTTTTAGAAATTTATTTTGAGTCCTCTTTAAGGTCTTTGAGTCCATTTTACATGCCACTAGGTTTTTAATTCGAATTCTAAAATATTCCTATATATAAAATGTTGTTAGGAGGCATTTAGGATAGACACTCTCATTTTTCAAGATATATACAAAATTTGTATGTTGATTACATATAATTACTAAAGTTATATTTGAAGTATTGATACATTGTCATGTTTGTGCTAAGGGTAAGATAGGAGAAAGAACATCTACATTTACATTCACCATTTCAAACACACACATAAGTGGAAGAACTAAATTTGTGTTTGAGCCTTTTTTGGAGCTGTTGACACCTCTAAGTGCATCATAAGGTTTCTTAGATTTAAAATAACACTTCTCATTTTAGAACTCAAAGGAATTTAGAGCATGAGTAGAAGGTTATGGAAACTTGATGTCACCTATGGTGAAATAGTGGTAGAGATATACATTGGTGTCCCAAAAATTTATAATGAGTGATGGTCAAGAGTCATCATGGTTTTTTATTTGTGAATTGTAGAGAATCTATATTAATATTAAGTGATTTATGGTCTAGGTTTAAGATACAAACTAATCTAAGTGGATATTTATAGTGAAACTTAAACTAAAGTGGTCTGGTATAAAAAGGATAAAAGAGAAGGGTAAGGCATAAAAGAAATGAGTGATTGCCAATTTTAGTTTCAAATATCCTAATAGAGCATCAATTAAAACTGAGTAAACATTCAACCAATATGTAATGTAACATAGCCTAAGCTCAAATTTCATTATATACTAGGAAAACTTTAAAGGATAATGTAAAGACTCATAAGTAAGAACCAGGTCTACTTTAAAGATTTACTACTATAATCAAATAACATTTACACATCTGAATATAGAGTAAAATAAAACATAGCCGAGTATAAGATCTTCCAACTAATTTAGCATATGCATAAATTATAAACCCTATGATTATAAAATGCAACCCAAAATTCAAATAAACTATTCAAATTCAAGACATAAAACTAGCAATTGAGAGAAAAGCTGTACTAGCAGTTGACATATCAAATGTGGAAAATCCTTGAAGAACTCCTTGATTATACTAATTACTTCAGTGTTCAAAATTTTCTCAAAATTCCCTCCCTTTTATACAATATAGTGATACATGCCTTTTATAGAAGGACAAGGTAGTGCATCAGTCAGTTACAATATATAGGTGTATAAAGGATAAGGACAACTGTCCTTACAAGTTCTAAAATACACTTGTTCTTCATGATTAGATTGACCTAGGGGAAATATACTAATATAATAACATATATCTTATAAAATAATATTCCTATCTTAGATATTAAAATGCCTTAAACAAAAAGAATATTAGCTACTAGGTGGGCCCATCACTGAAGGGTCCCCTCATAGATTTTGTAGAAGTTTCATTGATTTTTGATGTTGGTCCTTGATGAGCTCCATGTCCACAGTTGGATTCATTAGGCAAACCTATTATTGGTCATCTAATTCATCCAAGTCTTGGTCATCTCTAGCCATGGATTATTTTATGTTCCTTGCCTCTATAATTTTATCTTATGCTATGAAAATCATGTCTAGAATTCTCCTATTGTCCCTACAAGACTGGCCCTAGCTATTTCTCCTAATTGATTACATGACCAAAGTGACCATGTGTTTGAATTCAACATAATCAATTATTCCAATTTTAGTGGTCTTGGTAGGATTTAACAATATTATTTCTAAGAGCTACTTAATTTTGATGAATAATCCCTTATCATCTACCAAAAACCTATTCAAATTTCTTGTCCAAGTACTTATGCCTTAGAATTTGTCTAATATTATTCCTAGTATGCTATTTAAATGAGCCAAACCAATAGTGTTGAACTTAGGAATCTTATTCCTAATCACAATGTCAATGAGGTCCCTAACTTGGGTCTCTACCTTTTGCCACTCTGTTATTAACTTCTTGGCTACTTCACCCTACTGGCTTAGGGCATCTTGCCTTACCTTTATTGAATTCAAAGAATTGAACATATCAAAGAATGAGGCCTCGAACATGTCCATTATAGAGTCAAGGAATGAAAAAATGGCCTAGGTTTCTAGATTTTCCTTTTCTCTTTCCAAGTTTTGAATCCTTTGTTTCAGCCCTTGGACCATTGCCTTTGCTTGAGTTGATTGAGCCTCAATCAAGATCTTAACATATTATTCATGTATAATGGCCTCACCAAGATATTTACCTCCCATTGAGGTCAAACCTAAAAAGGGCTTCACCCCTTGGAAGGTTAATTCCTCAGCTTCCACCATGGTTGTCTTAGTGGTAACTCTCTCCAATCTATCCATCTTTAGATTAAATTGAATAGTGGTAGATGAGCTTATGAATTTTAGAGGTTCTGGGACCTCTACACCTGCACTTCTTGATGCTCCAGGAGCATCCATTTTCTTGATTTCTAGTCTTGGAGTGACCATAATTCTATTTTCTTCTTGTTCCTTTACCATATCCCTAATCCATGGCTTCATGTCATCTTGCACTTCAACATTGGTGACTTTTGTCATGGCCCATGAATGGGAAAGAGAAGGGATCTTTTACAATTTTACATAAATGAACTAGTCAGGGATGACTGGTCCATGAATGGGGAATTCATCACTAAATAGGTTGATCTCATTAGTTGGATGGGTAAGGGTCAACCTTGGTCTTTTGGGTCCAAGAGGGACTAGTGCCAATTCTGCTTTCCTCTTCTCCCTAGGAGCCAATGGGACCATGTCTAGAGAAATTTCCTTTCCTTCATCCTCCCCAGGTGCTCTAGATTGGACTTGAGCTTCTTTAAACTATTTTTCTTCCTTGTTAGTGTCATATGCCTCTACAAGTTCTTTGAGATCACCCTCAAGTGTATCATTTGGATCCAAGGCAATCATATCTAAATATTCAATTAGGGAAGGTGGATTTTATTTGAGTGTTGAAGATGAGGGCCCCTCATTGGGTCTTTCTTCCAATTTTACCTCTCCTAATTTCTCTTTACCATGGCCCTATTCCTCCTACATTTACAAAATCTAACCTTGAGGTTGTGGCTATGGTTGTTCTACTTGGGGTTGTTCATGGGCTATCCCAAATGGGCCAGGTAACAAATGGTACTATAAATAATGCATTTGGCATGCCTCTCCAAATGGCTTGTCATCCTTGGTCAATCGATATTCAAGTTTGATGGTGTGCCCTTAGATCCTGGCCAATACCTCTTCATAATTTTTGGCCTTAATGTAGATGGTGTCATGAACATTGAGATGATGAACATACTAAATCTTAGGGAGTTTCTTCTCCTTCAAATTATTAGTCACTATGTTCTTAAGATCTCACATCTTGAGTTCATCTAGCTAAAACCCAAATGAGTCCTTGTGTTTGGCCATGGTATCAACTTATTTCCAATCTTGAAGTATAGTTCTTCCAATATTCAGAGGGACTGGGTGGATAAGACCCTTCTTCTTCTCTTTGAAAACTCCATCAATGCCATGTATGGGTTGGAAGGCAACTTCTTTCTCAACCAACTTTCTAAGAACATATACTGGTAATCTGTAAGGTTGGGACATGATCCCCTCAATCCTGATAACTGTATAATCAGGGTAGAACCAGATGTCACCCATCATTTATACATAATTATTGATTAGTGGGTGGACCCTAGGCATGGGAACACCTATGATATCCTCCACTATGGTTGGGTAGACATAGTCACAAATAAATTTAATATGGTTCCTATACTTAAACATATGCAATTTAGAGTAATGGTGGGAAATGGTAGTTTTTACCTCAGGAGACCAATTTCTAATACCAAGTAAGTTGATTGAGGTAAGAAAAGCATATAGTAGGTATGACATCATATAAAACTACTTATATGTCTTCCTTTTGATGATAGTGAATTGCTTGGCTAAGAAGACACTGATCAAATCTCCAATTAGAGGGGTGAGATTTTCTTCCAACTTGAAATACACATAGGGAACCCATATTTTATTCATAGAGGTGGTTGAGGGGCTTACAAAGGCTAAGTTTAATAAGGTCATTATTACTCTAATACCCTCCTTGAATTGGACTATTGGGATCTTGCCTTCAAAGTCCCTAAATATATGGGGTCCTTGGTGCAGCCATGGCCTAAAGACAGAGTCTATGTCATGCATGCTAGTCCATTCATTGATTTTAGACAAGTTCATGTGGGGGAGAGGGAAATTATAATATTTTTTAAAGGACATAAGGGAAATATAGACTATTTTTTTGGAATTTCCCTCATAAATGATCTATTCATTATCTACCCTACAATCAAAAAAGATAGGAGAAAGGATGTCTATACTATGTAGTACCTTAGGCTTTGTAGTGGCATGGTGAAGGTTGATCATCTAGACAATGACCAAGTCATAATGTCTTTGGCTCACCATGGCATTCCTTTGCTCCTTTTTGATGGGCTTCATCTCCTCTGCTATGAAGAAGAGTTTGGACCAATTCCTAATGCCTAGGGAATTTAAGGCTGCAACATCTAATTTGGTGTCCTTGAAGATTTTCCCCTCATTATCTATTGACAAGTAGAGTTTGGTATCCTCCTTCAATTACTATATGTGAATTTTCATGGTTTCCATTTTTGAAAATTATTCACACTAGTTTGCAAATTAGTCTCTATAAAAGCTCTTTTATGCTCAAAAAACACAATCAAGCTCTTCTTAGATCAAATTGTGACCAAATGAATTCAATTGGGTTAATTTTATGTAAGGTTTAGGGGTTTTGAGCTTTAATAGTAGGATATATCTAGACTTTGTCTCATACATGATTTGGATTTGATTTGGACCTTTTCCTTTATATGTTTACATTTTTGAGCCCACAAGATCTTTCATTTTGTCTTATTTTTCTTGCATGGTGCCTATGTGGCATTGGCCTGGACCTTTCATGGAATTTTTTATAAATGACTTTGAGCACTAGTCATTGGTATTTTAAATACCTTCTTTTATTTTTCACTTTGGATCAAAATTTTGGATTAGCATGAACCATCGATTGTAATCTGAGCCCTTGCCTGTGATTGGCCCCTTTCTATTCTGAGTCCTATGGTTATGAGTCTTGTCATCTTTGTGTGCCTTCCCATGATTCATATCCTATGTCAGTCCTTTGTTGAACAAGCCTTGGCCATATGAAGAACTCATGGGCCTTTGAAAATTCATGAGCACCTTCATGCCATTGGATCATCCTCTAGTGATAAAGTATGAACTATTAGATCATCTTGTTAGTTTGACATTGAATGTGTTTTCACCACGTTTCGAGCTCACAGGATCTTGGCACTTTATTGAAAAGTCCACAAGATCTTCACATCATCAGATCATCTTCCATCAATAAAGCATAAACTGTATATTTTTAGAGATGCTTGAACTTTAAGTTAGCACATCATTAAAGTGAGACTTAGACTTAAATTATTTAGGCTAAGGTTTGTTATGTGTTTATTAAGCATGAAACAAACCTTAGGCTAAGGGATTTACGTCTAAGTTTTTTGAATAATATAAAGGGGACCATGGCTAAATGTTTCAAGTCAATGTTTACATTGTGTTTAATAAACACGATGTATGCATTGGTATAAAATATTTATGCCAAGACTTATAAAATATGCTCAAAGGAATCAACATGGTATAATGGTCTAAATTTAAACTATAGTTTTATTGCTTTATTGAAACCCTTTGGTTAGAAGCATTTAGCCTAAGTTTTACATTCTTAGAGACCTTTTAAAATGAGACTTGACATAAGTCTTTAGCCTAAGGTTCATGCCATTTTAAACAACATGCAATGGGGACCTTAGGATATAGACTTGGGATAAATTCATTTTATGTATACTTAGACCATAAGACCATTTAAGTCTTTGCAGATTAAAGATTTCCCATGTTTGAGCATCTTTCAAGAACTTCACTTAGCTTGCAAAATAATTTTTGAGCCTTTCAATAAGATTTTGGAGTGTATTTTGATCTTGAGTGGAATAATTCATTAGCTTAAATTTTATGGTCTCATAGACATCAAATACATCTTCACGAGCATTAAATGATGGTTGTGAAAACATCAATTTTAATCTAGTGAAGCTTTTAATTTTATGGGCTTAGAGTTAACAGTCGTGCAAACATCGAATACATCCTCGTGGATGTCAAATGATGGTCATGAAAATGTGAATTTTAAGCTCATCAAATTATTTTAACCTAATGTGAGAATGTCACTTGGAACCTCCACAAGGCTTCCAAGGATCTTAGACTTGATTTGCTTCATTGGATCAAAATTGATGATGAAGTGATAGCCATAAGATCATGATTTGAGATCTTGCTCATGATTGGTTGCTTTGATATGCGAGACCCATTTGCCTTTGATAATCAAATAAAAGGGTGTCATGTGTCAATCATTTAGGCCTTCCATAAGACTTTGAATTTTCAACTATGCATTGCTCCATTTGATCAGGTCTTTAAAATAAAGTGAGAACCATTGATCATGATCTGAGAGCTTGAATTTGATTGGTCCAAGGGGATATGTGTGGGATTCTATCAAGATTTTATTATGTCATTTGATTGGAAGGTTATGAGGAAGAATGAACCATTATATCATTCAAGATGCATGTTGTTTAAGTCAAAGATTAGGATTTAATTACTTCATTAGATTAAATACCGTAATAAAGTGAGGGTTGTTAGATCCTACAAGATTCAAGGAAGTTAAGTTAGGATCGTGATGATATAAAAAACTTAGGATAAGGTGTTAAGACTAAGGTCCTGATTAAATTAATAAATATGTCAGGGATTTAGGATTAAAAATTTAGGCTAAGGTATAAATTAAGGGACTAAGCTAACATAAAAGTGGACTCAAGAAACTGGAACTTAAGCTTAAGACTAAGGTCCCATTAGTATTAATAAATACAATGGGGCCTTAGGGTTAAAATCTTAGGCTAAGCTAGGGAATATTAAAAGGATTTTGTAGAGTGATTATTAGCACTAACTAGAAACATAAAGAGGAGAAAATAATAAAAGGAACCAAGAATTATATACTAAGCTCTAGTCGTGTTAAAAAACACAACAAAGCTTAGAACATGAGTTTTATACTTAGGTTCAGAGATGGATTTAAAAAAAAAAGGTTTCCATTGATTTATTTCTCAAAAATATTCAAATTTGAATTGAGGGGTTTTCTAGGGTTTTGAAACATGAATTTCTTAGGGATAAACACCATGGGACCTACAACTAAAAAAATCCATGAAGACCATTTATTAGCATTGTTAGTCAAAATTAAAGTAAAACATAATAAGCTTGATTTTGATAAATTGGATGATATTCAAATTCTAAAAATGATTTTATCATGCCATATTTTCATGTTTAATCTTCAAGGTTTCTCAAGGGTCCCAGTTTTCAAAAAATGGGGGTATGTTGGCCCTAACAAATAATGACTCATGGGGGAAACATAGCAATATGTTAGAACCTAGAGACTCTGACTTAGACAAATAATTAGGTCATCCACTCCACTTGATCAATATCATCATCTAGATTAGATAATGGTTGAAACAAACCTTGTACTTATAGACTTAGGAATAAATATTAAGACATAGCCAAATTGTATGTGCTTTGATTCCACTTACTATTTTCCATGGGGTTCAAGAAATAACTTCCAAGTTTCATATCCTTAATCCTTAACACTTGACTTGGAGTATGTTTAGATATCCATTAGGAACCATGATTTTAGCTTAGGAAAGGATTTGGCATTGCTCTACTGCTAGTTAGGTATCCATAGTCCCAATAGAGATGCCTTTAGCTCCATTCAAGGCCTTTCTAACTTCTAGTTAGGCATCCATAGCCTTGATGGAGATTATCAAAATCACCTGTGTTTATAAATATTTTGATTTTGCATTGATTCTTTGTATTTTATTTGGGATCTTTATGATTTTAGTAGGGTTGGGAACCATAATAGTTTGGTTTTAAGATTTGGCTAAGTGTTTGATCTTCAGAGAATCACCTATGGCTAAAACCATTATCTCAGGTAAGGAGGTTGATTAAGTTCTAGAATGGTTACACCAAGATAGTTTGAGCTCTCATCCTACAAGTGAAAGTATTCTTTGAACTAGTTTGAGATCAAGACAATGGTCTAATTGATCCAGGCACCAATTTAGGCGACAATTCGGGTGACAGTTCCACCCCAATTGATGACGAAACTTCCGGGAGCCATAACTTTTGCACCGTAGCTCCAATTGACTCGCCGTTTGAACCGTTGGAAAGATAAGAATGAGAAGAATGTAGTGAAATGGTATGTATATTTTCTCAATGAATTTTGACCCATAAAAACCCAACGGAAGTGCCTCAAATTTCAATTTTAATAGTGCAATCTAAAAATAGTAAGTTTCTAAAAATAGTAATTCCTCGAATTTTGTATTGTTTTAAATATTGGAAGTCAAACCAATTAATCTCCCTCAATATTGGTGACCTTCCACATCCTCCCCATACTTTAAAATTGTGTATAAATGAAGAGGTAACCCAAAATGTGAAGACAAACATCTCTTCCTAGAGATAAACATATATTTGTATTGCGATCTTGAGTAATACTACATCTCTTCTCAGAGAATTCATTGTTACTGTGTTATTTCTATGCTATTGAGACATTTATCAACCAAAAATTCTAAGTTTTGGATCAGTGGTATCAGAGCGGTTTGTCTTGAGAGTGTATGATCCCAAGGATGAGGTTATGCTATAAAAAGCTTGGGTGGGAAACAACAGAGCTTCCGAATTTTCCACCTGTTCGCTCCAAATGAATTCAAATGGTGGATGACACTGAGACATCCGATCCTTTCAAGGAAATGGTGAATGAAACCCTCCAATAGCAATAAGTGTAGATGTTATAACAATTTGCCCAAATTCTTCAAACACTTTCGATGGGAAATCTTGGCTCCGCGGCTCCACTTCCTGGCTCCTCATCCAGGGAACATCCTTTCAGTGCCCCAACACCCTTCAAGGTCTAGGTAAAATTTGATATTCCTACATTTGAAGGTAAAATCAATGCTAATGTAGTAGAAAATTGGTTGGATCAACTGTCTTCCTACTTATCTATAAATAAGTTCACCGATGGAGAAAAGATTACGTTTGCTCTTTTGAAATCAACATTGCTTGTGAAAAACTGGTGGGAAGTGTACAAAAAGAGTTTCAGTATAGATGACATTGGCCTTGAGGTGGAACCTACCTGGGATGATTTTGTGGAAGTGGTGAAAGAAGAATACTATCCCATCAGAGCATATGATGATCTATACATACAGTGGCAACAACTTCACCAAGGTAAGGACCAATCTGTTCAAGATTACATAGACACTTTTCATTCTTTGTCTGCAAGATTGGGCATTCAAGATAGTGAGAAACATAAGACTCTCAAATATTGTGGTGGACTATAATGGTACATATGGGGGGAAATGGAACTCTTCAATTTGGAAACCTTCGGTGAGGCATACAAATTCACAGTGAAGATTAAACATAAGCATGGCAGAAAGAATATGAAGAGTCAACCCTCAAAATGGAAAAGTGACAAGGAAGGTCAAACACAAGGCCAAAATTGGAAGCAAAAGGAGTTTCAGGATAAGAAATCCCAGAAAGGGAAGGTTGGAAAATGGTGTGATTACCACAAAACTGAAACTCACTCCAAATAAGAATGTCGAGCCATCAATTCATTGCTTTTTGAGTCACAATACTCAACATTTACTACTCTGCCTCATACACTACCCACAGTCAAAGAGGATGAAGAAGAAATTGTAGATGCTGAGCCTGACACCATTGTTGCTTCATCACAAACCTGTGAGGAAAGACCAGATGACAAGGAAAGATTGTTCCACTCCAAATTATGGGTAAAAAGCAAGCCTCTGCATTTCATTCTTGATAGTGGGAGTCAAAAGAATTTAATCTCTGCTAAAGTTATGAAAAGTCTAAATCTATCCATGAAGCCTCATCTAAAGCCCTATAATATTGGATGGTTGAGCCTAGGGAGAGACCTCCGTGTCACCCATCAGTGTCTTCTTTTCATACAACATGGATACAATCGAGTGCTACACAACTCGACCAAGCACAGTCCATTCCAGGTATGTTTTGGGTTCCAACCCATGGCACCAATTGATATAGTTATTCCATTTTCCACCATGGAATACACACCTCATGGAAGATCTAAGGCAGTAAAAGAAACAAAGTTTATTGAACAAATGCAACACGTCCAACAACAAGTTCATGACATCCTGGAGAAGATGAATCAAAAGTATAAGCAATGCCATGACAAACATAGGATTGCACACCATTTTGCTATGGGTGACAAGGTTTGGTTGCAGATTTAGAAGGAATGAATTGCAAGTCCACACAAAAAGATTTGGCCTCTGCAATATGGTCCCTACACCATCACTAGAAGAGTTGGAGAAAATGCTTTTGAGTTGAACCTACCAGCCTACCTTGGTCTGCATCCAATATTCAATGTGGAGCTTCTCAAACCATATCACCCACCTCTATTGGACACTTCAGTTATAGCAGAACAAATAGACATTGATGATCTTGATCCATAATTTTTTTCTCTAGTAGAAGAGGATCAGATTGTGGATACCTAGATGAAGACAACAAGAGGATGCTCTATTCCACTTTATCGAGTGGTCAAAAGGGGCCAGCTTAGCCCTCAAGGTGAGTGGCTCACAGAGAATCAAATCAAGAAAAAACTACCACACCTAATGGGGAGCATTGATGAAATGGGGACCATTGATTTTCAAGGAGGGAGGAATGATCCAGGCACCAATTTAGGTGATAATTTAGGTGACAGTTCCACCCCAATTGATGATGGAACTTTTGGGAGCCATAACTTTTGCACCATTGCTCCAATTGACTTGCTGTTTGAACCGTTGGAAAGTTAAGAATGAGGAGAACATCATGAAATGGAATATAGATTTTATTAATGAATTTTTACCTTTGAAAACCCAATGGAAGTGCCTCAAATTTAAATTTTAGTAGTGCAGTCTAAAAATAGTAAGTTTCTAAAAATAGTAATTCCTCAAATTTTGTATTGTTTTAAATATTGGAAGTCAAACCACTTAATCTCCCTCAATATTTCTAACCTTCCACATCCTCCCCATGCTTTCAAATTGTGTATAAATGAAGAGGTAACCTGAAATCTGAAGATAGACATCTCTTCCTAGAGATAAGCATATATTTGTATTGCGATCTTGAGTAATACTACATCTCTTCTCAGAGAATTCATTATTATTGTGTTATTTCTATTATATTGAGATATTTATCAACCAAAACTTCTAAGTTTTGATCACTAATTCTCATGAAATGATTAATTTATTTTATTGGTCTTTACCAATTTCTATAAATTATAACATTATGCTTACATTTCAAGATCATGATAATTATATACATGGGGTATACACGTTCATTTATAAATTTTGGGGACTTTGTAGCAAACTTCATAACTTTGAGCTCAAAATTATCCAAAGGACTTATTTGGAAATCAAGGAACAAAGCAATAGGAAATAAAAATACAATATAAAATAGGAAAATAAGAAAGTAAGGGGAAGCAAATAAATATATACATGCTTATGTAAAAACAAAGGAAAGGAAGGAAAGAACTAAAAGTAAACTAGCTAGCCTACCTACTCTAAATTCTAACCATCTTATAGTTTACTCCATGAAGACCTCAAGAGGAGCAACATAGAAGTAGTGTTTGAGGTGCCACCCATTGGTGGGAAATGTAAACTCTACTCCTTATATATCTTTGAGCTTGAAGGTTTTGTTTCCTAATGTTTTTGTAATCTGGTATGGGCTAATCCATAAGGGTGTGAATTTACCATGTTTTCCCTTAGGCTCAAATGCTTTATCCCAAAGGAGAACCAGGTCTCCTTGTCTAAACACCTTAATTTTTGACCTTTATCAAACCATCTTTTGAATATGGTCTGATGTCTGCTAAAATAAATAAAGGCTTTCTCCCTTGTATCTTCCATATAAATTATGTCCAATAATCTTGAGTTTACTAACTCCTGACCCTATTCCATATATTACTGTATGAATCTATATGTAGGCAACTTGAGAGTGATAGGAAAGATAGGTTCTTATTCATACACCAATAGAAATCCACTCTTAAAGCTTGTTTAATTCTTATCCTATCAGACCAAATTACAAATTTAAGGAGCTTGTGCCAAGTCCTAGGCTTGTCTACAACATACTTTTTGATTGCTTTCATCAAGTTTGTATGTGTAGATTCAAAGACTCTTTCTTTAGGGATAATGGTTGGATACAAACTTGAGAGTGATGCCATTATAATAAGCCCATTCAATCATCTCTATGGATATAAAAGAAGATCCATTATCACACACTAGAGAGATTGGAGTTCTAAACCTAGTATAGATGTTTTCCTCTAAGAAGTTAATCACTTATTCAGTCCTATATTGTTTAGTGGATATAACTTAAATCCACCTTGTGCAATAATCTATGGTAGTCAAGATATATTTTTGACCTTCAGATGAATTGTGGTTAATCACCCCAACAAATTCTAACCCCCATTGAGTAAAGGGTTTATCAACCATGACTGGTTGTAAAGGCATTGCTACCTTAGGCTCTTTGGTGATAAAATCCAGCAAGAGTGGCATTCTCTCACATGCTTGTGAGCATCCTTGAAAATAATTGGTCAATAATAGATAGATCTAAGAATTTTATGGGTTATGGTCCTCCCATATGGATGTCCACTACCTAACTTTTCATGAAAGGTGCTCATGATTTAGGTGGCTTCTTCTTATGATATGCATCTCAAGTAAATCCCTTCAAAATTTCTTCTATACAAGACCCCATATTTGATTAGGTAATGGGTTACCATCAATATTAGGGCCCTTTTTTGCTCCCTGGATAATCCTATAGGACAAGTACCATTAATTAGTAAATGTATGATTGAATCATACCACTCACTAGCTTGAAAGTTTTGTTGATTCACTTGCATAATACTTAGTATAGGGTTAGCATTAGTAATCATCTGGATCAAACCTTGGCACCTTACCAATTTTTTTGTTTTCATCTCCAAGTCATACTCTTATAAAAATCACATCCACTTACCTTTACATTCTCTTAATTCATTTTGACTTAACATGAGTTTGGTGACACGGTCAGGTAAGATAGTATGCACCTTATTTCTAAGGATGTAATGCTTGAGTTTATTAACTACATTAAATAATTCATATGCCTACTTATCAATCAATAAATAATTTAACTCAAAATTCTTGAAATTAGTGATCATAAAATATTTTGGGTGATCGTACCCATCAATCTTCTAAGTTAACACTACAACCATAGTGTGGTTAGAAGCAAATGAATAGAGGTATAAGTCCCTTGAAAAGTCAAGACTTATGAATACTAGAACCTGGCTAATGACCTCATTGATATCATTGAATGCATTTATAGATTATTCATTCTATGTGACTTTGGCATCCTTCTTTAGCATGTCATTTAGTGGCTTGACAATCTTTGCAAAGCTAAAAATAAAAATTTTCTTACAAAATTTATCCTACCAAAGAATGAATTTAGTTCTTTTTTGCTAATTGGAGGCTCTATTATAGATATGGCCTCCACTCTTTCAAGATATATAGAGATCCCATTTTTGGTTATAACATGACCCAATAGTTTTCTTTCTATAAAAAAAATATACTCTTTCTAGGGTTTAAAGAGATTCCATACCTTCTGCATCTCTCAAAGACTTGTAAGTGTATGAAGTGATCTTCCCTATTTTAAAAAAACTATTAGATCATCCATATATATAATAATACACTTACCTATTAGACCCTAGAAGACATGGTCGATATCTCTTTGAAAAGTAGCTCCTGCATTGATCAACCCGAAGGTCATTCTCTTATAAGCAAAGGTTACCCACTTGGTGGTGAATGTTGTCTTCATCATGTCTTATTTATTGACCAATACCTAGTTATAACCTTAAAATCCATCAAGAAAAGACATCATGGTTGAACCTGAAACAAATTGAATAACTTGGTCAAGAGAAGGAAGAGGATAGTTGTCCTTTTTTGATGCTTTATTTAAGTTTTTAAAGTCAATACAAAGTCTAATCTCACCATTCTTCTTTCTGATTGGCACTAAGTCAGCCACCTAGGTAGAATGCCTAATGGGGAAGACTATCCTAACATCTAATAACCTTTTGACCTCTTTGAAGATCATGGGTTTTAGGACAGGGTTTACAGGCCTCTATTTTTGCCTGAATGGTTTGCAATTTTCCTTAAGGGTTATAATATGGGTAATGAATCTTGGATCAAAGATATTTAAGTCATCATAGAACCATGCTATGACATCCTTGTATTGGGTGAGGAGTTATTAGGTCTTATTGTTCTCAATGTTTATACAAGCTTTTCCAATATTTACTAACTGGGGTTGATCTTGGAGGCCAAGATCAACATTATTATAATCTTTCCCACTTACCTTAGGAACCTTAAAAACTTTAGACAGTTTATCCTAATCAAATAGTCTCTCCAAAGCAATCATCCCCTTGGGGATCTTGTTCTCATTCAGCTGAATGACTTTACCATTAAACTTGTCCCCCTTAGATGTGTTTTAATTAGTCTCATCAATAATATGGATATAAAATGCCTTAGAATTGGTCATGAAATATAGTATCTATTGATCATCATTGAAAACTTGAAAATGGTTGACATTATCAAGCATCAAAGGATAAAGGATTAGCTCAATGCTGAAATTGGGGGAATCTTGGTTTAGTATGAGGTTGGCTACAATATATGCCCACTAATCAATAGCTTGGTTTCCTATCTTAGGATGGAGGTGATGCTAAAATCATCAAAGGACTCAATCACATCCCAAAATCTAAACTTATACCTCTTGATATATGAGATCTTACATTAGTATTTATTTCTTATTAGGTTGACCACTAGTTCTAAGTCCACAGAAACTAGTAGTTCTTTGACCTTATTCTTTATATCAAATTGAAAACTTGAGATAAGGGCTTCCTATTTAGTAAGATTTTTAGTGCAAGGGAATTAGAGCCTATAAAAATCATGGTAATTTATATTCGTAGGGTCAATTAAGACAATACCAACACTTGATCCAACATTACACCTAGCACCATCAAAATGCAATTTCCAAAATCTAGGAATAACATGAGTACTCTTGGGATCACATACCTTATCCGTATCTAGGGTGAAAACCCCTAAGTCTAAGTCAATTATGTTGAACCTCTCATTCATGACATTGTACTTAGTTATCATGTGTTTCATCCTTGGTTCTCTCTCAACCTTGATTTGATTAGGGACTCCCTTCCAAGGTAGACATAAATGTGAGCAATCTATGGACATGTAACCATTCAAATCCTTAGTCCATTCCGTATTGAATAAGATTCCATAAACATTAGGTATATCAACAACTTGAATATCAATGACTTATTAAACCCTAGGTTTAGAAGATAACTGCATGTGAACATTCAAAAGTTCTCTAATTACCCTAACTCTAGATTTATCTAATTGAGTTACAAATCTATCAAATTGTATAGGATTCAAACCAATTTGTTTGCATATACCTATAGGCATGATATTGGTAGAAGCACTAAAATCTAGCAAGCAATTATGTAAGTTCTTACCAAACATCCTGATAATGAGCAAGAAAGTCAAGGAGACTCAGCTTTGGCTTTATGCATAGTCACATTGACATGATTAGCCTTGGATGGATTGTTGGACTTCTTTGATAGAGATTCCAATAAGAGGTCCCTTTGCTCTGTAATCTGTGTCAGTTCATGCAAAGTGATATTATCCTTTATTTTCTTCATATCCTCAAATATATTATATCCAATTTTATTAGAAGAACTAGGAATATCAACATTGGGTTTAGAAGTATTCCCTTTAGGTGGCTCTAGATTATTGCTTGAAGAAAAGTCTAGAGGAGTTCCAAAATTATTTAGAGGTGTTGAGGTAGTCAAGGTCTGCCTCTACTCTCTATTCCTCAAGGGGTAGGTCTTCTTCAATAACTATTGAACGGTTTGGATCTCATCAGGTTCATTCTCCTCTTGAAAGGGGAAATCAAAAGTGTCTACCATGAAGGCTTGATCAGATGACTTGGATCCATAAGCACCTGCACCACTTTATTTATTAGGGACCAATTCAAATGTATCTAGTTCCTCTTGAAAAGCCTCAAAGGCTTTAGAAAATTCTATACAATCAATTTCTCCATGCTTGGATATGTAATTTACCCTGTAATAATCAGGTAATGCAATATCAATGAGGTTAATGTCCATGGTCTTCTTTTTAGAAGATGGTTCATTATTTTTATTATTATGAAAACTATCATTCTAAAACCTATTATTTGACCTATTTTACCTTTGAAATGAGAAGTTCCTACCTAAAATTTTAGTAGTATTTCTAACTTGTTTTTGTAACTAAAGAAAATTAGTGCTCAAATTTTGGACCATTTTAAAGATAGATTCATTCTCATTTTTAGGATCTTCAAAATTATGTACTTGGTTATTGTTATCACCAATATTTGGTACCAAATCTCTTTGATCATTTGTATTGAAGCCATTAGTAGGTTGTTTTAGGAATTCTAACTTTTGATTAGGAGAAGCATGACTAAATGACAACTACTTTAAGTTTGGAAGTTGGTTTAATGTTGGGGTATTTTGGTTGTGGTTGGGGAATAAGTTCATCATAGGCATATGTGGGTTGATGTTTGGTATAGAGTATGCCATTTGCCCTTGGGGTTACATCTAATCATTGATGGTTACTACCTCAGAATAGGCCCTAGATAATGAAGTTATAGTTGGCATGGATCTCTTCAAAAATACAAAGGTCATGTGATCCACTACATCTTTATAGATTTCTAAAGCTAAGACATCATCAAGCTTATAGGGTTCTATGGTCCTGCTATACAATTTCTAAAATCTAGCATTAAAAGATCTGATAGGCTCACTTGCATCTCTAATAGTGGTGAACTGATGGTAAATAACATAAGGACTGACAATATTACTAAATTGATCTATAAAAACATCATTAAAACCATCCCAACTAGTGATGTAATTATTAGGTAAGTTCAAGAACCATTCATAAGAAACATATTTAAAGGTGAAGGAGAATAAACTATAAGCTACATCCTCATGCACAACATTTAACAACCTTAAGGTATCTTTAACAGACTTAGTGTGCTCTTCATTAGTTTTAATACTGGTTAGACTAAATGTAGGAAAATACTTTTCAATGTTACGTCGGAGATAATGCACCATACCAAGCACATTGATTAAATATTCTCCCAACCAAGCCATAAATAGATGAAGGTTGAAGGCAAAGGTACCTTGGAGAGGTGAATTTGGAAGATATTTGGATCTCCTACATCTACCTTTATCACATCTGGCTTTTTTATGGACCTCAATCTCAAGCAAAGGTGCCCTAGTTTCCGAATGTGTTTTTGTTCTAATCCTGGGCAATTCTAACTTGAATTTTAAAGATCCTAACTTAAATATGATGTATCAAGTTAAATTTTAAAAAGAACAATAGTCAAACATGCACATTGAGCTTATTTTGCAAAGGTTGTATGAAAAAGTGCAAAGGATGTTGATCTTTAATTTAATTAGCTCAAAGATGCATTTAATTACATGAATATGATCTATCTTTATAAGTCTAAGCCTAAAGGAGCTTATATATATGAAATATATGCCAAAATTTGATCAAAACGAACCATCCTAACCTTAGATACTATATATATTTAAAGCTTAAGCTAAATTTATTGAGAACAAGCATCAAATCTCAAAGAACTTTGATCTTTGTCGAAAGAAGCACAAAGATGTCTCATGAATAAAAAATATTAATGATATTTATACTTCCAAGAAAATAATATACTAAAAAACATAGAGATACACTAATCTTAGATCAAATAGACTAAGATCAATAAATATTTAAATAATTCACAAAGATCTCGACCCTCCTTCTAGCTCTAATGGGAAATGCCTTGTTGATACCTCTAAGTGCACCAAAAGGTTTCTTAGTGTTCAAAGAAAACTTCTCATTTTATAATTCAAAATAATTCAAAGCATGAGTAGTAGGTTATGGCAACTTGATGTCACCTATGATGAAATAGTGGTAGAGATATGCAGTGTTATCCCACAAATTTATAATGAGTGATGGTTGGGAGCCATCATGGTCTATTATTTGTGAATTGTAGAGAGCCTATATTAATATTTAGTGAATTATGGTCCAAGTTTTAATTAATCTAATTGGATATTTATAGTGAAACTTTAATTAAAGTGGTATGGTAATAAAAAAGAACAAAGAGAAGGGTGAGGCAAAAAAGTAATGAGTGATTGCCAATTTTAGTTTCAAATATCATGATAGAGCATCAATTAAAGCTGATTAAACATTCAACCAATATATAATGAAACATGGCCTAATCTCAAATTTCCCTATATACTAAGCAAGCTTCAAAGGATAATGTAAAGAATCACAAGTAAGAACCAGGTCTACTTTAAGGATTTACTATTATAATCAAATAACATTAGAACATATGAATATAGAGTAAAATGAAATGAATTAAAACCTAATATCTTCCAACTAATTTAGCATATGCACAAATTAGAAACCCTATGATTATAAAATTCAAACCATAATTCAAAGAAACTATTCAAATTCAAGACATAAAACAAGCAATTGAGAGAAAAGATGTATTAATAATTGACATATCAAATGTGGACAATCCTTACAGAACTCCTTGATTATATTAATTACTTTAGTGTACAAAATTTTCTCAAAATTCCCTCCCTTTTTTTATAAGATGGCGATACATGCCTTTTATATAAGGACAACGTAGTGCATCAGTCAGTTGCAATATATAGGTGTATAAAAGGATAAAGGATTAGGCTGACCTAAGGGTAATATGCTAATATACTATCATATGCCTTACAAAATAATATTCCTATCATAGATATTACAATGCCTTTAACAAAAAGAATATTAGCTACTAGGTGGGCCCAACGCTTAAGGGTACCCTTGTAGATTTTGTAGAAGTTCTATTGCCTTTTGATGTTGGTCCTTGATGAGATCCATATCCACATATGGTTTCATTAAGCAAACCTCTTCTTGGTCAACCAAGTCATCCAAGTCTTGGTCATCTCTAGCCATGGCTTCTTTTATGCTCCTTGCCTCTAAAATTTTCTCTTCTACTATGAAAATCATGTCTAGAATTCTCCTATTGTCCATACTAAACTGGCCTTGGATCTTGTTCTTAACTAACTATATGACCAAAGTGACCCTATGTTTAAATTTAGCATCATTAATGATTCCAATTACAGTTGTCTTGGTAGGATTTGATAATATTGTTCCCAAGAGCTACTCAATTTTGATGATTAATCTCTTATCATTTGCCAACAACCTATTCAAATTTCTTGTCTAAGTACTTAGACCTTGGAAGTTCTATACTATTATTCCCAGTATGATATTTAAATGAGCCAAGCCAATAGTCTTGAACTTAGGAATCTTATTCCTAATCACAATGTCAATGAGGTCCCTAACTTGGGTCTCTACCTTTTTCCACTATGTTATTAACTTCTTGGCTACTTTACCTTGATGGCTTAGGGCATCTTGCCTTAGATTTATTGAATTCATGAAATTAAACATATCAAATAATGAGGCCTCAAACATGTCCATTATAGAGTCAAGACTTACAAAATGGCTTGGTTTTTAGATTTTCCTTTTCTCTTTCCAAGTTATGAATCCTCTATTTCATCCCTTGGACCCCAGCCTTTGCTTGAGTTGATTAAGCTTCAATCAATCTCTCAACATATTCTTCATGTATAACAGCCTCACCAAGTTGTTGACCTCCCATAAAGGTTAAACCTACAAAGGGATCCACCTCTTGGAAGGTGATTTCCTCAACTCCCACCATGGATGTCTTAGTGGTAACTCTCTCCAATCTCATTATCTTTGGATTAAATTGAATAGTGGTAGATCATCTTATGAATTTCATAGGTTCTGGGACCTCTACACCTACGTTGCTTGATGCTCCAAGAGCAACCATTTTCTTGCTTCTGGTCTTAGAGTGACCACAATTCTCCTTTATTCTTGTTCCTTTACCATAGCCCTAATCTATGGCTTCATGTCATCTTGCACTTCAATATTGGTGACTTTTGTCATGGCCCATGAATGGGAAATAGAAATGATGTTTTATGATTTTCCATAAATGAACCAGTTAGGGATGACTGGTCTATGAATGGGGAATTCATCACTAAATAGGTTGATCCCACTAGTTGGATAGGTGAGGGTCAACCTTAGTATTTAAGTATAAGAGGGGTGAGTACCATTTCTACTTTCCTCTTCTCCCTGAGAGTCAATGGGACCATGTCTAGAGTAAGCTCTTTTCCTTCGTCCTCCCTAGGCTCTCCATATTGGACTTGAGCTTCTTCAAATTATTCTTCTTTCTCGTTAGTGTCATATGCCTCTGCAAGATCTTTGAGAGCACCCTCAAGTGTCTCATTTGGATCCAAGGTAATAATATCTAGATATTCAATTGGGAAAGGTGTATTTTATGGGAGTGTTGAATATGAGGGCCTCTCCCTAGGTATTTCTTCAAATTTTACCTCTCCTAATTTATCTTTGCCATAGCCTTATTACTCTTACTTTTTCACAATTTGCCCTTGAGGTTGTGGCTGTGGTTGTTCTACTTGGGGTTGCTCATGGGATATCCTAAATGGTCTAAGAAACAAATGTTACTATAAAGGATGCATTTTCCATGCCTCTCTAGATGGCTTGTCATCCTTGGTTAATCTATGTTTGAGTTTGATGTTGTGCCCTTAGATCCTGGCCAACACCTCTTCATAATTCTTGGCCTTAATGTAGATGGTGTCATGAACACCAAGATAATGCACATACTCAATCTTAAGGAGTTTATTCTCCTTCAAATGATTAGTCACTATGTTCTTAGGATCCCACATGAATCCCTATGCTTGGCCATGCTATCAACTTGTTTCCAATATTGAAGTATAGTTATTCGAATAATAAGAGGGAATGGGTGGAGAAGACCCTTCATCTTCTCTTTGCAAACTCCATCAATGCCATGGATGAGTTGGGAGGCAATTTCATGCTCTCCAAGTTCATCAAGTTGAAACCCAAATGAATCCTTATGCTTGGCCATGGTATCAACTTGTTTCCAATCTTGAAGTATAGTTCTTCCAAAAATCAGAGGGAATGGGTAGAAAAGACCCTTCCTCTTCTCTTTGCAAACTCCATCAATGCCATGGATGAGATGGGAGGCAATTTCTTGCTCAACCAACTTGTTGGGAATATATACTGGCAATCTATAAGGTTGGGACATGATCCCCTCAAACTTGATAACTATAAAATTAGGGTATAACCAGATGTCACCCATCATTTCTACATACTTCTTGATTACTGGGTATACCCTAGGCCTGGGAACACCTTTGATATCCTCCAATATGGCTAGGTAAACACAATTAAAAATAAATTGCATATGGTTCTTGTACTTAAAGATATGCAATGTAGATTAATGGTGGGAAATGGTAGTTTTCCCCTTAGGAGACTAATTTGTAATACTAGGAAAGTTATTTGAGGCAAGAAGGGCATATAGTAGGTATGAAATCATATAAAACTACTTATATGTCTTCCTTTTAATAGTAGTTAACTACTTGGCCAAGAAGACACAGATCAAATCTCCAATTAGAGGGGTGAGATTTTCTTCCACCATGAAATGCACATAGGGAACCCATATTTTGTTCACATAGGTGGTCAAGGGGGATCCAAAGGTTTAGTTTAATAGGGTCATTATTACTCTAATACCCTCCATAAATTAGACTATTAGGATCTTGCCTTCAATGTCCCTAAAGATTTGGGGTCCTTGGTGTAGCCAGGGCCTATGGACAAAGTCTAGGTCATGCGTGCTGGTCCATTCCTTAATTTTGGACAAGTAAACATAGGGGAGAGGGAGATTATAATATTTTTTAATGGCTATATCAGAAATTTAGGATATTTTCTTAGAATTTCCCTCATGGATGATCCATTCATTATCTACCCTATACTCAATAATTATAAAAGCAATGATGTCTATATAATGTAGTACCTCAAGTTTTACAATGGCATGATGAAGGCCAGATATATAGACAACAACTAAGTCATAATGTCTTTGGCTCACTATGAAAATCTTTTTCTCCTCCTTTATGATGGGATTTAGCTCCTCCACCATGAAGAAGAGTTCAAACCAATTCCTAATGCCTAGGGAATTCAGGGCTGCAATGTCTAATTTGGTATCCTTAAAGATTCACCCCTCATTATCTATTGACAAGTAGAGTTTGGTTTCCTCCTTTAATTACTATCTGCAAGCTACCATGGTCTTTATTTCTATAAATTATTCACACTAGTTTTCAAGTTAGTTTTTATGAAAACTCTTTTACTCTAAAAAACACAATCAAGTTCTTCTCTGATCAAATTGTGACCAAATGAATTCAATTGGGTCACTTTTATGTAGGGTTTAGGGGTTTTGAGATTTAATGGTAGGATATATCCATACTTTAGCTCATACATGCTTTGGATTTTATTTAGACCTTTGCCTTTATGCCTTTGCATTTTTAATCCCATAAGATCTTTCATTTTGTCCTTTTCTACTTGTGTGGTGCCTATGTGGCATTGGTTTGGACCTTTCATGACATTTTTCATAAATACCTTTGAGTGATATCTATTGGTATTTAATATACCTTCTTTTATTTTTTACCATTGGATCAAAATCCTAGATTAGCATGAGCTGTTAAATGTAATCTGGGCCCCTACCTATGATTGGACCCTTTCTATTCTGAGTCCTATGGTTGTGATACTTGGAAATTTTGTGTGACTTCTTGTGCTTCATATCATATGTAAAACCTTTGTTGAATGAGAATTGGGCACATAGTAAGCTCATGGGCCTTTTAAAAGTCATGAGTGCCTTCATGCTATTGGATCATCCTCTAGTGATAGAGTGTGACCTGTCAGATCATCCTATCAGTTCTACATCAAATGTGTTTTCGCCATGCATCGACCTCACAGGATCTTGAGGCTTCATTGAAAAGTCCATAGGATCTTCATGTCATCAAATTATCCTCTAGTGATAAAGGCACAAATCTTAGATCTACAGAGATGCCCAAACTTTAAGTTAGCACATCATTAACGTAGGATTTAGGCTTAAATTATTTAGACTAAGGTTTGTTATGTGTTTATTAAGTACGAAGCAAACCTTAAGATAAGGGATTTATGTATATATTTTTTGAATAATATAAAGGAGACCATGGCTAAATGTTTTAAGCCAATGTTTACATTGTGTTTAATAAACTTAATGTATGCATTGGTCTAAAATATTTATGCCAAGCCTTATAAAATATGCTCAAAGGAATCAACATGGTATAATGGTCTAACTTTAAAATAGACTTCTATTTTTTTATTAAAACCCTTTGGTTAGAAGCATTTATCCTAAGTTATACATTTTTAGAGACCTTTTAAAATGAGACTTACAATAAGTCTTTAACCTAAGGTTCATGGCATTTTAAACAACATATAATGGGGACCTTAGGATAAATTAATTTTGCATATAATTAGACCATAAGAACTAAGTCTTTGTAGATTGAATATTTCCCATGTTTGAACATCTTTAAAGCACTTCCCTTAGCTTGTTAAATAATTTATTAGCCTTTTAGCAAGATTTTGGAGTGTATTTTGATCCTAAGTGGAATAATTCATTATCTTAAATTTGATGGTCTCATGGATGTCAAATACATCTTCACAGGTGTCAAATGATAGTTGTGTGAACATCAATTTTAAGCTATTGAAGCTTTTAATTTTATGGGCTTAAAGTTGATGGTCATGTGGATGTCAAATACATCTTTATGGACATCAAATGATGGTCGTGAAAACACCAATTTTAAACTCATCTTTATTTTGACCCAATGTGAGAGTACTACTTGGCACCTTTATGGGGCTTCGAAGGATCTTGTACTAGATTCACTTCATTAGATAAAAAATGATGACAAATCAATAACCATAAGATTTTTATCTGAGAGCTTGCTCATGATTAGTTGTTTTGATATGCGAGACCCATTTGCCTTTGATAATTGAATGTAAGGATGCTATGTATCAATCATTTGGGCCTTTTGTAAGCCTTTGAATTTTCAACTATGCCTCATTCCATTTGATTAGGTCTTTGTGATGAAGTGAAAACCATTGATCATGATCTAAGAGCTTGATTATGATTGGTCAAAGGGCTATGTGCAAGATTCTACTAGGTTTTTCTTTTGCCATATGATCGAAAGGCCACGAGGAAGCATGAACCATTAGATCATCCAAGATGAATGTTGTTTAAGTGAAAGATCAGGGTTTCCTTACTTTATTGGATCAAATACCATGATAAAGTGAGGGTCATTGGATCCTACAAGATGCAAGGAAGTTAAGTTAGAACTACAATTATAAAAAAGTCTTCGGCTAAGGTATTAATACTAAGGTCCTGATTATATTAATAAATATGTCAAGGCCTTAGGATTAAAACCTTAGGCTAAGGTATAAATCAAGGGACTGAGCTAACATAAAAGTGGACTTAGGGAACTGGAACTTAAGCTAAGATGTTAAGACTAAGGTCCCGTTAGTATTAATAAATACAATGGGGATTTAGGGTTAAAATCTTAGGCTAAGCTAGGGAATAGTAAAAGGACCCTGTAGAATGATTATTAGTACTAGCTAAAAATTTAAAAAGGGGAAAAAAATAAAAGGAACCAAGAATTATAGACTAGTCTCTAGTCATGTTAAAAAACACAACTAATCTTAGAACATGAGTTTTTTTACTTAGGTTCAGAGATGGATATTAAAAAAAGGTTCCCACCAATTTATTTGCCACCAATATTGAAATTTGAATTGAGGGTTTTGCTAGGGTTTTGAAACATGAATTTCTCAGGGATAAACACCATGGGACCTAAAACTAAAAAAATCCATGAAGACCATTTATTATTATCATTAGTCAAAATTAAAGAAAAACATAATAAGTAAGCTTGATTTTGATAAAGTGGATGATCTTCAAATTATACTAATGATATTATCATGCCATACTTTCATGTTTAATTTTTAGGGTTTCTCAAGGGTCTCAATTTTTTTAAAAATGGGGGTATGTTGGCCCCAAAAAGAGCATAAAAAATGTAGTGTAACACTTGGTATTTCAATGGGGATTTACCATAGTTAGTCCAAATCAATCCCTTACACTTAATTCCTCCTATTTGATGTCTCAAGGGTTTATGCAGGAAATTACGGTTTGATATTTCAAGTATATAAACACACATGAAAAATGTTGGAAAGGTAGAAAAATAAATTATGAAATA
This sequence comes from Torreya grandis, assembly GCA_037957365.1. NCBI lineage: Eukaryota > Viridiplantae > Streptophyta > Pinopsida > Cupressales > Taxaceae > Torreya > Torreya grandis. The sequence continues at coordinate 1,862,887 of JARHVA010001166.1, read as the reverse complement.
ACCACAACATTTGAGAAAGATTCATAATTTTAGTATCACCAAGATAGGATTGACCCATATGAGTCAATATTGACTATTTGTCCTATCTTACTTCTATTAATCTTGTCCTAAGACAAAAATAATAATTAGTTACTAGAATTGTACTTGTTAGAAGGAAACAATTAATAGATAGGGGTCAAGATCAACTGCCAATTTTTTTAGCTATTATTGATCTTGTCCCAAGGCAAAAAAATAACAATCAGTTTCTAGAAATCAATTTGTAATAGTGACATGATCGAGCCATAAGGGTCAAAATCAACTATTATTCTTGTCCTCTTTTTGATGATACCATCCCTGACCAAAAATAGTCACTGCATAAAAAATGAACATACTAAAATCACTCCACATAGCTTCAGGTTAAGAAATTAGTCTACACAGATATGAGGAGTGTGACTAATAAGCTAAATCTTTCCCTACCCTCTTGCATTTGTTTATTTCACTTTTTAAACTAAATTATTGAAATCATAGTTGCCAAATCATATCTTTTGCTTATTCTACTAATTCATAACCAAATTATATTCTATTTTTTAATCTAAATAAAGGGTTATTAAATCATTTATTTTGGCTTTGATATAACATATTGGTGAACCTGTATAGTTTGTTTAAAATTTTATTACATATTTGCGACTCAGGGTTTTTATATGGGAGTGTATTTTAGGAATAATTCTGATTCCTTTCTTTCTTACCATCTTAGGGTGTATAAGTACTAAAATTTATATCTCTATTCAAAAACCTAATAGTCCTCATCCCTTAGATTTTATATTTTATATAAACTCTATACCCTATGATTAATATAATGAATGTACTAAAAAGTCTACCTATATTCCAAACCCTAATAGTCCTCATCCTTTATCTTCTCTATTTTATAGAAATTATATGCCCTATGATTACTCTAATGAATGGACAAATGATGATCATTGTATGATGAATAATTGTAATGATGTATATGAGGAATAGGATTATGAAGGCAATGATTATAATTTTTATTATGAATAAACATATAGTGAGGAAGAGGAATACTATACCACTTTTAAAATAGAAGAGCCTAGCTCCCATACTACTTCTTTATAAACCTCTTTTAACCATACTTTAGAACAAGAGGAACATAATGCTAATACACATATTTCTACTCCTACCATGTGCATGAATTGAAATCTAAACATGTTATTTTTAAAAATACACCTTGTTTTTCTTTACAACTTGATACTACACTTTAGTGCATTAAATATTATTAAAAAAACATGCATAAGTGCAAAAACCAATGCATAAATCAAAGTTTGATAACACTACTCTTACACACATATATGCTTATCATGATATAGATGATGCTAGTGTTGCAAAAGTTAAAATTCATTCTTATTCACTCTCTCTAAATAATTAAAATTTTAAAAAAATTGAATGTGCTTCTTCTTTACTTGATCTCAATGATGAAAATGTTATAAAATTTCAATGTGCTTATCTTTTATAATTTATAGAAGATGCAAATGTTACAAAAGTTGAATATGATTCTCCTTTTCTCTCTATAGATGATGGAAATGTTACAAAATTTTAATGTGATTCTCCTTTAATTTATTTATATGATACAAATGTTATAAAAATTTGAATGTGATTCTCATTTTCTCTCTTTAAATTATGCAATTGTTACAAAAGAAGAAACAATTTTCCTTTTCTCTTTGAAAGAAACAAGTGTTATTCATTCTCTATATAAATACAACTAGATGTACATGAGAATAATATATCTTCATATCCTTCAAAAAAATCATGAAATATTTGATTTATACATGAAAATATTCATGACAATCAAAATGATATAGTATCTTCTAAAAACATCATGTGATATGAATGATCGTATATGCAATGTTTCTAAATTATGAAATGATGTGGGATTATTATGAAATGATAATTATGATGATTCCATCCTTCCTATGTTTCAAGTAGGATGTAAATTACAAACTATGAGTGTACCTTTCTAATCCATAATTACTCCTATAATTTGTATTGTTTCTATGATGAATGCTATATGATATCTTCAAAATCAAGTGTTGAATCTTAACTTGTAATTGTTATCATGTCATGCTAATATTAAATAATATCATTCGAGATAAAGTTATTACACAAAATATATATTGAGAACCCTTATCCAATAGAGTTTGTCATGCCTATTCTTCCCTTATTTTATGGTTTTGGAGACCTATTAATTATTTAACATAAGAATTATGTTCTTTTGGTCTTCAGGCCAAAGATGGTAATATATTGTTAAAGGCTTTCCATAGGATTTTAATTAGATATTCTTGTGATTGGTTCTATAGTATTTATAATGGTTATTTACCTACATTCAATAAGTTAAAATACACATTTTTATCAAATTATCATAAGCATGGAATGCCTAAATTTACGTTGGAGCATTTACAAAGTGTAAATCAAGGTGATGATAAGTCCATTAAAGATTAAACTATTTTATTAAAGAATTATCTACACTCTTTGACATATCAACTTTTAGATTTGTAAATACAAATCATATCCAATAATGAACTTATTTATCCACTAAAAGAAATATCATTACTCAATCCTTACATTTCTTTCTATAGTTTATTTATGTATGTGTATCGATATGCATGTGAGTTAGAAAAAAAATAATACATAATCCAATGCATCTTCTCTAAAAGGAAAAAATATTATTAAATATTCTTAAAAAATAAAATAATTTCAAAAAGAGATTCATAATCCATCTCCAATTCCTTATTCTAAACCAATATTTCATAGTAAAGATCAATCCATGAAGGTATTACACAAAGGATAATAATAAACTTACATAATATCTCTTAAAATAAAAGAATTTAATTATACTAAGAGTTGACCACTTCAGATTGATCACCTTAAAGATCGATCACATGATATTTCACATACATTACCAGATAAGTAGTTGATTACTCTTCCTCAAAATTATTATCATCCACCTCACAAATTTGAGAAGATAAAAGGCCAACCATTTTTACATTACCATGGTATTAATGGAAACCATAATAATGATTGTTATGATTTCTGATAAAATCTTACAAAAATTTCTAATATAATATTTATTACATTTAAGAACAATAAAAAAAGTCTTCTTCTCCCAATTCTTCTAGTCATTATTCTAAAAATAATGAGATATCCCAAGACATTCCTAGCAAGGAACGAGTGGTATATCATCCTTTATACAAAAAAACCATTATAGTAATTCCTTTGTCTACCTCACATTATACCATGATTGAATTATCTCAAGATACTCCCACTTGGGAACCATGGTCATTCGATCTCTTGATAGAGTTGATATCAAAATATGCCTAGTCATCAATGTTCCAATATTATATGTTACAAGTGCATTTATATCTTGTCTAAAACATATATGGAATAAAAAATTTCAAACAAGTATATTCGGAATAAGTAAAATTAAAATTTAACAATGTATTACACTAATTAGAAGTGGAACCATTTTGAATTGGTCAACATTAGATTTTCCAACCAGATTAGAGTGACTTTATTTTTCCAAAAAAATTGGAGTCTAATTTTGAGAAATAATATTACATAAAAATTACTAAATAATAAAGAATACTAACATACAATAATTAATATAAAACAAATTATATATCATATATTCATACTTTCAAGATATTATATTAACAATAATCAGATTAAAAAAATCAAATACTATAACACTAACATGTGAAAATCTCTCTCTCTCTCTCTCTCTCACTCACACAAAATCATTCTATTTCTCTCTCTCTTTCTCTCTCTCACACATAAATATATACATATACATATACACAAACACACACACAAACACACACACACACACACACACACACACACACACACACACACACACACACACACACACACACACACACACACACACACACACACACACACACACACACACACACACACACACACACACGTATGTATGTATCAAAAATCATGTTTACAATACAAATGCCAATCAATGATGGGGTATCCTCATCATCTAAAATATCACTAATAATTATCCCTCTAGCCTAAAAATTTAAGGCCCCCTATCATCATGCTACTCCATATGAGTGGTATTTCAATCTATATCATCTAATCCAGCTCTCGAGTACCCTAATATGAACCATAAAATGTGTGTACTCAGACTATCATCTAAAAAATCACTAATAATTATCCCTCTAGCCTACAAATTCAAGGCCCCCTATCATCATGCTACTCCATATGAGTGGTATTTCAATCTATATCATCTAATCCAGCTCTCAAGTACCCTAATATGAACCATAAAATGTGTGTACTCAGACTATCATCTAAAAAATCACTAATAATTATCCCTCTAGCCTACAAATTCAATGCCCCCTATCATCATGCTACTCCATATGAGTGGTATTTCAATCTATATCATCTAATCCAGCTCTCAAGTACCCTAATATGAACCATAAAATGTGTGTACTCAAACTATAAAGAACAAAGTCTCTTAAGAAAATCCATAGACAAATTAGACTCATGAATCAATATAGGTAATATGTAAAGATCCACTTGTAAGTCATCACACTCACCAAAAACTATAGTATATGCCACAACAACAATCACACATGGATAAAAAAAACTGTGTGTTTTCCCACAACTTTATTGACTCACTCTACTAAACTGCTACCCATTACATTACAGGGCATATTACACATCAAATTATTATTTATAAATAAACCATAGTTGACCAATACAAATCACCTAAAATACCATATTATGAGAATAAATTAGTAATTTTTAAAAAAAAATATCATCTAACACATGAAAATACTCATGCTTAGATATAGTAGTAACAATAAACATAACAACATGGGCATCCCCATCGATTGAATGTTGTATTTGAGGTAAATTATATGGTACAAGTGGTACTCCAACTCATCTCTATATTATAAACCCTTTACTAGAGGAAAATTTTCATTATCATCCACTACAAGTGGAAACAACAACCCACCATGCATTAATCCACCACTATGTATAAATTATACATCCTACATCATCACACTCAACTAATGGATCTAAAGGATCCCATTCTATCCCAAAATGAATAGTAAATTTATCAATTTTGGGTCCTAGACTCAGATCTAATCTAATAATGGCTCTACTACTCCAGGTCCATTGATAGGGCACTTGGAAAAACTTATGCATTTCTAACTCTTAAAAATGCCAAAATAGTTTTAAAAACTCAAAAAGATAAATTTTCATAAAAAATGACCATATATCATATAATATAATAAAAAAATAAATTAATTATGATACATAAAATATCATGTTTAGTCTCTATAAAGTAGTATGGAATAGCTTGAATCGAAGTGACAACACAACTCATTAACTAGGCATCTCAGAAACTTAGAGCTCAATTTTCACAATTAAATGGTGAAAATGAAATTACAAAAACATATTTCAGTTTAATTTTATATGAATTGAATTTTAAAATATGATTTATTATGAATATAATTCAATTAATTTAATTCACTGATAAAAAATTCTCAAAGTGATATCTTGAGTTCTATTTATTAAAAATCATGTTTCATAAATTACATCAAGACACACATAATACCTTATCCCACATCATTACACTACGAAATTACTTACATGAAATTTACCAATGGGTGAATTTTGCACTTAGTGGTATAAATGCCATGCCTTTGGAAATCATATGTAGTAATTGACTATAACTATATCCTATTCTATCATTTATACTCTATTGTGACTAACATGATTTACTTAGTAGTAATTTTCAAATATAATACATGATATTTTAACCATTCTAACTGATCAAACTTATCTAAATTCATATATTTTTTAATTTGATATATTTTATAATCTCATCCCTCATCTCGAAAGGGGGTAAAACATGGTACACAAACTACAAATTTTCTACAAAACTAATTTAATTAATATATTCAATTAGTCATTATGTCACATTGTGACATTATAAAGACATATATTAGTACAATATTTGGGGGCATATTCCATGCACATATAGTCAAATTAAAAATCAATTATTACAAATGTCAAAATGATATACATTATAGTTTAAAATAATGCAAAAAAGTGTAAATTTTTGATCATTGGTATATATTACAGGGGTACATGCCATGAAATTATAGTAACAAGGTTAAAATTCACACAATTTTGGGTTCATAATACATATTCCTACACAAGTTTCAAATATAATACATTCACATACAATTAAAAATTTTATGTTTATTAATGGGGACATGATATAGATTCATGTGCACTATATTATTTTTAAAATTCAAGAGGCATGATAAATATTTATGCCATATTTTCAATACTATTTTCTATCTACAAACATTACAGGGGCATGGATGTTATCCATTATCTTTTGATCATGTATACAAAAACTAAGAAAAAAAATTGACAATTGAATCTAAATTCATATGGAGTGGTCAATTTAGTTAAAGTATATGGTGCATAACTTGGAGATTTTACACCCTCTAACACTATAGCTGTTGAATCCATTATGGATTTCATCCTGTTTCACATCTTAAGGTTACAAATACCAACATTGTAGATTGAGGTTTTTGCATCCCTCACTAGATGTTTTTTTTACACGTGTATAATTCAAAATAGGGATTTCTCACCCTCAATTCTCCAATTTCAATAGAAGAACAAATTTATCTAAATAACATAGTTATTAGAATTAACACATCAGGATTTTTGCATCCTTCGATGGTTCTACTCATCACATTGAACACTTTAATTCTTATCTATTTCCCTAGATAGGAAATGAATAGATTTTATAAGTCCCTTATTCTTCTCCATAGTGATCAAGTCATGTTTTGACCCTCAACAAGGCTACTTCTCCACAACATGCATACACGTGTAGTTTTTCCTTGAATAATATTTGTAATATTTCATTTATGGTTATATTTTTTCCTTCATTTAGTCAATTAATCCTATATAATTACATACATCTTATTTTTTAGGAACACTTTGGATCATTATGGCACATTATGAGTCTAGACAATAATCATCTACATAGTTTGCATTCTTTTTTTCCCTTTTAGCCATTTTGATTACATGGATATTACCTAAAAATTAAATGCATGTCTTTCATGTTTTACCCTTTTAATTTTTTAATTTTCTATGAATTTTTGACCCCTCTTCCCATCCACATTTCATAATTTACATTTAAAAGTAGATATATCTAAATGCTTTTGATGTTTTGAGGTTATTTTCATCTAGGGACATGATATAAAAAAATTATAAATACCATGCCTAAATCTTGTCCCCTTCCCAATGATCTTGTCCTTTTGTATTTTAATTTCCTTTTTGACACATTTCCCATTTTAGCCATTAATTTTGAGTCTCATTTAATATATTTTGGTCCATTTTACATGCCACTAGGTTTTAAATTTGAATTCTTAAATATTCCTATATATACGTAGTTTCTAGGAGGAATTTAGGACATGCACTCTCACTTTTCAAGAGCTATAAGAAGTTATAATCTACTTACATAGAATGATATCTAAATTATTTTTAAATTTACATACTTATGCCGAGGCTAAGCTAGGAGAAAGAGCATCTATATATACATTCACCATTTTACACACGTATATAATGGGAGAATTGGAAATGTAGTGCACCACTTGGTGTTTCAATAGGGATTGACCAAAGTCAGTACAACTCATTTCCTTTTTCTTGATTCCCCCCTCTATTTGATGCCTCACGTGTATTTGTAAGAAAGTAGGGTATGATATTTTAAGTACATGTACATGTGTGAAAAAGGTTGAAAAGGAAAAAAATGACATTATTAAAGCAACCATAAAATTTTAGAAAGATTCAAAATTTCACTATCACAAGAATAGGATCAACCCATAGGGGTCAAGATCGATAGTTTATTCTATACTAATTCCACTCATCTTATCCTTAGCCAAAAATAAAAATTAGCTTCCATAAAGCTACCTATTACAAGGACATGATCGACCCATTAGGGTTAATATCTATTACCGATCTTATCTTTTTACTACTGATCTATTCCAAAGCAAAATAATAATAATCAATTGCCATAAATCAATCTATTATAGGGACAAGATCGACCCATAGGATTCAAAATTTATTGTTGTCCTTATCCTTCTGATGATATTATTCAAGACTATAAAATAATCACTATATCCAAAAATGAGTAGACTACAGTCGCTCCACATAGTTTCAAGTTAGGAAATCAATCTACATAAATATGGGGAGTGTGAAAAATAAGCTAAGTCTTTCCCTACCCTCTATGAAGTGTTTATTTCACTTGTCAAAATTGATTGTTTAAATCATAGTTTTCAAATCATATCTAGTGCTTATTCTACTAATTCATAGCCAAGTTATATTCTATTAATTTCTATATAATAAAATGGATATTATTTCATTAATCCAATTTTATATAAAATAACCTCTAATTTAGATATAGCTATGTGTAGGTATGAACTTTCAATATTCCACATTATTATTCATCATCATTGAGGTCATCCATTTCATCATTTAACACCCTGGTATCCTTGAAAAAATAATATGTCATTTTAATTTTGCTTAAATTATTATTCATAGGATTAAGAAAATGTCTCTCATGTGATTCCCTGAGACTACTTAAGTATATTTTACCTTATTTTTGATTAATTATCTAAATAAGATAATTTTTTTGAATATTCATATTATTTATGATATATATAAATTAATAAAATTTTAATGCTATGAATAAATTTTCATTTACACCTTTTCATCTATGGAAATCATTAAGAGGATTAGGGTACTTAGATTGTTACTAATCTATCTTGGTTTGAGACTATGTCTAGGTGGAAAATAAGATTGAAAATGGACTAGGAATAAATTAGATTGGGAAACCAAATACATGGATCCACCTAAATGAGTCCTTTAGGAACTAGATTACTACACTAGACATATGCGTATGCCTTCTACCAAATTTTTCCTTGTAAATTGTGCTTCATTATTTCAACATAGATCACTGCACCTACTTACAAACTATCTTCATGTGTGATATCAAAAGCTTGTTATTATGTAGTATCTAAAATATTTTTTCCTTCACTTAAAACCCATATTTACACTTTTGTTACTAGGATAACTTTTTAAAATGAGGAAGAGTGATGGGTTGAGCTAACACCAACCACTCCCCAATGAATGGATTAGTGATGCATACTTATCTAATAATTTGAGGAGGGAATGCAAACCACATGTAATTATTCCCATTAAGTACATTTATGTATTTTTGATCCATTAATATGGATGCAGCCTATAATCTATATTTAGACACTTGAAAATGGGTACTTGGTTTGGCTTGAAAGCAATTCAGACTTGGCTAAGGCCTGCACTTTTTGACTAATTCCTAATTTTGGAGATTTATGGTGTTTCCTCTCAATATTAAAGTGATATAATAGGTTTGATGATTAATTTATTTATATATTCTAGGAAAGAAATAATATTAGACCTATTATGTATAAATAAAGTAATTTTAGGCAACTTCTCATCCACCAATATGTATAACATATGGGATGACCCATAAGGATGATTTGAATCTAGAAAATGATTGTTTCTTGGAAAGTGGATGATTTTGGTGTAGGTGGATGGTTTAATTTTTTTTTTAACCATATAAGTATGGCTATAGGTGTCTATAAATACAAAAACAATGATATGATTACCTAGATATAATATAATAATGATAGTAAGAAGATTAGGCATAGACTAGGGAGTTCTTGTAGGTAAGTGATAGTAAATCGAGAAGTCTCGGCCCATATAAGGCAATAAAATAAAAATAAAAAGTTTTAAAAGATCCATATGTGTATGCACAAGTCATGTAAAGTAAGGATAGTTCAATAAATACATTTCCAAGTCTCTAATACTAGATTCAAGTGCCTACAAATGCCCCATTTTTATTATAGTATTGAATATAAAAACAATGCTAGAGAAAAAAGATAAATATTTTGTACCTTAACATGTAAAAAAAATTGTCTTTGGGAGAAGGCTCTAGTTTTGAAACTTGCTCCATGAAAAACTATAATGAAACATGTAACAATAAATTTACATATATGAAATTAAATCTAAAATATCTTAGATCAATGAAACATTTGAAATTTGAAGATCAATGAAGAAAGACACCTTTAAGTGGGCAAATTGTGTTTCCCTTTAAATATTTTTATGTTTGGGTGATTATTACCCAATGGATAATTTCATGAGGTATTTCCAACCTAAGGTAAGTTCCTTTCTTAAAATAATGGGTTAGGAATATAAATTCCCCAACACTCGTGAAGGAGTAGTAGTGCTAGGTCATTGAATGGCATAGAATATCAACCACACCACTTATTTAATTGACCTTAAACCTCAATATGGAAGGATGGAACACAAATAATAGGGATCAGATGTATACTTAATCAAATTCTAAAAATATATTTTAGACTCAAAATATTACCTTCAATACCAATTTGAAAATAAAAAATTGTAATAGTGTGTCAATAAATAATGGTCATGCCACATAAGATGATCAAATAACTAAATATGATATAAAATGTCATAAAAAATCTATCCCACTATGTCCTAAATTTTAGAGATATAAAAAATTGTAACTTGTGTTCCTATAAAATGTTTTCATGAGCATGGCATATGCCTCTAAAATATGTCTCAATATGTAAATATTTATGCCATAATATGAACCAAACTGATAATCTAAACCAAAAAGATAATATCTGACCTAATTTTAACACTTTAATTTCTATATCATATCTCAAACTCTAAATTATATTTATATAGGCTTAAATCTCTATGATAATCCCAGCAATATACCCCACTTTTGAGGTAAGTAATGTAGTATGTGAATTATTCATCTCAAAATAAAAGAGTTAAATGCATCATGTTTTTTAGAAATATGTAAACATTTAAATCATGTGATCAAATTTGGATAATATGTCATCATAATATAATTAGATCAGAAAATCATATATAAAAAATTAATCATAAGGAATACATCTGTCAAATCAATATAGATATAACAATTAGGCATGTAGTAATAATTGTTGACAATTTGGACTCCTGGGCCAAACACCAACCCATATAATCCAAAAATTTACCATTGCATCAGTTTACCTATCATTTAAATGTCTAAATGAGGTATTATCATGGTGATAGGGTCTATAATGTGTGTCTTGTCAAGTCAGTCTTGTGACTTAATCTTTTGAAGGGTCTTTTACAATGCAATTTTAGAGAGATTAAGGTAACTTTGGAAATGTTAAGGTTAGTTTTAAAAAGTTAAATAATACTTGATCCTTGATGGAGATAAGAAGTGATGATCATATAAGCTAGCATGGGGTTCTATAGTGATAAAGTGGACCAAGAAGTAGAACAAGTGAGATTGTAACAGTGCATTTTCAAGCTTTTGGAGAAATTAAGGTAATTTTAGAAAAGTTATGATTTATTTTGTTTTGTTCAATAACTTGTTGCAATGTCATAATGTAACTCCTTGAGGAAGGATAAAAATGAGGGTCCAACATTTTGTCTATAAGTGGAAAAGTTTATTTTAAGTCATTTGATATTTGTTGAATATCATATTGTACCTCTCTTATTTGTACATCTTGGTCAAGGTGTCATAAAGCCTCTTTTCCAATGTTAGCTAACTCTTAAAACTACCTCACTTATAATTTCTAACATCTAAATAAGGCATAATAAATAATGGATAGGGAAAATAAGGTGAATATTCTCTTGTTACATTACTTGACCACTGTACAAGTCAAGATAGACTCCATTGGCAACTGGTTGAGAAACTATAATAGGTCATTTTGGTAAACATGCAAGTTTATTAAAGAATAAGGGCTTAAAGAGGCCTCATTGTAAGGGTGACAAGTTAGATATGGTATCATAATCCTATCCAAGGATTAATACATATTTTACAAGCTCGGACCCTATTTAAAAAGAGGTTTTAGGTACATAAAAGATAGAAAACCTTTCAAGTCTTCCATTAGGTCCTTAGCAGGCAAATAAGAACTAGTTTCATAAGATTGTTTCATAGAGGAGAGAGAGAGACATGGAAAATTATCTTATGGGATGTTTAAAAAACATATTCCCTTCAAAATAATGGCATTGGTTTTGATATTTAGAGGTAGATCTCTATGAATCACTGTTAACAAAATTAGTGCTCCTAAACTGCTTACAAACCCTAATAGCTTAGTTTTCTCTCTTTGCCAATAATTATAAGATTTTTGGGTGCATGTTGGTGATTTTAAAACATTATATATACATATAATAACCTTTATAGTACCAATTTATAGGTGAATACTCATGGAATAATCTTGTAATGACAAGGGAGAAGCATGATTCACTAGATTTGTGAGTTATAGACATGTTTTGGTAAGTTATGAAGTGTTTTCATGTATAATGATGATTTAAATCAATATGTTCATAGTGCATCTAGATTTATAAAATTCCCTTATAATCCTACAAGACACTAATAGGGTCATAGTTTCCATGAAACTAGGCAAACATGCATGCTCAACTAGACTATCAAGACTGTAAGTGTAAGTATGAAGTGCACGTTTAGTCTAAGCTTGAAGTTATTAAGAGTAATCTATATGATACAAGGTTGGAGACACATAAAATTAGGTTGATGGAAAATTTTAAGGGCATACTATAAGTTTAAAAGACATTCCTTAATCATCTTTGGTATAAAGTTGTAGATGGTAGTCCATTAATACCATTGGTTTGGGTTCTCTCATAGGGTTTCAAGTGTAAACAGGCATGCAAAAAGACTATATATGAGGTAGGAGTGGTAGTTTTGAAATATAACAAGATAAATTACCTTCAAAATCCCATACAATAATATCAAGCCTATATCAGGACCTAAAAAACATAAATTTCCACTTACAACTCTCTCTACAAGCTTGGCTAGTATGATTGTGAATAACATGATGATGATTTGAGCTACTAAGGCATGTAAGAAGGACCATGAAACATGTGTATCAAGTTTAAATTATGTCACAAGTTAATTTTTAGGTCTCCTAGGTGAGAAAATATAGGAAAGATGCTATAAGGCTAAGAGGCCTAAACTTATTCTTAAACCCTATAGTCAGTAGAGTCACTCCTAAGGAATGATAAAGCCTCAGTGAAAAAATCAAAGATAAAAATACATGGTAGAGGTTTTTTCTAACCTATAAGAGGAAATTTTAATTAATTAAATTCATTTTGGAGAAAATTAGGCCTAAAACCCTCTTCTCAACCTCCACCTACAATTTGTAAGCTCGAAATGGTTGACTTTTTACTTATGTATTAAGAAGATCAAGTTCATGGGAAAAATGGTATTAGGAGGTATTAGTAAACCCTACGCCATTCCACTTTGTGGATTTTTTTATAAGAGAGAGGATTTATTCTTTATGAACAATCTTTAATAAGTTAAGATACTTTAAACCCTCTTAAAACCCTTAAGAGAGCCTGAAGACTGAGCTAATAATTCTAACAGGATCCAATACACATGTTTGACCATGAAATCATCTTAATGACCTATGATAACCTCATGATCACATTTTTTTACAATTAGTTGGCATGTGTGAGGAAGAAAGGTATAGGAGTTGGCTTAAAAATCTAGTTGTAGTCCTATTTTCATGGATATAGGAAGTATAATATTTTATTTTTTAGTGGAAGAGGCTTTCTAGGCCTAGATAGAGATATTATGATCTTTAATGGGCTATTAAAGTGGTTCTCATAACATTTTTACAAGATTTTAAGTCACATAATAAGACTATATGAGGACTATCCCTTACACAAATAGTATGAGTAGGAAAACATTCTCAAGTCCCTAAAAGGCATTATAAACTTCATGAAACTCTTGTATGCTCATTATTACATCCTTAAAATCATCCTCATGTCATATTAAGGTCAATTCCAATAGTGGTGAATAATTTTGAATAGATTCTATGTACATTTAGTTTGCTATGGTGATATGGTTATCAAGGATGAAATAATCCTCAGAATATATTTATAAGCATCTAATGTCACCTATGGAAGGTTATTTAGATCATAAAACATAGAAAAAAACTCATTCTTAACCCTCAAGGCTATTTGAATATTTTATGGTATAAATGCCTATTACTATCTTCTTGTCAAACATGTTGTGAAGACTCAATTACAAGGTGACCTCAATGTTTAGTCAAGATTTCCATGACCTCCTATAATACTTACATAGAGTGACAAACTATGATGGTAGTATATAAGCAAGTAATTGGACCTTATATGAGTGGTAGGTCTACCCTCATTGCCTTATTTTTAACCAAACAATTTTTGATAATGAATTGTAGGGGTATAGGGACAAAGATAAATATGAGAAGAGATATGAGGTTCAAGTTTAAATCTCACAAGGTGGATAAGTATTTTAATATTTAGGTTTGGTGTACAATTTTTTCAAGTAGGCCAAGTGTTAATGAAACATCTTGTAACTACCCTTCAAATAAGTAGATGTTTAACTCCAATGAGAGGGAGTTAGATTCAATAAGCATTTAAATAGCTATGATGACCTCCTATGCTATCCACCAAGAAATACATCAACACCTATACTAGAGTGTTGATAACAAGAGGACAACACATTATTTATAGACTTGGTGGCAAGTTTTTTATATTTTATAACTGATTTGATGATGAATGATAGTTGGTGGACCTTATCTATGACTTACCTCTCTATATCTTTCTCTCCATATTTATCCTATAAATTAAGCCTTTAATTACATTGTATGCATCCTTAATATGAGTATGGTGAAGCCATGCTCAAGTTAATGCTTGTTCTTACCTTTTGTGATGAATAATACATTGGATTTAGCCTTTTTCAAGATTTATTTTAGAGTATTATTGTTATTATGAATGATTTATAGTGTTACTATCCTAACTCCTTCTCTTTTGTCCTCTCACCCTTAACTTATTTCAAGTAGGTCAAATCTTTGTTGGTCACATGAAGTGTTATAGATGGTTATGTAGGGTATTAAATGGAGAAATCTACCATTAGTGTTGATTCAATTCACATCTTGGTTTTCCCTCCTAATTCATTAATCTACCAAGATACCCATGTTAAAATACTGATTTAAGGAAAACCCCAAGTTGTAGTTGTGTGGTTTGATCAGTATTGCTTCACTTCACAAGTGCATATGCAAGTATGGGTCAAGATTTTGGTGCATCATCCCTTTTACTTTCATTTTTCTCTCTATCCCTTTTCATTGCAAATTGAATAGGTTTAGTAGCAGTTTGGGTGAAGCGTCAAGGTAAATAATCAATATCTAGAGATTCCCCTCATTAATTAGGCCACCCACAACCTAGAGGTGTTTTCATTTCTATCATCTAAGTAATAAGGCTTGAAAAAAATTCTTAGGGGTACAATTTAGAGTGATAATAGTAACCATTACAAACATAAGCACTAAATAGTAACCCACATAAAAAGGTGCATGATATGGATCATTTCACCACACACAAGTAGAAAGGTATATGATATGGATCATGTAACCAAAAAAATAAAAAATAATCCTATATTTATCCACTAATATGCACATAATTACATAGACATTATGCACACAATAAGGGACACATAATAGTAGTCAATTTCATACAAGCGAAGATCCACACACAATGTCATACAACAAGGAAAGAGCCACATAAATAAAAAATCATATAATTATATATTCAATTAATAAAATCTAACACAATAACGAAAGTTCCAAGGAAATAGGAATAAAATGATTCACTCAATCAAGATAAAGTCACACAAGAAGGCAATGGCCAAAAAAAGAGGCACAATAATTTACTAAATTAAACAAATGTCGCACAAGAAGGTAAGAGCCAAATAAAGAGGCATATAATGATACACTCAATCAATAAATTTACACAAGAATTAAATTTCCACATAAATTAAAATCAATGATTAACATATATGAAATGAAATAGTAACAATGAAGCTTTTAACAAGTCAATCTAATCTATACCATCAATCTATGTCAAAGTCACAACCTAGAAAAATAGTATATCCATGAAATTTAGCATTATAAATCATATAATAAAGATAAAGGCATATATAATCAAGTAATGTATCTCAACATAATAAATGGAAAGGTCATATAAATACATAACCTATATAATGAGATTCCCCTAGCATTGCCATGGTGCCTGGGTATATGAATGTCCTGTAACTATACATACATGTAACATGTAAAACCAATATATCCTACATCTCATTCATATTTAATATGAAATTAAATTGTGTTTTAAAAAGGACATGTAACCTACAAAACATGTGATAGATAACATAAATTGGTGTAATAACTAGAAAAACATGTTATGCTTAGATCCTAATTTTTGTTTTTGAAATATTTTATTCTTTTTATATTTTAAATTACTTTTTTGATTTTTTGTATTATTAATTACATTGATTTAATTCATAAATGATATGTAATTTAATCATAAAAAATATGTAAAATAAATAATATATGTCATACTAGTTGGAAGAAAAAACCTTGACCAACTACTTATATGAATAAATATTTGAAACTAGTTGATGTATATGTCTCATGATTATTTTTAATGATTTATTTTATTTCTCTATTAGTATAATGTGACTTAATTATTCCATTCCATTATCCTTACTTTTTTGATTCATTTTTTTAAACCACACTTATGTATTATGAGATGTAACTATGTTATTCTTTGTTTTTGTTCTACATCTCTAATATGTAAGCAAGCCACCTTGAAAACTAAATTAGATAGTCATATTAATGTGATCAAAATATTATCCCATTTTTTATAACCATGATTTTCCTAATATCACATTGAATTTTAAAATATCCCTATTCACATGTAATAAGGTGTATACAATCTTAGGCCCAAGAGAAATTGGTTTAGTAACATGTTCCAAGGCATCCTCATAAGTACATGAATTTTTTAAATATCATTCATTATATCCAAAACCTTAAGAAATTTAAATGTATGTCTTTCATTATTCCTCATCATATACAGTAGTTCCTTATCTATATTCACCTTTTATAAGGCCTAAAATGGCCACTTGTTCCTTCATAAAAATGTGATGGGAAAGATCAATAATCATAGAATGTGATCTAGAATAAGGTTTTATTCTAGTGGTACCTTCCATAAAGTATTAAGTGGAAATTGGCACCTTTGGTGTAACCTTTTAGTACATCTCATAATTAATGGAATTGTTAGTAGAATAAGATGGATAGGGGGACCTCTTTGACATATTATTAATTTCACTAATGTAATAACCCCTCTATCCACAAGTTCAATATTTTATCATAATGCTTAATAATCTTTATCTCTATGTCCATTGATATGATGATAACTACAAGATAATATTTCCCCACTCTTTCAAGGTGAAGGGGAGGGTGATAAAAATTATAAGATAGATTGATTAATTTATTATAAATTAATGTCTATAAAATAACACTTCGTCACTATTTTAAACTATGAAACTTAATTCATTGATTCTTATTTACAATAGATGAACTAATATTAGTTTTTGATTGTAAACCATGTTCTTTGAATCTTTTTGGTTATTAAGGACCTCAATTAGAATATTTCCTTTATAAGGTGATGTACCTAGATTAATGTACTCACATGAAAATTCCTTCTTCATTCAAGATCCTCTTATATCACTTGAATTTTTTGATTTATGTGAATCATAAATGAGATCAAGGGTCTAGGTGAAAAACAAGGATTTTTTTTCAAATTTCTCTTTCCTTAAGTGGAGATGTAAGACCTTTACTAAAGATAAATTAATTTTCAAAATATGAGGGTTAATATAATAAAAAATGTAATGTATTATTAAATTATAATATATAATAGTCAATAAGCTCATGATGAACTTATTATAAGATTTGACTATGTTTCAATGTGAATCTAGTGACCACCTTCTTATTAAACTTGGATAAGAAAACTTCTTATAGATTTTTAAAGAAAGGTAAAGGTCCAATAGGAATATTATAAAACCAATCTAAGGATTCTTCTTATAAAATTTTGTGGAAATATTTTAATAATATTTATCCATCATTTCAGAATTTACCAAAATAAAGTACATACTTAGGTGATTTGCACAATTTTGGTGGCCATCAAATAATTGGTACTTAGACATAAAAAACCTTTTTATAATTGTAATTAAGTATGATTTGTGTTATAGATTGTCCTAATATGACATTATTATCCATATTATCATTACATGATTAGATGGTAAAGTGAGAGAAATAACTTACTTTTGAATCTCACCTATGGCATGCATCATAGATATTATATGGTCAGTAGGGATAGTATTGGTTCGGAAAGATACATTCTTTAGTTTTAAATCACCATATATCTAAAACTTAGGTATGATATAATCATCATAAAAAATTTCATCATTTCATTTATAGGAATTACACTCTATGAAGACATCATTACGTTTGTTGGAATCACACTTTATGCAGACCTCATTGCATTATTTAGTATTATCATCACATTTTGGTTCTAGAGAAGGCATAGAAATGGCATAACATTTTTTCAATATAATAATCATGTAAAAGATAATAAATAACATAACATTTAATTTGAAGAGAATAATAAATACTATCACATTTAATTTCTAGAGAACAAGGAGGAACTACACATTTTATTTTAAGATACTAAGGAATATAATCATATTGAATTTCTAGAGAAAAAATAAGAACACCACATTTCATTTTTTTTTAAAACTAAAAGAGGGGTAAAAATTTATTAAACGAGGAAAAAAACAGTTACATAACATTGTCCTGATCCACTAGTTGAGCCAGTTGCTGATATAGGCTACTGGGGAGCATATTAATATCCGAAATGTTCCAAGAGGGGCCCTTTTCTGAAGCCCATTTAGCAAGACAATCCGCAACACAATTCCACTCCCGGGGAATGTAATTAAAAGAAATCGATTGCAAGGAAGAGATAACTTGAAGAATCTCCTGAA
This sequence comes from Torreya grandis, assembly GCA_037957365.1. Lineage (NCBI taxonomy): Eukaryota > Viridiplantae > Streptophyta > Pinopsida > Cupressales > Taxaceae > Torreya > Torreya grandis. The sequence goes on along the minus strand of JARHVA010001166.1, from coordinate 1,843,851 downwards.
TAATCACATTAAGATGCCAGTCAATAATACCAGGCTTACCTCTGTTCAGCAAATTGATAACAATTTGTGAATCCGATTCACAAACAATACTGCTCCAGCCATTAAGACAGTAAGCTTTCACCACCTCCAGGATTGCCAAGGATTCCATGATGTTATTCGTATGCTTGCCTTTATAGACTGAGAAGATAAAGAGGATACATCCAGTGCTATTTCGACCCACTCCGCCAATGCCCGCATCCCCCGGATTACCCCGAGAGGAGCCATCAGAATTAATTTTGATAACGCCATCCTCTGGGGGAGACCAACGGCCTTCTCTAAGAACAGGGCGCACAAGGCGACTCCTACCACGTCCCAACTACCAGCTATGATCAGCATTGCATCTCAAATTTGGCACAAGCCTGAGGTGCTTACATAAAGTCTCAGCTTCAGGGTCGGTCCCCTGCTCCCAAATGCATTTAACAGCCAAAGTCTCTTGTATCGACCTGAGGACTTGCACCCCCAGAATTTGCATTTCCAGCTTAATGCCCTTGAAAATTCTTCTATTCCTTTCAATCCATAGGTTCCATAAAATAAAGGAGGGGCCCACAGACCAGGCGCTTTGCAAAAAGGAGTTCTTAGTAGGCAGCTGTCCCAGGCGTCCCCAAAAATCCACAAGTGAAGAAGCATGCCAACAGGGCAGCCTCCACACATTCCACCACCAATGCCACATCTGCTTAACATAATTACACTAGAAGAAAATATGAGCAGCAGTTTCCTCATTGATGGAACACAACACGCACCTGGAAGGTCCCTGAAAGCCTCTCTTACTGAGATTATCCCAGGTGAGACACCTGTTGTGGGTGAGCAGCCAGAGAAAAAATTACACTTTGGCCAAGAGACCTGGTTCCAAATTTTTTCCCCCCAAGCAAACTGATCTCTAATCAAGTGTTGACAAGTCAGAGCATGATACCCAACTGACACAGAGTAATGACCAGAGTCGTCACCTCCCCACGCAAGAACATCTCTTCCTTGGAGGGAACTACAACCTCTAGACGCCAGGATATGAGCTAACTCCCACCTATCATCCTTAGAGCCCCTAGGCGGCCAATCAGAAGAGTCCTTCCATATGTAGCCAACATTAGTTCCCATATCAAAAACCTCTTTATAATGCTCCATCTTATGCCACCCTACCGAATGGAAAGAAGCTCCTAAAACCTGTAAATGCAGATGCGACGAGAAGAGAGGAGGCTCACCGTCCCAAGAGTCTATCCAGAAAAAAGCATCCTTCCCACTACCACAAACCCAAAACAAACTCTGTTTCACCAATTGAGCCCCCCGCTTGAGCGTGTTCCACACCATGGACCCTCTGCCCTCCAGAGGGAGCCTGGAAATTTCATGAGAATCCACACCCAGAAAGTACTTGTTCAACAGAACCCGGGCCCAAAGAGATGAATAGCAGGAGCACCATCTCCAGTAAAGCTTGGTAGCCAGAGCTTGGCTAGCCAGGATAGTCGAGCGTAATGTTAGGATTGTGGAGCTAAAAGCTTCACTGATGCAGACATGGAGGAGGTTGCAGAATGAGTTGCTAAGTGTCAGAAGTGTTTGGCGTTGGTCTGGCCAACCGGCGTCGGCAGGGTAAGACAGGAAGGCAACCGACGTCGGTCATATATCGGCCGGCGTCGGTCGCCTGTGTGGTTCGACTGCGAGCTATTTACGGGCAGTTAGCTAACGAACCAAGAGTTTGCATGATGAGTGCTAATTTTAGACTCATAGCTGCGGATCTAATTATGGTAATTAGATGTCTAATCATTATTTGGATGAGATCTATATAATAGACTCATGGTTGTATTGGAAAAGTGTGCTAGGGAGTAAGAGAGCATAATTATAAGCTCCTTCTGTGTGTGAGGTAGAGCAATGGTGCGTTCCTCCTAGTGCCACAGTACCAGGTGTGTTGGTGCTGGATTGGAGAGCCAGCTGGGTTCTTCAAGAGTGTAGGATCTTGGTCACAGTTGCATGGCCTATATAGGAGATCTACATGGTAAGTAAGATCGTTGATCTGCAGGTGTATGTGTGTGCAAGGTCGAGGTTCACAGGTGAATAAAACCATTGTTTGATTTGCAGGTGTGCAAGGTCATATAGACAGCAACACAACAGGGAGCAGTATCAGGCAGGATCTACTTGGAGTACAGGTGTGTACTCGGATAGAGCAAGAGGAAGGCAAGGGAGTTCCTTCCACAAGTATGGTCTGTTAAATTGCAGGTTGTTACAGATTCATGGGAGATCTACTTGAAGTACCTTGAGTACTTGTGGAGCACGTGGAGTGCTTGTGGAGTGCGTGGAGCACTTGTGGTGTGCGTGGAGCACGGGAGGTGAACACCAACTCTGTATTTGAGTTGGGTGTTGGGACCTGTGAGAGGGAGAGCTTTGGGGAGAAGAATTACTGTTCACTTGAGGTGTGAGAAACCTCTGTAAGGTGGTGGAGAAGAAGTGGCATCTTCTTTATTGTATTCTTTTCTGTATAAAGTGTTAATACAAGCTGTGTATTGTCTCTCATATCATGTGTTATTCTGAATTCTAGTTACTTGGTGAATCTGGTTAATTTCCGCATATTTAGTTGCTTGGTTTGGTAATCAAATTGTGTGCTTCCGGTTTATCCATCCTCCCAACAAGTGGTATCAGAGACTTGGTTGTAGGTTCTTGAGCTTGATACCAACAAGTGGTATCAGAGCTAAGGTTGGAGGAAGCAGGTTTTGTGTTTTGGTTACAGGTCACTCTCAGGGGTTTCTGATCGAGTGGGAGTAGAGCAACTACAGATCAAAGTAAGCTAAGAATGGAGGAGTTGAAAAGCACAGATGGTCACTCACGGTCCTATGGAAAGAAAGAGCAGGTAAAAGATTATTATTGGTTGGTAGCAGATCAGCATGAAGAAACTGAAGATACAGATGTAGCAGGTGTTGTTGCACAGGATGTGTTTGCAGGTTTCTTGGATAAAGTTGAATCTTGGATAAAAGATTCGGTTGCCTCTTTCCATGCAGTTCCAGGTAGAGGAGCTGGTAAGCCTTGCCAAAGAATTGGCAAAGGGGAAGTGAAGCTGAAATTGCAGGCAACCAACACACAGGGGTTGATGAAGGTCATGCAGGTCCCAGGTTTGGAGATATGGCTAATTTCTTCAGAAAGATTGGGTGATGAGAGATGCACAAGAACTCTCACAGCGGATGCACTTGAATTAGCTGGTGGTAAGAAAACAGGTATCCTTTATCTACTTGTTTATATTACTGATTCTTCTTTTGTTGCGGAGACGTGGCTTCGTAGGCTTGGTCACATGAGCAGGAAGGAGATGCATGTTCTTAAGTGGAAGACAGATATATTTGACAGGCTTAAGAACTGGAAAGCCTTGGTGTTTATGGAGGAGATGGCGGATAGAACCCAGTGGATGTGGTTGGATACTTCTGAGCAGGGCAGTTTGGACATGGATTTTGATTCAAAGAAGCTCGCGGGTAAAAAGTCATCACTCACAGGCGAACACAGGTACCGATGTCGGTCAGGAGGAACCGGCGTCGAACAGACAGGTGCCGATGTCGGTCATGTGCAGACCGAAGCCGGCGATGTCGGGCAGGGTAAGACTGATGTTGGTCAGGAGACCGACGTCGGCAGTATGTAAGACCGATGTCGGTTAGGAGAACTGACGTCGGCTGCAGGGACACCAGCGCAGGCAGGTTGGTAGTCAGGTACAGACGCATGGAACCGACGTCGGTCGGATGCAGACTGTGGGGTGACCGAGGTCGGTCACTGTAACGGATTTTGGGTGGACAACAAGCTGTCAAGGAGTCTCAAACACCCATACGGAGGACTGAAGGTGTAAGTAGGCCCTCAAATTCGTTGTTCCTCTTCTTTATACATGTTGCTGATTGTAGAGCAGGAAGGATCCAGGAAACAGGTGTGAGCTTGGCATGGATGAGGATGTGATTCCTTGGAGGAGAACCAGACAGGTGTGTCTTGGTGGAGATGCCAGCAGGTATGAAAGCACAGAGACGAATGGATACCTTAGTAGAAGAATAGAGAGAACGGATACGTGAGACGGAAGACCAGGCATATGGTCTTGTGGAGCTGTAGGACAGTGGTATAGGTTTTGACAGGTGGAGGACGGAGCATGGCTTCAGTCAATGTCAGGGTAACTACTGTGGTTTTGTCTTACCAGGGGGATGATGAGTCGCGACATCATTCTATTGCTGTATGTGGATGGTATATTTGCTAGCAGGGTTAGTACATACAGGGTTTTGCTGAGCTAAGGGTAAGATTAGTTTAGTGGCATGTCAGGAGGAGTTTGGAGCAGCGGAATTCTTTGACATGGGAGGCATGGAGATCACAGGCTGATTTTGTCTCGAGTGGGAGCTGATGTGAATAAGGTGTTGGCGAGGTTCAGGATGCAGAGCTGGAGCACACTAAGGGCTGGACAGGTACAGTGTCTGAAATCACATGAGGTCTGGTATAGACCTGAGTATTCCCATGCAGTGGGAGCTGTCAGAGAGTTAGGAGCCAATTCGGGGAAGTGGGTTCTCAGGTTTTCTGAGAGGGACCGGTAGCAGGTGTTGCTATGCAGGGTCAGGCTTCACTACAGGTGTTGTAGGTTCAGATGTGGCAGGTTACTCGGATGACAGGTGGTACACCACGGGATGTGTGGTGGGTTGTCTTCAGGTGGGAGCTTGAAGAGGGATACAAACCAAGAAACAGATTAGACGGAGTACAGGTACAGGTACAGTGTAGCTGTTTATCTCCAAGTGGGAGATTGTTAGGATTGTGGAGCTAAAAGCTTCATTGATGCAGACATGGAGGAGGTTGCAGAATGAGTTGCTAAGTGTTAGAAGTGTTTGGCGTTGGTCTGGCCAACCGGCGTCGGCAGGGTAAGACAGGAAGGCAACCGACGTCGGTCATATATCGGCCGGCGTCGGTGACCCCAGGAAGACAGGGACCGATGTCGGTCGCCTGTGTGGTTTGACTGTGAGCTATTTACGGGCAGTTAGCTAACGAACCAAGAGTTTGCATGATGAGTGCTAATTTTAGACTCATAGCTGCGGATCTAATTATGGTAATTAGATGTCTAATCATTGTTTGGATGAGATCTATATAATAGACTCATGGTTGTATTGGAAAAGTGTGCTAGGGAGTAAGAGAGCATAATTATAAGCTCCTTCTGTTTGTGAGGTAGAGCAATGGTGCGTTCCTCCTAGTGCCACAGTACCAGGTGTGTTGGTGCTGGATTGGAGAGCCAGCTGGGTTCTTCAAGAGTGTAGGATCTTGGTCACAGTTGCATGGCCTATATAGGAGATCTACATGGTAAGTAAGATCGTTGATCTACAGGTGTATGTGTGTGCAAGGTCGAGGTTCACAGGTGAATAGAACCATTGTTTGATTTACAGGTGTGCAAGGTCATATAGACAGCAACACAACAAGGAGCAGTATCAGGCAGGATCTACTTGGAGTACAGGTGTGTACTCAGATAGAGCAAGAGGAAGGCAAGGGAGTTCCTTCCACAAGTATGGTCTGTTGAATTGCAGGTTGTTGCAGATTCATGGGAGATCTACTTGAAGTACCTTGAGTACTTGTGGAGCACGTGGAGTGCTTGTGGAGTGCGTGGAGCACTTGTGGTGTGCGTGGAGCACGGGAGGTGAACACCAACTCTGTATTTGAGTTGGGTGTTGGGACCTGTGAGAGGGAGAGCTTTGGGGAGAAGAATTACTGTTCACTTGAGGTGTGGGAAACCTCTGTAAGGTGGTGGAGAAGAAGTGGCATCTTCTTTATTGTATTCTTTTCTGTATAAAGTGTTAATACAAGTTGTGTATTGTCTCTCATATCATGTATTATTCTGAATTCTAGTTACTTGGTGAATCTGGTTAATTTCTGCATATTTAGTTGCTTGGTTTGGTAATCAAATTGTGTGCTTCCGGTTTATCCATCCTCCCAACACGTAAGCCAAGGCCCCCCTCCTTCTTCAGTCTACATACACTGTCCCAATTCATGAGGCTCCACTTGTTGTTCTGCAGATTCCCGCTCCAGAGAAATTGTTTAGAAAGGGAATCAAATTCCTTCAAGAAATAAACCGGGGCAGCCTGCACCATACTACGATAGATAGGAAGCACTTGAATAACTGATTAGAGAAGCGTCACTCGACCAGTAGTGGAAAGCCATCTATGAGTCCAATGACTCACCTTTAGCCTTAACTTATCAAGAACATTCTGCCAAAATAATCTAGGCTGCCTTCCCACAACAATGGGAATGCCAAGATAAATAACAAGGAGGCTCTAAGTCTAAAACCGCAATATTGTAGCAATCCTTCTCTGAATAAGCTCCAAAGTGTTAAAAAAGAAGATAGAAGACTTCAGCTCATTAATTTTCTACCTAGAGGCAGCCAGATAAGTGTCCAGTGTGTGGCGAAAAGCCAGCGCTTCTCTTATGCGAGCTCTCCCAGTCAAAATAGTGTCATCAACAAACTGCAAATGAGTAAGGGCAGCAAGGCCCTCCCCCCAGTGCCATCCCTATAAGGCGTTCATAGAAATGCGATGTTTGAAGAGCCTACCAAGCCCCTCAGCCAAAAGGATAAACAGGTATGGGGACAATGGATCCCCCTAACGAAGACCTCTGGAGGCCCCGAAAAGCTCAGAAGGAGTCCCATTGATGAAGATCAAAAAGGAGGGCGTCGTGATACATCTCATCACCCAACATATCCACTCCTGGTTAAAACCAAGCACCATAAGAACTTTTTGCAAAAAACTCCAGCTAACTCTGTCATAAGCTTTGGCAAGATCAAGCTTGATAAACATTGCCCACTCCTGGGATGTACTCATGGAATGAATAGCTTCTGAAGCTATAACAACTCCATCCAGAATTTGCTTGCCCACCACAAAACCCCCTTGTTCCTCCGAAATAAGCTCGGGGAGAAAAACTTTGAGTCTCAGCGCTATAAGCTTCGTAATGATTTTGTAGACAACGTTACATAGCGCTATAGGTCTATACTCATCTAGCTGAAGGGGCTGCTCCTTCAAAATCAGAACAAGAAAAGTAGCATTAAGAGCCTTAAGCATTTCCTTGTTGGTGTATGATTCTTGAATGACATCCATCATGTCTTGCTTAATGGTGCCCCAAAAATCCTAAAAAAAATCAATCGAAAAACCATCCAGACCAGGAGCTTTGCCTCTCTTCATGCTAAAAACCACCTCCTCCACCTCAGCCATACCAATAGGTCTCATGAGAACTTCATTCATATCCGCAGTAACCAGCTAGGGAATGCAAGAGAGGACAGCAGTTTCAGCTCCTTCATCCAACACAGGGTCTCTAGTAAGAAGAGTAGAAAAGAACCGAACTGCTTCCTCACTGATAGTTTGTGAAGAGGACAAACGATTCCCCTCCTGAGTAACAAGAGAAGTAATGACATTTCTATTTCTCCTGGCTTGAACTGACTTATGGAAAAAAGCCGTATTTTTATCCCCTTCCTGCAGCCAGTCAATCCTCACCTTTTGCTTCCAATAAATTTCTTCCCGTAACTCCCACTCCACAAGATAGGAGGTAGCTCTAGCCTCCTCCTGACTCAGCATTTCTGAGAGACCATAGTCTCTAATCTGCCTAGTAACAACATCCAGCTCATCCTGCGCCCTCTTCCTCATGCCATGTAAGTTGCCGAAGTAAGTTCTATTCCAAATCTGCAATTTTCTCTTAACATACTAAAGTTTTTTTAGGAAGGATTGCATGGCAGTACCATGAGCCGGTCCCCCCTACCGCCACCACTGGCCAATAAAGTCCTAGAGAGAGGAATCACGTAGCCACATCAGTTGAAACTTAAAGGGGGTTTCTTAGGTCCCTCAATAAGATTAATGGAAAGCATGATGGGCCAATGGTCCAACCCTTTCCAATCCAGGATATCTGAGCTAAGAGAAAAGGCACTAGACCTCCAAAAACAAGAGACCACAAATCTGTCCAGACGCTTCGATATAGCAGCATTACCCATTCTTCTGTTACTCCAAGTAAATAGCCCGTTGGAGGGTCTAACATCAGAGAGATGTAGGAGCTCAACATTATTTTGGAGGCACTCAGATGAGGGACCAAGACGGGACAGCCCACCTCTTTTCTCCTCCAAAGTCATAACAGCATTGAAGTCCCCCGTAACCATCCAAGGAAGGAACGGATGGCAGCTACGAACATACTGAATATGCTCCCAAAGCCAGAATTGCCCATCTATGTCAATAGGCGCATAAACATTGGTAACAAGGATCAATTCCCCTGTTTCAAGAGAAGAGGCAACCATAGAAAGGGTGGATGTGCAGGCTAACCAATGAAGAGGCAAGATCCTTCACGGGTCCCAGCACATTGCTAAACCCCCTGAGCTTCCCATCGCTCCAACACCTTGATAATGGCAAAAAAACCAGATTTTTGGCATACAAGCGAACAATAAATCTATTGACAATTTCATTTCCTGGATACAAAGGATATCTGGAGAGTGATCCAACACTAGCCTTCGAGTAGCCAATTGTCTGGGGTGGCTGTTCAATCCCCTCACATTCCAAGATAAGACAATCATTGAGAGACAAGGGGGAAGTGTTCATCTAAGGTTTTAACAACCCCTGATTCCACCAGTAAATCACTTGTAAGTTTAATTTTCTCTAAGTCCTTCCTACGCCCTGCCTTAGAGGGAATGGAGGAGTTAGCTTTCTTGAAGGGCCTTTGCGCCAGGCCAAGCATAGAAGAGGTGCTCTTATCTTTCCTTCCAACATCAACCTCCTTAACTAAATCAGCCCATTTCACTTCCTTAGCAGGATTTCCATTTTCTAATTCTAAACCACCTTCAGTCGATCTCACAGAGTTGTCAAGGGTTGGTAAAGATACCATCACCTGATCCAAAATTGGCCCTGCACCTTGCTGGTCTGTTTCAAGAGCATCCTCCAGATCCTCAGCCAGAATGCCATCCTCAATGGCCATATTATCTAAAACTTCAAACCTGTTGAAACCCATGTCCAATTGCCTATCAACATTTTTGCGCTTCTGTCCTCCACCTCTCAAGCACCGCCTTACAGTAGTGAACCCTTCCACATCCATATTAGTATGATCAGCAGACCCTTGCGCCAAGCTATCATTAACAACTGAGTTTTTCCCTTTTGCAGCTCTATCTGATTGGGTTTTCCCATGTGCAGAATTAGTCTATCTATTTGTTCCCTTGCCGGTGCCTACTGAGTTTTGTGTAGCAGAGTCTTGGGTAATCTCTCTATCTTTGGCAGCCTGTGGACATTGTCTATGCAAATGGCCATAGACATGACAGATATGGCATCTAAAGGGGATAGATTCATAATCTATTTGTTAAATCCAGGATGAGGAGCCCAAACAAATTTCTAAGGAATCTAGTAAGGGATGATTTAAATCAATATCAACACACACACAGGCATAAGAAATTACCTTTTTGTCCAGCGAATGATGGGCAATAGCTGTCGGCGTCCCAGCATGGCAGCAATCTGCCTAAGAATATCCTCCCTCCAAAATTCCAAGGGGAGTCATGGAAAACGAACCCAAACTGGAACACAGGCTAGAAGCTCATCAGCTGAGTTGAACCCCGCATGCCAGGGTTTAAGAAAAATCCCTACCTGATCGTAGAAGTATGGACCTCCCTCAAATACATGATGTCGGTCTGAGACAGAGGAAAAATTGACTAAAAATAGCTGTTTCCAGCCAGCATGATGTCAAAGTCTCCTTCAATGTGCCAAGTCCTGCGAATCCAGGCATCTAAAGTAGTCAGGGAGATTCTTATACCTAGAAATTTGCAGATAAGTGTGTGAGCAGAGAGATACTCCACATCCTCTTTCACAGCTTCAGGGGAAATAACTACCACCGGTCTGTCCTGCCTTCTCAGAAGACATCCATTCACTTTACTGAGCTTAGAGCGCTCACTAATACAAGTGGTCTCCTTATTGCCAGAATGCGCCCCAGGTAGAGAGCTGTCTTGCCTGGGGCCAGTCAGTGGACTGTTCGCCTCTCTGCCATTACCATTCAGTGCTCCCGCCATTGCGTCTATATCTTCTCTCAAGGGATTTAATTAATCACATTTCATTTTTAGAGAAGAGAGGAAAATCACATTATTTTGATATAGCCAAATCAAATTTCATTTCAATATAATAATAAATAACATTATGTTTCCATTAAAAAGAATAACTAGTATCACATTATAGTTTAGAAAAGGGGATATCATTATTTTATTTATCACTAGAAACATCATTACATTTATAAACATCATTGAAAGAAAAAAATCATGAGAGTATATGTGATGCAGGAGCATCATTCTAGGATGGTTTTCACTTAAATTTTGGTTTTATTATTTAAATTTTGGATTTATTATGGCCTAGGAGGTATTTTTATGCTTATACCATCCCTAATTTTCAAATTTAGGAGTTAGTTTTAGCTTAATAAACTTTCAAATTTCCACTTTTCTACCATCACTTAGTTTTTGAAACTTTGAATTGTTTGGCTTAGAATTAGTATGGTAGAGTTGTTTGAAGGAAAATTTCAAGGTATAAACATGTTTTAATTGTATCTTATAGACCCCCTAATCATATCATGGGTCCAAAGTCATGAATGTATGGAATATCAACTTTATATGTGTTCATGTTTCCTAAATAGCTCTATAGTGACTGTTGGAAGGTCCCAAAAGGTATTTAGAGGGGTTATGAACGTAAAAAATGTTGGATTATCATGTGTAATGATTTATGAGAGTTTTGAAAAGGATATATTTTTAATAAATATCAATAATTTTTTTTTGTGTGAAGATAAGTTGTAGACAAAACCTGTTTTCTATGTATGCACATTGGTATTTGACTATGTGAATTGACCAAAGCAAGAAAGACACAAATAAATATTTTTTTGAAACTTATGATATCATTGGTAAATTTTTTATTTTATAATTAAAGGTTATTTATACATTTTATTGCATTGTTTCCATACTCTTGTGTAAAACTTAACACAATCCTGTAGAAACTAGTGAACCTACACAGTCAGGGATAAAAGTTGATAAAAATGTTTAGCAGAGGAGTTAGGGAGATTTAATAATGATTAGAGAGGGTGTTTTTGGATATTATAGAGGTAAATAATCATTAATAGTGTAAATAAAGTCCTCTTAGAACTCAAAATCCTTTAATAACCCCTCTCGGGTCTGCATAGAAGAGGAGAACCCTGAGTTAGGGTTTTAAAACCAAAAAGCCATTTTCAAGAGTTTTATCTAGTTAAAAAAATCAAAAATTTTTAATTTACAAGTATTCAAGGTTTTATAATATATTCAAGTGGTTTCAACCCTGTATAGATAGTTGGCATATGGATAAAGTGGACTATGTGTAATTAGGCCTTGGGGAGACCTAATTCCAAGAGAACAAGGGCTAGAAAAGTGGTCTAGATGTTGTTTTAGGCCAATAAAATTTACAAAGAGATAAAAATTGATAGAGGGTACTTTAAATGGTCCTTATTTTCTGGTAGTAAATCATTGACCATTTTTATAATTAGGGAAACCTCAAAAAGGGTTACAAAAAAGCCTTGAAGGTAGAAACAAGTGTATGTAACTTGCAGGGTTTAGACTTTGTAAGAATTTTCTATTAATAATTTTGGTATCAGAGCCAAAAAAAAAACACATAGAAGTGGATAAGGATATATTTCCTAAGAGGAAGGAAAGCTAGAAGTTGTTTGACAAATTACTTGAGAGAGGAGAAGATGTCACCAAGGAGGAATGCAACAAGTGAGAGAGAAATAACCATATAGATGAGAGATGCCATATTAAAATATTTGAGTAACCTTAGAGTAAAATTTTATTCGAGACTCATAGTAGTTTAGGTTAATTTTATAAAAGGATTAGTCATATGTGATTTGAGTGATGAAGAGGAATAAGAACCATAGGCACTAGAATTGGAAGATGAAAGAGAGAAAGAGAGTAAGGAGCAAAAGTTTGAGAGATTGTTGAAGGTGGTAAAAGGGTAGGGATATAATCCAAAACTAGATATTCCAATATATTTAGTTAGCCTTAGTGGATAATAACTCCTTGATTAGATAAGAAAGTTGGATAAGTACTTTGATTTTGAGGATGTACTAGAAGAGCAACATGTGAAGTTTGTTATGACCAAGATGAAGGCTCATGCATACCTATGGTGGGATTAAATACAAGATGAGAGAAGGAAGAAAGGAAAGGCCAAGATCAAGTCTTGGGATAGGATGGTTGTAAAATTGAAGAGAAAATTCTTACCTAGTGACTACATCACCTTGTAGAGGAAAATTCAAAACATGAAATAGAAAGAGATGGGGGTAAGAGAGTATACTAAAGAGTTATACGAACTGAGCATTAGATTAGGTCATATGGAAGATGAAAATGACAAGGTGGCTAGATATATTAATGAATTGATATACAACTTACAGGGTGAGTTGAGTCTTGCTAGTTTAAAGACACTAGAAGAGTGCTACTAGTTTCTGTTGAAAGCTAAAGACAAAATCAGTAGGAAAAAAACCAATAAAATAGAGTAGAGGCTGATGTTTTAGAGGAAAGGGTTTTTAAGGAGGTAGAATATATTCACATAGAAGCCAAGGAGAGTCTTGTACCTCACATGAGTATCCATCTAGTTTAAAAGGAGTATTTATAGGTAGAAGGCCTTATTTCAGGGATGTATATGGATCAAGGGGTATAGGATAAAGTGGATTGACAAGAAGATGCTTCAAGTGAAACAAGTTTTTTAGATATAGATCATGGGATGACCCAAATGATTAGCCAATAGGGAGCCCAAGAACTGAAGGAAGAAATTAGATTGCATAAGGAGTTGAGGAGAGTATTTATTCTCCATCACTTATGGAGGAATCTGAGGTAGGAGAATCATTGCTAATGAGGAGGGTACTAATCAAGACACCGAAGGAAAAAGGAGCCCCCACAAAGGAAAAATCTTTAGGACTTATTGTAAATGCCAAGGTAAATATTTTAAAATGGTCATAGATTTAGGAAGTATGGATAATCTAGTTTATGTTGAGATGGTTAATAAACTTGGATTGAAGAAATTACCTCACCCCACACCATAAAAGGTCTCATGTTTGAATAAGGGTAAACAAGTTTTGGTAAGTGAGCAAAGTTGAGTGGAATTTCAAGTTGGGAGGTATAAGGACAAGGTCCTTTGTGATGTGATCCCCATGGATGTTTGTCATGTGCTTCTTGGGAGGCCTTGGAAATATGGTAGGTAAACCACTCATGATGGTAGGAGGAATGTGTACACCTTGGTCAAAGATGGATTTAGTCATATAAAATGCAAAATTTGGTAACTTGATTATGGCTAATGACACCCAATCCATAAGTTTATTTTGCTTTCTCTCTTGACCTTCTTAGGCATGTTTCCATAGTTTCCCAGTTATCTATAGCCTTCTAAACTGAACCCCTTGCTAAACTAGGCTGATATTTACATGACAAATCCATCCCCTTGGGTCTCTTTCCCTTAGAACAATAGTGCCCAAAATTGGACTACAATGCTAAAGCTTAGGGTGTCTTGTTTCAGGCACTATTATCCAAGTACAATTTTGGTTCAAATGATCATGTTCTCCTAGATCCTTATCTTAATTCATGTCACCCTAACATGAATTCATTTAACCCATGATCATTAAATCCCCTATAAAAATCCATTTAAAATACATTCATAAGGGTTGACACTCATTTAAAAGAGAGAATCAAGAATACAAACAAGACTACTCAAGCACTCTTCCCTATTTTCTACATACAACTATCCAACAATATTTCAAGCTTGTTTAAACCTTTATATTAGTCCCTAGTCATTCCAAGTACACCTAGTTTTGAATTTACTTACATTTTCATCACACTATTGCACCAAGCACTTCAATGGGAGAACTACATATATCTTGATCCCTCCTCAAAGTATTTTTATGTAGGTAGTGTGCCCACACACAGGGTGTGAATTGTGTCTAGCATATCCTTTACACACTAACCCCTTTTACCTATTTTGCTAAAGTTACATTTAATTACATAAAGGACACAAGAACATGAAGAATAAGCTCTCCAAAGAGTTTTATTAATATCAAGGATATGAAATTTGGTACACAAGATCACAGAGATGCTACAAATAAAACCCAAAAATAATCATATCTTTGTGAGTAGTTTGGACAATAACGATAAGACAAGGACTATAACACCAGACAATAGGGTATCTTATTTTCAATATTCCTGTATAATTAAGAAATGAACTCTAGATATCAATTTGTGATAGTGTCCCAATCCTATTCCTCTAGTATTAGACTTTATCTTAGTCTTAACAACCCAAAATAAGCTAAGTTATATTTTCTCTCACTCATTACTATTTTTAGAAAAGGCAAAAAAACTTGTTTAAATACATCAATGGATTAATTATTGGATATTATTTACTAAATTTATCTACTCAGATCCAATTATTATTTAATAATTAAACATCTAATTTCCCAAAATAATAAATCATTTGGTGAACCTAACTTACTTTGAATTTTACATAAAAAGCCTATAAAACCTAAGGTAAATTCCTAGCTAATTTTTCTCATTAATTTTTGAATTTTTTCTTGAATATTAAAATAAAAAATTATTCTCAAATTTTAAAATTTTGTAGTAAATTTTAAAATATTTTATTTCAAACCCTAGTTGCATCAACTAGATCCTAGTAATTTTCAATAATTTTCTAATCATTTTTTGAATTTTTAGTTGCATATTAAAATCATAAATCCACTTCAAATTTCAAAAGTGATAGTATTTTACAAAAATATTTTTGAAAAAATCCCTATTTGCATCTAATAGGTCCCATTAAATCACTAATTTTCCAATAAAATTTTCAATTTTATGTTGCATACTGAGCTCAGAAATTCAATTTCAAATTTCAAAAATTCATAGTATTTTACAAAAATATTTTTTTAAAAATCCCTAGTTGCATATACTAGCTCCTATTTTGCTCCTTGAGGTATCATCTTACATGTTTGGGAGCTCTGTATCCTTTTTATTCATATTCCAGTTCCTTGTTTAAATTATATCAATTTAATCTTTTCTACTATTATCCAAGTTGTTTTCCTTATGCCACCTAAGTTCCTTGCATCGCTTCCTTCAAGATGAAGTGAAAGACTTGGTGGCAATCCTCCTAAATTCACTCAGATTCCTTCAACTCGACCATATACTATGGATAAATAATTAGTTTAGACTCCAACTATAGATTATACACATCTAGATTACACCAATTTTAATTAGAATGATTCAAACAATGAGCAATATGAAAATACCAATGATGATGTACACATGGATGCTCATGCTCCACCACATTGGAAAAATGATCCACTTCTACCCATGTTGATAATGAAGTTATACTCAACAAAGATTTAATCCTCTAAATTTTTAGAGAAAGACTAAGGGAACAACCTCAAGATCATACTCTCATATTATAATCTCTCATGGAAATCAAAAGGCTAAACAAGTTGAGTTTTCCATTCCTATAGAGCAACTAGTTGAAAATGGCACTACAGGGACAACTATGTCTCAACAACCCCCTATAGCAACCCAACCTACCTCTATGCCACTAGTTAAAACTATTACATACCTATCTTCTAATGTGGTATCCCTTGTGTAAGAGATCAAATCTATTCAATCCAAGGTGCTACATCTTAATCAAGGTGTCACTAGACGTATGCAGGCTTTAGATTCTTTCACTCTTCTACATACACCATTGATACATCACATTGCTTCTACACCCTTGTCACAAGGTTTTGTTTAACCTAAGATTACTCTTTATGATGGAAAGTGTGATCTAGAGACACATTTGAGAGCTTTTCACACAACATTATTAGATTATGTACTAAATGATTGGCTATTTACCAAGATATTTCCACAGAGTCTAAAGGATTATGCTTTATAATGGTTCTATAGTTTATTGAATCAGTTGATCAATGCATTCAATCCTTTAGTTGGCATGTTCCTAAAATATTTTAGTATCAACATTAGTGATAAGGTCTCTTATGCATAAATTGCACAACAAAAACAAAAATCAAATGAGCATCTCACAGACTATGTGCTTAAGCTGATTAGCCCCATGGTAGATCAAGAGTTATATGATCTCTTCAAATAGAGCCTTCTACCATCATTTCATGAATCTATTATGTTCAAAATATTCTCTTCCTTCACTAAATTGTGTCATACACTAAAGGAAAGAGAAGTAAAACTCATTTCAATGGGAAAACTCAAGTATACAAGCATCCCATATACAACAAAAAAGAGTAATAGAAAAGTCCCATACAAGGTCAAAGTCAATGATAACAAGAATCAAAATCAACCAATAGTCAATGTGGCTTTAGATCCCCCTCAGTGGGTGGTTTTATTAGCACCTCCTTAGTGTGCATTTACCAATCCACCAGTTTCTCTAGCTAGAGTTTTATAGAAGTTATTGAAATATAACATCATCACTCTTCCTCTTATTGGGGAAGTAGACCTAGAAAATCTTCTTCCATAGGGATGTGATCAATAGAATTTTTTTGATTTTCATAGGTCACCAGGCCACACTACAAATAAATGCATTAGTTTGAGATAAAAGATATAGGACTTGATAGATGACAACCTACTTGATCTTGGAACTTTAGTTAAGCCTCCATAAGCTAAGTCATGATAGGATAAAGATTTGAAAATATTCTTAGATCCATTTCCATAGAATTCTAAGCAAGATAAAGGGGACACATCAGGTGTTCACCACACATACCATGCACATCCTCCACCAGTTACATACCAAGCACCTTCAATTGAATCACATCATTTGAGCGATAGGATAGGTGTGTGTGAGTCCAAGGTTCCATCTAGACCTTTGATATCCTTCTCAGATCAAGAGATTGTTGAGGATAATTCAGATTATAATGCACTCTTTATCAGAGCACATATTTATAATCAACTCATTTACAGTGTTCTCATTGATAATGGTTCCAGTGTCAATATGTGTACCATTACATTATTGTAGAATTTGGGCTATTCAAAGCATGATATCACTCTAATAGACACAATTATCAGTGGATTCAATGGGCACACCAAGTTCATTAGGTGAGATTGTACTTCATCTACAGACTAGGCCAACACATGTGACCACACATTTCACCATAGTTCCCAGTGAAAGAATTTTTGATATGTTACTTGGTCGCCCATGGATTTAGAAAATTAAAGTAGTACCATCTATAGTTCATAGATACATGAAATTCATTCATGATAATCAAGTTATTATAGTTGGTGGAGTTCCATATAAGTTACCACTCCCTACTTTAGATCCATCTCCTTTGTAGTCACTAGTTCTAGCTTCTCTACCAGTTTTAGTTTCCACACTAGTTACAGTTCTTCCTTTGGTATAGATTCTAACAGATTTGAGGCACCCATCACTAGTATATAGGTTTCATATACCTCCACCACTCTAGGATTCTAGATAGATTATAGGTACAATTTTCACACCAAGAGTTGTGTTATTGAGATCTCTTGCATCTACACATAGAGCACATGTTCAGAGAGCTTCTCCTACTTCCAGATGAGTCCCTAAGAGCCCTAAAGTTGTATCCACTTATCAGAGTTATAGAGGGACCCCATATTCAATCTCTAATTTAGAGATTTTAGAACATTTACAATGCACATAACTTTTATAATCATAGTCTCAACCTTTTCATCATGCTTCATGATCACTCACGATACCTTTGTTCGATACAGGACACCATGATAGGGAGTCTCATCTGAGACTCATCAGTTAGTATCATTTCTTATAAGTCTTTATTGTACATATCTTATTTAAAAAATATAAAAAAAATATAACATTTAAAAAATACCAAAAACATTTAAATATATACAAAAACACAAAAACATTTCAATTGTATGCATCATCTATGCTTTACATTACTAATACTATGATAGGACTTACATTTGTTGTTTCATGCTATTATTATTTGGTTTATCTACATTACCATGCTTCACTTGATCTTCTTTGAGTGTGTGTAGTGACATCCAAATCCTTGATTATTTTACTCTACCCATTGAGGGGGCATCCTACTTCTACATTTGAGGCACACATCAATATACATACCCATTGGGGGCATATTTTACATGACTACACCATCCAGGTTATGTCATTCTTACACTACACCCTTTAAGTTATCATGTTGATGTACATTACTTACTAGATTACATAGATTACTATATTGACATTTCACTAGTATCTACCACTTATGTATCTCTTTAGCATATACCTAGTCTTGTACTAAACATGTCTTACATACTTTCAATCTTACTTTGATTAGTTAGATGTGATTCTATCTTTCTAGTTATTACTTTATTTCTCTTCTTGCTTAGCGTAGCTTGTTGGATTACATTTCTAGTTCCTTCTTATATCATATGTGTGCTTTAGGACATTTGCCAATGTCTTTTGCTTCTATTCATGTGTGTGTACATTTGGACTTTTTCCAATGTCCCTTACTTATACTCTTCCATATGCCTATGGCTCCCATGCCAATCCCTCTTGTTCTATGGTATGTGTATGAGGCATTTGAACATGCCTTGTATATTTGCTTTATAGTATGAGTGACATGTGCCCATGTACCTTATTTTCTTGGCCCCTTGGCCACCCTTTTATGCTTCTTGTTTGTATACTTGTTGCTTGATTATTTTTCCTTGTTTGTAAATGCCAAGATCCATATCATGCATTTCCCTACTTTCTTAGATGCCATGATGGACATCATGCTCCATCCCTCCTTGCTAACAACTAACCCTTTTGATTCCATTTCAGTACATTACACATATTTTTACATTGTTATATCTATCTAGGCATGCCCTTATTGATCTAATAATCTCTCAATATAAATATTTATATATCTCAAGATATCTTGTCAATTATATTTGTTATATCATGTATCTATGTAGCATAATACACTTGCAGGGATATCTCTTCTGAGGGTAGTCATTACAAGGTATTCATTCCTACCCTCAAAAGAGGGGGAAACAAATAGAGGTTTTGTCATAGAGATTAGAGCTTTTAGTAGTTGAAATAGAAATTTTTAGAACACTCACAATAGAATCCAAACATCAAACCAAGCAGAATAGACCAGGCAAACAATAGAGAATCTAGAATAGTCATCAAATTTGGCCTTGGACAATAGTGCCAAAGTTGGACTACAGTTATAGACAATAGGTTGTATTAATTTTGGTGATCTTATCTAGACAAAAAAATTAGTTTGTCCAAAAATAGATAGAAAGGTGAGTTCAATTACAGGTTTGTCAGTACAACACAATCCATATTCAACATGTTTCAGTACAGTTTTTGCTTAGATAATACAAATATATGGGGAATCATGCACATCATTATAGCTCTCACTTCTAGTTTCAAATTAGGTAATTGATATAATTTTTAGATCAGAATCCATGTTTTAGACACCAGTTATTGGGGGAAATGTGTGTGGCACATTGGTCCTCTTTTTTTGAGTTTAGTTTATTTTTCCTAAAGCATTCTTAGTATTTTCATGCCTTATTCCATCTAAAAGTGGTTAGCATCATTTTTTTAAGTTTGGATTTCATATAAGCTTAACTTCTTGAATACTCAAGTTTCTGAGTTGGCTTCCATATAACCCTTATTGCACCAGTTTTGGAGTGGATTTCATACAAGCCTAGTTTCCATCTTTTGAAATGGCCAAGAGTGGCCTAGTTTATAGCATGCATTTAACTATCCACACCAACATTATCAGATTATAGTACATTTATAGGCTTCAAGAAACATCTCATATGACATCTATTCCATACTGGTATCACTTCATAGCTTCACTTCATGGGGCAATGATGGAGCCAAAGGACTAGCTAGCCTTCGTATTCTTAAGACACCTATTTAGAGGGTTTGAACTCATAGTCCAAAAATTAATTGACACATGCATGATATTTTAGCTTCACTTAATAGGTGATGATGGAGCCAAAGGGCCTACCTTTGCATTCTTGAGCCACTTCTAGGAAACTAAACACTCAAATCTATTCATTATATTGATTTTGGTAGAACACACACCCAACACAATCTAGAATCATAATAGGTTTTTATATTAGTTTTCATACTTGGTGAGGTGTATTCATTCCTTTCTCATCTTCTCTCTCTTACCTAGATTTTGTACATTCTTATTTTAGATATATCATATCTAGTAAGGATTGATCTACTCTATGTTTTTCATTACAGATTCACACTTCACACCATGCTCTCTCTATGCACATATAACATCACACAACTTCATGAGTTTCATATTTACAAGTAAGTCTAGGTACGCTTTCTATTTTTCCTGTATCCTAGTATTTCACTTTGATACATTACTAATATAAAGGAGGGGAAAATTTAGTCATATAAAATGCAAAATTTGGTAACTTGAGTATGGTTAATGACACCCAATCCATAGGTCCATTTTGATTGCTCTCTTGACCCTCATAGGCATGTTCTCACAGTTGCCCAATTATTTATAGCCTTCCAAATTGAACCCTTACTAACCTAGGCTAATCTTTCCATGAAAAATCCATCCCTTCAGGCCTCCTACCCTCAATATAATTGTGTTCAAACTTGGACTACAATGTTAAAGCTCAGGGTATCTTATTTCTATCACTATTTTCTAAGTGAAATTTTGGTTCAAATGGTCACATTCTCCTAAATCCTTATCCTAATTCATGTTAGCCTAATGTGAATTCATTTAACCCATGATCATTAAATTCCCTATAAAAGGCCATTCAAAGTCCAATTAGAAGGGTTAACACTCATTTACAAGGGAGAAGAAAGAATACAAGTAAGACTACTCAAACACTCTTCCCTATTCACTACATACAACCATCCAATAGTATTTTAAGCTTATTCAAACCTTTAGACCAGTCCCTAGTCATTTCAATTACACCTACGTTTGCATTTACTTGCATTTTTATCACACTATTGCACCAAGAACTTCAATGGGAGAAGTACATATAGCTTAATCCCTTCTCAGAGAATTGGTGTGTAGGTAGCATGCCCACACATAGGGTGTGTAGTGCGTGTAACGTATCCTTTACACACTAACCCCTTTTGCCAATTTTTCTAAAGTTCCATTTAATTGCATAAAAGACACAAACACACAAATAATTAGATCTACAATGAGTTTCATTGATAGAGAGGATCTAAAATTTGGTACACATGCTCACATAGATTCTATGAACAAAACATATAAAATTCATATTTCTATGAGTACTTTGGATAATAGCAACAAGACCAAGACTACAACACTAGACAATAAGGTGTCCTATTTTTAGTGGTCCTATCCAATTAAGAAATGAACTCTAGATCTCAAATTATGATAGTGTCCTAGTCTTATTCTTCTAGTATTAGACTCTGTCTCAGCTATAATAGCTCAAAATAAACTAAGTTATATTTTATCTTTCTCATTACTATTTCTAGAAAAGGCAAAAATATAACTTGTTTAAATAAATCAATGGCTTAATTATTGCATATTATTTACTAATTTTATCTACTTAGACCCATTTAATATTTATGAATTAAACATCTAATTTACTAAAAATAATAAATTAGTAAACCACTCATGATGGTAGGAGGAATGTGTACACCTTGGTCAAAGATGGAGTTAGTCATACATTGTTGCCTATGAAGGATGAAGATAATAACCAACAAATTGGGTCAAATGTGATGTTGGTAAGTGGTAAAGAGTTTCTACATGCCATGAATGAAGAGGAGTTGGGATTTTCATTGGTATTTAAGCCTAGGACTATTATAATAACCACCAAGATCAATGATTTACCTCAATAAATACAAAACATGTTGGAGGAGTATGCATAAATTGTGGATGATGAGCTGCCAAGTACATTTCCACTTATGAGGAACATCACTCATCATATACACTTTGTTCCTAGAGAAATCTTACCTAACAAGGTAGCATATAATATGAACCCTAAATAAAATGTAGAGATCAAGAGGCAAGTGAAAAATATCAAAGACAAAGGATTGATTAAATAAAGTTTGAGTCCTTGTGCAATGTCTATAGTGTTGGTGCCTAATAAGGAAGGTGAGTGGAGAATATGTACTAACTCCAGGGCTATCAACAAGATCATGATTAGATATAGGTTTCCACTTCCTAGGATAGAAGATCTAATGGATTGCTTGAGTATATCAATCTATTTTTCCAAAATTGATCTCAAAAGTGGGTACTATTAGATTAGGATCAGACAAGGGGATGAGTGGAAAACCAATTTCAAAATAAATGAAGGTTTTTATTAATGGATGGTTATGCCATTTAGTTTAACCAATGCACCAAGAAATTTCATGATTCTTATGAATGAAGTCCTCAAGTCTTTTATAGGCAAGTTTATAGTGGTATATTTAGATGACATACTTATCTACAACCATAGCAAAGAGGAGCATCTTCACCATTTGCATCCAATCATGAGGAGGATGCAAGAAGAAAGGTTGTTATTCAACCTCAAGAAGTGTGAATTTATTAAGTCAAAACTACTATACCTTATATTTTTCATCTGTCAAGGAATGATTAATATGGATGAGAATAAGGTGAAGGAAATCATGGAATAGCTAACACCTAGGATAGCTGGAGAGGTAAGAAGATTTCATGGTTTTTCAAGTTTATATAGGAAGTTTATTAGGAATTTCAGTGGGATATGTGCTCCTATCATAAACACCATTAAGGGAGACAAGAAAAGGTTTGTTTGGAGTGAGAAATCCAAGATAAGTTTCCAATACTTGAAGCAAAGGATAAGCCTATACTAGCATTTCCATAATTCAAAAAAGTGTTTCAAATAAAATGTGATGCAATTGGAGTGGAAATAGGGGCTATACTAACCCAAGAAGTTAGACCTATAGCATATTGTAGTGAAAATTTGAATGATTCCAAGAAGAAGTAATCATCCTATGACTTGGAATTCTATGTAATGGTACAAGCATTGAAGAAGTGAAGGCATTATCTAATGCCAAAGGAGTTCATTTTCTATATAGACAATCATGTACTTTAGTTAATCGCCAATCAACACAAACTAAACCAAATGCACATGAAGATGGTGGAGTACATGAAAAATTTTACCTTCACCATCAATCATAAGTAAGGACAAAGTAACAAGGTTGTATATGAATTGAGTAGGAGAGTCTTGTTGGTGCATGGAATCTGACTTGAGAGTGTTAGAATTGAGTCACTCAAAGAAATATATGAAGATGATGAAGATTTTAAGAAAACATAAAATGCTTGAAAGCACTCAACTACACTCAATAAGGAGCCATGGTTGGATTATGTCTTACAAGATTGAATGATATTCAAAGGGGTACATCTATGTGTGTTAAGAAGTTCAATAAGGGAAAATATGATCCAAAAAAAGTATAGTGGGAGTATGACATGCCACTTTGAACTTGATAAGACTTTGGAGTAGCTCACTAAACACTAATATTAGCCTATGATGCAAGTAGAAGTGAGGAGGTATGTTGAAAGATGTAAAATTTGTCAATTGGCTAAAGATAAGAGCACTAATGTAGGTTTGTATCAACCTTTACCAATACCAAATAGGCCTTGGGAATCCATAATCATGGACTTTGTTATGGGACTACCTAGGACACAAAGCAGTGACTCAATATACATAGTTGTGAATACATTTTCTAAAATGGAACATTTCATTCCATGTAAGACTACTAATGATTCCACCCACATGGAAAATTTGTTTTTCAAAGAAGTAGTAAGGATTCATGGTCTACCATTAAACATTATATCTAATAGAGACACTAAGTTCCTTGGCCATTTTTGGAGGACATTAGGGAGAAAGATAGGCACAAAATTGAGTTTTAGTTTAGCTTACCACCCTTAGATAGATAGTCAAACTGAGGTTGTTAATAA
Organism: Torreya grandis; assembly: GCA_037957365.1. NCBI lineage: Eukaryota > Viridiplantae > Streptophyta > Pinopsida > Cupressales > Taxaceae > Torreya > Torreya grandis. The sequence goes on along the minus strand of JARHVA010001166.1, from coordinate 1,819,968 downwards.
AATCCTAGGGAACCTATTGAGGTGTCTATCTAAGGACAATCCTAAGTAGTGGGATCTTGTGTTTCCTCAAACAAAGTTTGCCTATAATGACTCTACCAATAGGATCATTGGCATGAGTCCTTTCTAAGTGCTATATGGTATCCATCTTAGAGGAGTGTTTAAACTCAAAAATATCAGTCATATGGATAAGAAGAGCACTGCAGGTGAAAAATTTGTAGTGTCTATGAAGGAGGTACATGAATAGGTAAGGAAACATGTAGAGGCTAGTGTGGAAAAGTATAAGAAGCAAGTAGATGTAAGTAGAAGAGAAGTGATTTTTAAAATTGGAGACTTGGTTTTGGCTCATCTAAAAAAGGAGAGGTTTACAAGAGTTGAGTACAATAAGTTGAAGATGAATAAAATTGATAAGGTAGTCAAGAAGTTTTCTAACAATGCATATGAGTTGGAATTGCCTAGTGGTGTAGGCATATCACAAATATTTAATGTTGTAAGCTTGTACCCTTACAAAGGAGTAAAATGTGAAGACATAATAGAAGAAGTAGATAAAATAGGTATATATTGGGAAACATAGTTTCTTCAAGTCAAATTAGAGGAATTAGAATGCATTCTAGACAAACAGGTAATCAAACAGACTAGAGACAAGTAATATTTTAGGTATCTGGTAAAATGGAAATACCAACATGTTAAATATGCTACATGAATGACTGAACATGACATAAAAATACATGGGAGTAATCTAGAAACAATCATGGATCTGAGATATTTTTCTCTTTCCTTGGGAGTATGATGTAGGAACATCACTTCTAAGATGATTTTCACTTCAATTTTGGTTTTATTATTCAAATTTTGGCTTGATGATGGTCTAAGAGGTCTCTATATTCTTATACCATCCTTATTTTTCAAATTTAGGAGTTATTTATTAGAGAGTTGTCAGTGATGTCATGGAAATGTCCTAGTGAGTGGATGAAGTGCTTTGATAGCCTAAGTAACAATGACAAAGTGTGCAATGTGCTTGTCCTATTGTGCTTAAAAGAGGCTTAGTTGATCTTCAATTTTGGCATGATTAGAGATGTTCAAGGATGAGTATGGTGAGTGGAGTATGTGAAAGAAGTCACTAATACATTATCTATGATTTAAGAGCTTATGTGAATAAGTGAAATTCATTTGGTAGTCCATAGTTTTCATATAGATAATTTGGGTTTAGTGGTAAAAAATCTAAGTAATTTGATGAAATCACCATTGCCACATGGTAATGAGTCAAGGAAATTTGGTCACATAGTTGTGATCACATTAGTCCCTAGTTGATATGCACTAAATCATAAATTATGCATTGAAGCACAGTTAAATATATGAACATGAAAAGTTGAATTCTTAGTTAGAATTCATTTTTTTCCCATATCCAAATTTGAATGTGGCTAGAAAGAGTCAAGTAAGCATTTTGATGAAGGCATATATTTCATGTGTAGATGTTTCAAGAGAAGGTGATCATATGGGTTTGTTCATTTTTGTGCCTAGTTTCTTTTTTCTAATTTTTAGATCATGCAACAAAATGTGTCAAAAGATATACATATGCAAAGTTGGACTCCCAGATAGTTTGACTATGTTTTTCCATAGCCAAATTTGTGTGACAAAAAAAGCTGAGTAGGCATTGTAATGGTGTTATATATTACACATGTGGAGGTTTCAAGAGAAAATGGTCATATGGGTTTATTCAATTTTGAACCTAGTTTATTTTCACTAAATTTTAGATCATGTGTTGAAGTGCAGAAAAAGTTATGCAAGAGCAAAGTTGGTCTCCTAGACAAATTCTAAGCATAGTGAGCTCTGTGATAGAAGATTTTGAGAAGGCATTTTAATGATGTTATATCTCACATGCATGAAGGTTTTAGGATAAGTTTGATATATTTTTGGATTCCTCTTTTAAAGGAGAACATATGGTGCAATTTATGAGACATGAGAGTGAGCAAGGCAAAAGTTATGACTATGTAAAGTTGGCATTTTCAGTGTATTTCAAAGGTTCCCATAGTCATTTCTGCATAAGTTAATTTCTGAGCAAGATCGATTGTGAGGATTTATCTAAGAAGTCAAGAAGAAGTGAGATGAGGATAGTTACATGGTGTTTAATGATTGAGCAAAGGTAAAGGATAAGGATCCAATGACAAGTGGGTATTCATACAAATTGATCAAATGGTGAGCATTGATCGTTAAAGACCTGATTGACCCATATATATCAATAGAGCACATTGAGTCAAAGTTTATAGATTGCATGAGATGATGCCAACTATCATATGTTTAACATTTAGCTTTGGTAGACAACGTGTTAAAGTTTAGACAAGATCAATGGTGTATATTTGATCTAAAGTTGAGAGGACATGAGATGATTGCAAAGTTTTCATGATTTAACTGTGACCATTTCTATTTAAATATTTGAATTTAACATAGGGAAAAACAAAATATCTATATTTTGTCTATATGTTTCAATAGAATTCAAATTTTTTGGTGTTGTAAAAATAAAAGACGAAGATGACTCTATGGTGCATCTAATGAACCTAATTTGAAGATCTATAAGTGTGTATAGTTAAAGATATTAAGGTTCTAAGTTGATTATGTGTTTGTGCATGTTCCGAAAGTAATCTAAGAAGAGTAATTGAGCCTATGTAGATGTTGTTTTGATGTTTCATGGTGAATTGGCTATTGGGGAGTGTTATAGAGTCCATGAGGATGCTTTATGAGTATTTTGGATTTGTGATCAATCTATCTTGAGTATGAACAATGCTTAATAATTTGATTGTATGTTTGATAATGGTGTTCTTATGTATAAGGTCTCTATTTGAGTTGATTGAACATAAGTAGATGTGAGAAAAGGTGACTGTGATGACTTGAAGATGTCATATGGGACATAAGGAGTGGACATATGTATTTTTAAGTGGTCTTATATTATTATTATGCTCAAAGAAATGTCAAAGAGCTGAATGGGTCTCCATAAGACCTAAAATTGACATAGGCCTTTTTTGAAAGTGGATTATTCTTAAGTATGACCCATGTGAGATACCTTAAGGGTGAAGGCATGTGTTGTGGTTGATAGGACATATTATGATCTTGTTAAATCATGATTGTTCCATATATAGTGAAAATAAATGTGTTGGTTTCTATACTTTGTGTGGAAGATTTGTGAGAGTTGTGAAGCAAAGGATAGTTAATGTGCTTTTTGGTTGAGTTAATGAGTATACAAATTTGTTGACTATGTGTATGACTTGTGGGTCATGTTCCTAATGTTAATATAGTGCTCTTATAATTTAAAGATACGCAAAGAGGTTCGAGTGTGCATATGAGGACTAATTGAGTGAAGAAGGAGAGAGATTATGGCATACCTATGTTAGATGCCTATTTGAGAAAGATAGATAGTTTATATAGGGGTAAAATAATTAGAGGTCCATCATCAGGTATTGAAGACATCATTTCTAAGGTGGAAGTGTTCTTTTTAAGGAGGGTCTAAAGGACTTGATCTTCCTTAGAGGAATTTGCTCCTTATGAAATAAGGTTTAACTAAAGACCTTTGGTAAAAAGGAATTGATCAAACTTTTAGGTTATAAGGACTTGAAAAAATATGTGGTTAGAAGGACTTGATCATCTTTGGGGTAGGTGCTCTTTATGGAACTGCTATTTCACTAAAGGCCTTAGGTCAGAAAGACTTAACCAAGGTTCTTGATCAAAAAGACTTGATCAGTCTCTTGTTTATGATCATTCTATAGGGTATTAGTCTATGTGTTTGTAGGATTGAGAGTGGGTTTTATTCCCCAAGTGGGTTTTTCATGTAGATCATGTGTTGTGTATGTGATCTTGCATTATGTTCATTGTTCACTACTATGAATGATCTGTATGCTTCATGAATGATTGTATTAAATGCTTAAGTATTTGTAAGGGTTTATAATTTGAATTGGATTATTTTATACCACTGATTCACCCCCCTTATTTGATTGTACCTCTAACATTATTTTTAGTCCTAGCTTAATAAACTTTCAAATTTCCACTTTCTCGCCAAAACTCAATTTTTGAAAATTTGAATTATTTGGCTTAGAATTAGTATGGAAAAGTTGTGTGAAGGAATTTGTAAAGGTAATAAAATGTTTTAATTGTCTCTTAAAGACCCCTTGAGTCCATATCATGGGTCTAGAGTTAGGAATTTATGGAATACCAACTTTGTTTGTGTTCATGTTTCCTAACTAGCTCTTTAGTGACCGTTGGAAAGTTCCAAAAGGTAGTTAGAGTAGATATGAATGTAAAAAAGGTTTTATTTTTGAGTGGAATTATTTATGAGAGTTTAGATAAGGATCTATTTTTAATAAATATCAATAAAATTTCTTGTTGTGAAGATAAGTTGTAGATAGACCCTATTTTATGTGTATGCACATTGGTATTTGACTGTGTGAATTGACCAATGAAATAAAGACAAAAATAAAAAAGTGTATGATACTTATAATATCATTGGTAAGTTTTTTATTTGATACTTAAAGGTTTGTTTTTCATTTTATTACATTTTTTCCATACTCTTTTGTGTAAAAATTAACACAGTCTATAGAAACCTAGTGAACCTACATAATTAGGCATACAAGTCAATAAAAATGTTTAACAAAGGAGTTAGGAAGAGTTATTGATGATTAGAGAGGGTGTGTTTGAATAGTATAAAGTTAAATCATAATTAATATAAAAATAAAGTCTTATTAGAACTCAAAATCCTTCAATAACCCCTCTCAGGTCTATACAAAAGAGGAAAACCTTGAGTTAGGGTTTTGAAACCAAAAAACCAGTTTTAGAAGTTGTATCTAGTTAAAAAAGTCAAAAATTTGTAATTAAAAATTATTCAAGGTGTTGTAATAGATTCAAGTGGTTTCAACCTTGTACAGACACTTGGTGTATAAATAAAGTGGAATGTGTACAATTAGGTCTTGGAGAGACCTAATTCCAAGAGAACAAGGGCAAGAAAAGTGGTCTAGAATTTGTTTTAGACCAAGAAAATTTATGGAAAGATAAAAATTGATAGAGGGTACTTTAAATGGTCCTTAGTTTCTAGTATTCAATACTTTATCATCTGTACAATCAGGAAAACCTCAAAAAAAGGCTACAAGGAAGCCTTGTAGGTAGAGACAAGTGAATGCAACTTGTAAGGTTTAGACTTTGTAATAAGTTGATCTACATAAATAAGTATATCATTTATCCATTGGTATATTTTATGTCATTTATTAAGTGTAATACTATAAAAATCAAGGAGTGAATTATGTAATTCATTATTACTTTCCCCTTGTTCTAGTGTTTAATTAATAACAAAGTGTATATAAGTATTAAGAGAATTAATTTCAACATTATCTCATTCTTATTATACTTCAATAGATGCATCACTAACATACCAATATTATTCATAATCATAATTATAGTCATTTACTACACAAGCTTAATATTTATCTAAATAAGTAACATCATTAATCACATAATCTTGATCATTGGTTCATTCATTAGTATAAACATAATGTATATAATGGGTAAATAATATAAAATATATAGGATGAGGGTTATTAGGGTTTTTTGGATGATAACTCATTTTTAATTTACCAAACCTAAAATAGCAAGGAATAAAAGTAAAAATCCTACTTATAATAGGGGGATCTAGGGTTTTTAGGAAAAAACTCTAAGCTTGAAGTGACTTATGAAGGGGAAATTTGAAATCAAATCTAAATATATAAATTTGAAATAATAATGATAGAAGTAACAAACCCTATGGGAACCTAGGGTTTTTTCTATGTTCTAAAAAAAGGTGGGTTCACCAATATGTTTTACCTTAATTTGGATTAGTTATCTAGACATGGTAAAACTTTTGAATATTTAGAATGTCTAAGATATATCTAAATTAAGAAAGTCTAAATGCTAAAAGTACATGTTCAATTACACTATTTACTTATGTAAATCAATAAGAGATTATGTTACTTATATTTTTACTAATATGTTCTTTTTTGAGTTTGTGTGTAAATGGAAGAAAATATTTAAAATAGATCAGGAGTCATTTGGATTAGGAAATAAGATATCTAGATCTGCCCTAGACAAGTCTATTAGGATTTGGATGTTTGCACTAGATGTTGGTGTCTAACTTATAGTGGATTTATCTCTATAAAAATTTCCTCATTTTTTTAACAAAAAATAATGTGCCTAATTGTAAACCATCTTTTGCATGATATTAAAAGCTCACTTTATGTGCATTATGAATAATATTGTCTCCTTCAATTTATAACCCTAGTTCCACTTTTGACACTATGTTAAATCATACAAAAGAGAATATTAATGGGTTTAGTTTACCCCAACCACTTCTTAGTGAGTGGTTAAGGGCTACCTATATATTTAAAACTCTAAAAATAGAAATTAAATCACAATGTAGCTCTTCCACTTAAGTGTATGTGTGTAATCATGATCTACTAGTATGAATACAACATGTAATATAGTGTCAGACATTTGATAATGGGTACTTGGCTTGGATTAAAAGTGTTTTATACTTGGATACGTTTAACTTCTTATGATATTTTTTTAGAGATATAGGGTGGTATATCTCAACATGAAAGTGATATATTAAGCTTTTTCATTCCTTTCATGATAAATGCTAGATAGGGAAATAGGCTTAGACATATTATTTATAAATAGAGGAATATTTAGGTAACTTCTCATGCATGTCCTAGATAGGGAAATAGGCTTAGACATATTGTGTATAAATATAGGAATATTTAGGTAACTTCTCATGACACTAACATGTGGAACATATGAGCCAACCCATTAGGATGATTTGAATTTATAAAATTATTGTTACTTGGCACATAGATTAGTTTGGTAGAGGTGGATGGTTTTATAAATATAAAACCATTTGAGTATGATAGAGGTGTCCAAAAATATAATAATAATGATCTAATGATTAAAATATAGTTTGATAATGATATTTAGAAGATGAGGCATAGACTATGGAATACTTGTAGGTAACTAATAGAAAATCAAGAAAGTTGGGCCCATAGAAGGCAAGTGTATAGGAAAGAAGTGTGTGCAAGAGCCATATGTGTATGTACAATTCATCTATAAGGTAAGGATAGTTCAAGAATAACATTTATAAGCTTATAATACTATATATTAGTTTCCATAGATTATAATCGATCACCATTATCAATAATGTAACCTAAAAAAGATAATTTTGTTTTCCCTTTCTTGATTTCTCTTAGCTATAATTTTAATGGCATCCTTATAAAAAGTTGAAAGCACCACACTAATGAAAATTATATTTGTTTAAATAATATTTGTGTCTAATTAAAATATGACCCTAAGATATTGATTGCTTTCATTAACTAAAAATAATTATTCATGTATTTCTCCTTCTAACTTATTTTAGGCTAATTATTCTTGTATTTCTCCTCCTAATTGCATTGAATAACTATCAATCAACTAGAATAAATTAAAATCAACAATTTGAAACAATGGGAGAAATGCCAACATTTTTAACAAATTAAGGATACATTGCCTCATCCCATTTCATGGAGGAGAAAATAAATCCATTTTTTTCACTTGGGTGAACCCTTCAAGGTTCATGTTACATGATGTTGACACATGGTGTTAGTTAGTCTATTGGATAATATGACTCTGACCTACCAAATCTACTTATAATTGAAGTCAAGATTTAAGTTTAAAATTATTATTACCAACACCCAAAAATTAAATTATAGATATTTTTTGAGTAATTAAAAGTAATAAAAAATGAGACTTAGATACTTATTAGAGCTCTATTGACCAATATACCACTATGTGGTGTTATTATATTCTGTAAGGAATAAGGGAAACACAAATAAAGATAAATAAAGCATTATAAAATGGATTTTTCCAAGTGTTTTTTTTTAACAAGGAAAACCATGAATATCATATTCCTTAAGAAATATAGTGAATAATAGGTATGGATGACAAGTCTAGATATTTTATAACCTAGTGACCTCTAGGCATGGATGACTTATTGGGATCTTTGGGAACCTAGAAAATGCTAAGTCTAGATGACATGACACAATATTTGGTAACCTAACACATTTTAGCTATGTAGGACTTGTTAGGTTCTTTAGGAAACTAGTGGGCATCCATCAAAACAGTAGTGGACAAAATCATAGCAGTTAAAAATGTAGCATGAAAAATGTAGCAAGGATAAAATGTAGTGAGGATAAAACATCATAGGAAAAAAATATAGTAAAGTATATGCTCACAAAAAAATATGACATAACTTTCAACTAAAGGTCCAAAATCATAAAATCATATTTTCATCTGTTATTTTGCCTATAAATTTGGTGCATTATGTTTACACCATGAAATGTTAACTACTATCACCAAAATGAAATAGAAACCAAATAAACAAAGTGATAATCACTAAAATCTCCTAACTATTCTCTTCATGACATTACCAATACCTCTAAATTTTTCCTCACTATGTTTTGTCCTTGTGACATTTTTGTCATACTATGATTTTACCACTATGTTTTTGTCCACTACATTATCACATAGAGCTAAACTAGTGACTGTTAGGTATGGTCAACATGTCATAATGTTTGGGAACCTAGAACATGCCAACTATGAAGGACTTGTATAGATGTTTGGGAACCTAACAAATTTTAGGTATTAATGACATGGAGTATTCTCAATAACCTAGAAACTACTAGGTATCAGTGAATTGGTGTATTATTTGGAGCCTAACAACTAGTAGATATCAGTGGATTGGAATATTCTTGGGATCCTAATAAATACTAGCTATTAGTAACTTAGTATATTTTTGGTAACCTATACATTACTAGCTATTAGTGACTTGGCATATTTTGGGAGTCTAGTGGCCACTAGATATTAGTGACTTTGCATATTCTTGGGAGCCTAGTGACCACTAGCTATTGTTATCTTGGTGTATTCTTGGGATATTAGCAACTGATAACTTTCAATGACTTGTTTTATTATTTAGAGATTAATAGCTATTAGATATAACTGAGTTGGTTTATTATTAGGAGCCTAGTGGTCGATGGCTATCAGTCACTTAGAGTATTATTGGGAGCCTCTTGATTGGCATCTACTTGCAAGGTCAATCCCATCTAAGTAAAAATTATAACTTAATATTTGAAAATATAAAAAGGATGGTAATTGCAAGGTCAATCCCTATATGCATTAGGATTTTTTATCTCCTTAAAATATTATTTAATAAAGTGATCTTGTGCCCTTTTGATGTAAGAAAGTAATAAATATTATAATTATCAAAGGTGTGTTTTGAAATTATCTTTTTTTTCTTTACACACTATTATAGAATATATAGTGTTTCAGTAAGGTATCAGAGTAGATGGTCTGATCTTAGAATAATATATGAAGAGAGAAATCAAATATACTAAAAAATATGATGACTATGTTGTTGACGATAGTAAAGGATAATTGAAGAAAAGAAAGAGAATTATTTTTTGTACCATGAGGATAAGAGCATCATTCAAGAGAAAAACTAGGATCCTTATTATCACATAAGTATTATATTGAGATAATTTAATTGCATTGTAAATTATAATTTGAGATCTTTCTAAAAAGTGTTCATTTTCCAAATTTTGAGTGGTAGTGAAGGATCAATGAAAAGTTCAAGTTTTCACTTTAAAATTAGGGATAATTTTAAATATTCACTCATATTTTGAAACCTCTTCTATTTATTTAGAATTTTTTTAGGGAATTTATGAATTAATGCAAGGAAGCTATAGTTAAATTTTAGTACTTATAAAACATATTTTGATTTATGTATTATGTGTTTATGGTTTTCAATTTAAATTAATCTCTAGATAACATGTTATGATTTTTTCCCAATACTTTTAGTTTTTATAATGCTCATAAAATATTAGGTTAGGACTATTCTTTGTATTTTTGAAGAAGAGGAATAGCTAATTTTTAAATCAGATAGGTTGTGTGTTTAATGATGGAGATAATTTATTAGGTTCCCATGTTAAAGGGAAATAATTTTAAATATTGAGAGTCATCCTTTAAACATTTATTGAGTATTATGTGATAATAGTATATTTTTATGGGGAATGAAAATGTTATTTCTACCAAAGAAGAAAATAATTTCTATTTAAACATGAAATATTAAGTGATAGGAAAGATATTTATTAATATTTCACTTGAGATTAATTGGAATTTTAAGGGGATCAATATGGAAAATGAGAATTGATAAAAGTTGAACAAGTTGTATGACATGGAATTATTTGAGGATGATCTTATTCAATCTACAAAATAAAATGAGATATGGAGGGTAATAAATTCATGTCTTTAAAGGGATATTATCAAGCTAAGGAATAATAATGAAGAATCTAAGACACATGCAAAGGAGTATGTTGATGGTCCTAATTTTACTATTATGAGGATTTTTATATTTATAACTTCATTGATGATCTTATTATTTATTTTATTGATAAGCATGCTTGTATTAATATTGGTAGTATTAGTTTACCTAAATTGAGGATGATGGTTACATGAGTTGATTTTGAGCCTATGGATTCTCTTGTGAAAAGGTAATTTAGAGCAATGATTGTGTGAGTCAACATTATGGATGGTAATGACCTTCTCATACATTCAATAAAGCCTCACACTCTTTTCATATAATCTCTTTTGGATGAGCTGCAATAACTTTTTGATGAGCTCCCTAATGACACTAGGGTTTATGGTAAACCTCCCTCCTTATCCCATGGTGTAAATGTCCTAAGCCATGATGTCATGGGTTTAGATGTGGGTAGGGCACCTTTGGGTAAATCCTTATCTGAAGTAGTGTCTCAGGTAGATAAATCATGGGTAGACAATTTTAGGCCTTTTATTTTCAAACCATTAAGAGAAGCCCAAGATTTTTTAACTATTTATTTTAAAGATGTGGATTTAGAAGAGGTTATAAATAGAGAGAATTGGTTCAAGGCTAGAGGGTTAGTGTGTAGATTCAACTAACTCTAGCCTAGTCTTCCCACCCTTCATCAATGGATCTCATATTTTTGGAAGCCATGTATGAAATCTAGCCTAGAAATATATCCCTATGCCAAGGGGTTTTTATTATTGTTTTTGATAGTCTTGAAGATTGAAACAAGATTCTTTAGGCTAATTCATGGAATTGGGAACATCATTTCTTTTTTGTGAATCCCTCATTTCCTATGTTAAATCCTATTTAAGAATCTCTTTTTGTTAGGCCTATCTAGGTGTAGCTACCTCATCTCCCCCTTTAGTTCTATCTCAAGCATTTCATTTCATTTATTGGGGGTCTTTGGTTGATATAATTGAAGTTGATGTTACTTCTACTAACTTTTCCTACACCACATTTACTCAAATTCTTATTTTCTTAAATATCTCTCAAGACCTTCTAACAATGATTGAGTTCAAATTTAATGATCGATGGTAGCTTTAATCCCTAGATTATGAAGGGATACCTTTTATGTGTCACTAATGTTTTGAAACTGGTCATCTGGATGCTTATTTCTAGAGTTCCAAGTGAAAATTTCTATCCTTCTAGTGGAAATATGCTTGAGAATATCTTATAACTATTTATCTGGACATCATTCATGATTGGTTTGGTAGTGAAGTGATTAAACCTTAGTAGGACTTTAATAGGATGGCTCATAAGCCTCATGCTAGGGTGTCATCCTTGATTTTTGGGTCTTCTTCCTTTGAGCCCATAGGGGCTAAGGTGGACAATAGTACATGTTTTTCCTATGGGGATGGAATTTATAGCCATTCTTATATTATTTTATGTTCTTCTTATGGAGTTGATTCTAGGAGTTTGTGATCTCAGGAAGTTTGGATAATAGTAAGCAAAAATAAAAAAGGGCATTCTAGCCTTGATCCCCATGCCATGATTCTATATTCACACAATAAAAAGGGAGAGGGTGGGTCTTAAGTTATGTTTGTTATATATGAGTTTAATTTGTAGTTTTGTTGTTGTACCTATGCTTATCATAGGTTTATAACCTATGACTACTAGTTCACATTTTTGGTGCTTTTTTGTTCCCTCATGGATTTTTATCTAAGGCTAATGGGTGGTTTTTGGTTTTGATCTAGTAAGGGATAATTCAACCCTCAATTATCTATCAAAAAATAATAATGGAAGAATTGACCATGTTATTGATCATATTGATGACCATGTTGATAATGGGTTTCCTTATCCTAATATCAGATCATTTGAGAAACAAATAAATAGAATTGGAACAACATTACTTCAAAAAATAGGATATACAAATGGTGGAGTTGGAAAGAATGGTCAATATATTTTACTTCATATTCATAAAAGTTTCACATAGGAAAGAGAAAGAATTTTTTATTTAAGATATTTTAATCACAATAAATATGGGGAAAATTAATTTAAAAATGGATTTTTATTTTTCCAAATGTATATCTTGATAGATTAAATGAAGGGAAGAATAATAATATGTGATTCTATTAAGAACATAATACATTTTGTGAGGAATTTATCTAAACAGAGAAGGGATTAGAATATGAGATACTTAGGTACTTTGATTCATTTATGTAGAAGAATTATTATGGATTTCATAATTCATATTTTTGAGGAAATATGGGGAATTATTATATTCAATTATAAAAATATTAAGGATCTTAAACATATGATAATCACCATAGATTTAGCTATGATAGTCGTAGGGATAGAAGGAGGAATGATGGTATGTTTTTCCCTTGGTCGATAGAGAGTATGAATAAGGCATAAATGAATATAACAAGGATTATTATGGGTCTCATAATTTATATTTTAGAGGAAATAGGGTCATTCTCAACCTCAATACATAATGTATATAGGTTCTCATAGATGATATGATTACCATGGACTTCACTATGATAGTCACAAGTATAAAAGGAGGAATGATGGCCTAATTTTCCATTCATTGAGAAAGAATAAGAATAAGGCATACATGGATCCATTTGGATCTCATTGTTGATTCTTCCTTGTGTGTTTCTTTTATATATGAGAAATGTTTGGTGTCTGATAGCATGAAAAATATCAGGGGTTTTATTTTGAGGAATAAGAAGAATAGTTTTAAAAATATGTTTCCATATGATTTACTAAGAAATCAAACCAAGATCAGAAGCACATACGTTCATTATACATAAAAAGTAAAGCAACTAGAGGAACTAAGGTGCCATACACTTATGACTATTATGTTTCACCAAATGGGTTTTATTTGGAATATTTGTGTATTTTATAAATCACAACATTTTTTTGGCACATTCATTAATAAGTGAGGTTTATAATGATTTTTTTTCATTTATGTAAAAGTATCCAATGAATATTTTATTCATATATGCAGTGAAAAATTTCTTCATTAATGACATAAGTATCCAATGAATCTTTTATTAATTGATGTTCAATAATATAATAAAGAGTTACTTCATTGATGATAGAGGTATTAATGAAGATACAATTCATTAATGAAAAAGGTATCCAATGAAGAGCTTATTCATTGATTACAAAGGTATCTAATGAAGAGAAACTTCATTGATGGTAGGGGTATCCAATAAAGAGTTTCTTAATTGATGTCAATGGTAGCTAATGCAAATTTGATTCAATGATGTTATTAAATGTTTTCAAATGTTATCATTTAATAACACTTTATCTCTTGAAATAACTTGTCAAGTTTAAATATCTCTAAGTGTAGGCCTTAAAAGGTGCATTAAGAAAGGGGTGTCCAGACCATTAGTGCTTTTCAAGATTATTGGTTAAATCTATCATACTTAAACCAATTAAAAATATTGCTTATGTAAATCCCAAGCAAATAAACCCCATTTATCCAACTCCCTTAGTAATTATCATTTCAAATAGCCCCTAACTATGTAAACACCCACTTTTCATACTAAGTCTGCCTAGTCAGGCTTGTTATGAAAGTTATAGTACATGTTATGAAACTAAGCTGACTTAGATGACTTAGTCTAAGGCCTAAAAGTAACCTTTTCCAAAACAATGTCATGTTGTTCGACCTTATTGACTAAAATTCTATAAAGGTTAGTAATTATTCATTGCTATAAATACAACATTCATTTCAATACAATAAGGTGGAACATTCATTCTCACATTATTATAATTCATAACACTACTATATCTACATTTGAAAGAGCCATTGCTTAGGGTTTATCTTAGAGGGAAGATATCTTGTCTTGTGTTAAGTCTTGGATACAAGTAGGATTATTTTAGCTTAGATTTGATTTCTATTATCTGATCCTTACAAAGACACAATAATATCTTGTAAAACACCATTTTTAAAAGGGAGTTTGAGACTCAGCAAGTTTGATCAAAGGTAAGTACCTCTAACATTTATTATTTCATTTGATAGATAAATATTTCACAAGCTAATATATTTGAATGTTTAACTCCTTGATTAAACTACCTATATACTTAAAATTAGTAAAATTATAGGGTTTTATTTTATTTCCATATTCCACCTTGTGTGATCTAGGTCCTCATTTTCATACAGTGAGCCCTTGATTGTTTTATATTTTTTTTTAACCATACCCATTTGTGTTATATGATTTGATAACACTAGATTAATTTTATTTCATGTACTTAGACTTAGCTAGGGTTTTTGTGTAGTATTATTTTCCTAGAGGCTTTAGAATCCTCTCCTTTAGTGTTGTGTGATAAGTTTTCCCTTATTTAGGTTTAGCAGATACATCTTGGTTATGCTCCTAATATAAAAATTATTACAATAGGTGTTAGTTGATTACTTTGTATGATCTTAGATTTGATAAGTAGGATGAATTGAAGATCTATTTTAATTTGTTACATATATTTTGGTGAACCTAACATGAATATGACCCATAAATAAATTAAAATTTTCATTTATAGTAAACTAAATCATGTTAGTTAGCCTAGTCTTATTCTATTTGTGTAGATTTTGGATCTATAATCAAATAAGTCACACTGATAGACCCAATTTTACTCTTTGCCTATATGTTTTCAATCAAAATTAACAAGATCAACTTGGTTGATATTATTCATATTACACAAATCTCAGCCTTCAGTCTAGCTAAAAAGATTGATCTAGTTGATCATGTCCATTTTCTATAAATCTCAGTCTTTAATCCAACAAATAAGGTCAAGCTAATAGATCGTATTCAACTCCTACACTTTTTAGAGTTTAACTAAGTCGAGTTAGTTGACCCAATTCATTTTCTTAGATATTAAATTTCACTCTTCAGTTTCATATAACTAAGTTAACCTAGTTAACTCTATTTGTGTTCCTTATAACCAAATTAGTACTTTAATTTTGTCAGTTTCTTGTTCCTATTTTTAAGTAAAATTACTTAGTACTTTAAATTTCCATTCTGCAATTTTCAATTTTTCAGTTCTATTAAAACTATATCAAAAAACTTCAAATAAGTCAACCTAAATGAATTATTTATGTATTTATTTATATTACCCAAAAAACTAAGTCAACTTGGCCAACCTTTTTTGGCCTATTTTTACAACAAACTAGATTGGCTTGCTAACCTTGTTTTGTTCTATTTGCCCAAACTAGATCAGCCTGGCTGATCCTATTTTGTGTGTTTTATTTTTTCAACATAGTCAAATAAATTCAATTCATTTTCTAATAATTAATCTAAATTTTTATTTGAAAAGAGATGGTTACCTATTTATTTACTTTCAAAAAATACAAATTGATTTTTGCCACTTGATTTTTGCCTTTATTTTCACTTTATTTTAATTTCCCTAAAAACTATGTAATAATAATTTAAAAAATATTTAGATATTATCATGAAGGGTTTTGAAATACTCTAATTATGGTGATTTTATATCATTTTACAAATATCATGGAATTAAGGGATTTCTCCAATACTACTTACCATATTAAAAAGCTAAACAAGGTCTTTAGTTTCCATGTAGTTCACAGTATTTAGGAAATACCTAGGATTTGACTTTATATTGAACCTTAAGAATCCCACCATCCATTTGATATTGTGGTGAATTAGTTAGCTTTAGGAATTTACTTCCAACTTACTTTTGAAACCAAGTTTAGTGGGATATGAGAAATGTCTAATACTCCATAGTTAGCACTCTAAAACATTGGGTCATCACTATTCAACGAACATATCTTTGAGAGCCTAAAAATCAATAAAATATTTTTCCTACATATACCTGATATTATTTTTAAAAAATTAATTAATTTTACACTTCATTTATTCAATTTTATTGCTTCTATTATTTTTTTATTATAGACTATGTTGACCAACGTTGACATAATTCTATGTTGTGTGACTGAATTAGATCGACTAGTGTTGACCTAGTTAATTATGTTTGAGTAGAATAAGTTAAACATATTGATTTAATATTTTAGATTCTACTTATTTCCTATGTTTTTAGACAACATCCAATTTATAGTAATTTTTTTTTAGATTTAACTAGGTCAACTAGCTCGACTTAGTTTATTTTCCAAACTATTATTTCTCCATATCTATCTAACTAAGTCAACGATCTCAACTTATTTAATTTTTTAGAATATTATTTCTCCTTGTCTATCTAAATAAGTTAAGAAAATCAACTTATTTCACTTTATAAACTATTTTTTCTTTCATATCTATCTAACTGGGTTGATCATCTTGACCCTATAGGTTTCCACACTACAATTATTTCATATTTATCTAACTATATCAACTAACTCAACCCTATAGGTTTACAAATTTTTATTTCCTATCTATCCAACTAGGTCAACCCCCACAAACCTATAGGTTTACAAACTACTATTCTTTCCTTTATGTCCAACTAGGTTGACTAGATTGATCTTGTAGATATCCAAACTGCTCTTTTTTCTTATCAGCCTAACTAGGTCAACCAACTTGACCCTATAGGTTTCCATACTAAATTTTTTGAATGCCTTTCAAACTAGGTCAACTAGATCAACCTTGTAGGTTTTGAGACTATTATTTTCATCTATATATCTAACTAAGTTGACCAATTTGACCTGGTAATTTTTATTTGCATCTTTCCTCCTAGTCATTCCTTCACCTTTTTCATCATGTAGTATATTTTTTACAAAAAAAAACTACAAAATCAAAATGATATGATTAATTTCAGTAATGTCCCTAAGCATACTCATTTTCACCTTCCTTATACCTTTATAGAAAATTTAGATGTTATGCTATCATCCATTTTCCTATACTATCAGACATCTTTAACATTAAGTCATCCAACTCTATTTCCAATAAAGTCATCCACCCTCTACACCATTGGACACCCTTATTTTATAACAAGGTCAACCACCTTGTATGTCATTAACTAATCTCCCATACAACTAGGTCAGATAACTACTATACACTTGGATACCTAATCAAATATTCCCTATTCAACTAATTCGGTCAGTTTGACTCCATTCAATTTCAATGGTTATTTTTAACTCACTTCTAGTGAATGACCTTAACCTACTTTTTCTCTCTTTGACTCCTACCCATTATTTCTTACAATTTTTACTCTATTGCTAAATTTTTTGTGGCAAATTCCATTATATAGATTTTCTCCGACATTTACTTTTCCTAAACTAATTCATTTTAACACCAAAAATCTAAAAATTAATTAAAAAATTTAGTCCATACCTAGACTTCACTAGTCGCAACCACAATCTATCATCCAACCCGTCCTCTAGTGCATCCACTTCCTCAAACTCAAACTATCATTTATATTTAATATACCTAGATCTATTATATTTAATGATAGAAAATGAACAAATGAATAATAACTTCTTCCTTTTATAGTAAAATCTCAAAAATTATAAAGTTTTAATTATTTACTGAGAAATTATGTATTTTATTCATATCTTTATTTTTACAAGATCTTTTGACAAACCAAAAGAAGTTTTGGGATCCTGATAATGTAGATAATTTTTAAAACATAGTTTTCAAAAATTTAAAATTTTATCTCATTTTTTCATGTCCTTCCCTTGTCCCACATACTAGAAATTATTCTCATATGTTGCTTAGGAAACTCATATTCAATAACAACACAATAAGTGAAGGTACATATTTACAATTTTAATTTCATTTATTTCTATTTTTTACTATAGTTTATTAGCTCAACATTGTGTGTTTCTATGTTCTCTTTTAAAACATCATCCCATATTACACTCATGTAAAATTGATGATATTTGAGTGGGGCATATGTTTACACATGATATTTTTAACTTTATCATTTATTGATGTTTTTTTTTCTTACAAGAACTTGACAAGTTTCAATCTATTTGAGTGCATGCCTTAAAGAGTGTACTAGGAAAGGGGTGGGAAGTCCATTTGTGCTTTGAAAGATTTTTGGTTAACCTTATCACACTTAAACCCATTACAAATCCCACTTATCTAACTCCCCAAAAAAATAAACCCCATTTATCCAACTCCCTAAGAAATTATCCGTTCAAATAACCCCTAAGTAAGAAAACACCCACTTTTCATACTAAGTTAGCCTGGTTGACCTTGTTACAAAAGTTACATCACATGATACAGAACTAAGTTAGCTTGGCCAACTTAGTTTGAGGTCTAATGGTAACTTTTTATAAAACAAAATCCTATTGGCTGATTTTATCGACTAAAATTTTGAAAGGTTAATACTTATTAATTTTTATAAATACCACCTTCATTTCAATACAATAAGGATGAACATTCATTTTGGTGTTATTACAAGGCATAATTCTACTAGATCTACATTTGAAGGATCCATTATTTAGGTTTTTCCTTGGAGGGACTATAACTTATTTTGTGGGAATTTTTGGATGCAAGTAAGAGTATTTAAGCCTAAAACTAATTTATATTGTGTGATCCTTACAAAGACACAACAACATATTACAAAATATTATTAGCTAAGGGGGAGATTGAGACTCGATAGGTTTGATCAAAAGTAACTACATCTAACTTTTGTTATTTAATTTGGTTGAAAGATATTGCACAAGGTAATAGGTTTGAATGTTTAACTCCTTGATTAGATTACTTTTATACTTAAACTTAAAATATCTATAGAGTTTTCTTTACTTTTCATATTCTACCTTAGGTGATTTATGTATACACATAATGCTTTTCAACTTTTATCAATTACCGATGCTCTCTATCTTGAAAGAACCCATCGAGTCTTAATCTCTCTGAGTGCATGCCTTAAGGGGTGCACTGGGAAAGGTTTGGGTAGACCATTGGTGCTTTTCAGGTTGTTGTCCTTTTTTCCACTTACTATCTAGACACTTATCTCTTAAAAACCATTCCCCTAAGCTTTTCCTCCTCTTCTAGTCATTTTTCACCTTCATTATCCATTTCCCTAACCTAAATCCCTTTTTAGAAGTTCACATTACTATGTCAACCACATCAAACTTGTAGTATTATTGATAGAACTTATTAGGGTCTAAGTCGACCCTTGGATGACCTAGTTAGTTTTTGTCAATTACAATACTAGGTTGATTAGGTCAACCTTGTTGTCCAAAAAATTTAGAAGGTTTTAGGGTTATATATACATATATAAATACAATAATTTCACCATTTATAAGATAAGAAAAGAAGTAGTAAGATATATTATGTATTTGCTTATCCACCATTCTACTTAAGGCACAAGCTTAGGATTTCATACTTTTTTTGGAGATACAAATCTTATCTTGTGGAAAAGTCTTTTCGATGCATTGATAGGTTGTGTAGCCTAGATATGATTTATACTTTTCATCATTATATACCATAATAACCTCTTTTGAAACACCTTGGCCAAGGGAGAGATTGAGGCTTGGTGGGTTCTTCTTTAAAGGTAAATATTCCTATTTTTTTTCCTCCTTTGTAAGAGTAGATAGATATGTATTTGCACTTATCTTACATGCATTAGGATTATGTATACATTGACATGAGTATATGTCTTCTATGCATTTTTACTTTTAATGTTTATTACCCCCACTTTATGCCACAAGCTTTGGTGAGCACTAGATTAAATTTTGCTTTACTTGTTATTAGTATAGTGAATATGAAAACATAGGATTTAGTTAGGGTTATTGCATAGTTTTACCTGACTAGAGGATTTGAAACCCTCCCTAGTGATATTATTATGGTAAGAGATCCCTTAACAGGTCTAGAAGATCCATATTAGTCATGACCCCAATTATCTAATGTATCCCTTATTAGAAGTGTAAGTAGGATCTATCTTCTTTGAGATACAATTGATTTGTAGATATGTTACATTTCCCATTGCATACATTCTAGTGAACCTGAAATGAATCTAACCCTTGAAAGTTTTCTTTCACACCTTTCATTTCTATAATTTTATCCTTTTTCTATATTTATGATACTAGGTTGAACAGGTTGATATAGTTATAACTTCTTTCATAGGTTTAACATAATCACATCAAAATGACTATGTTTTTTCTATGTAGGTATTCATTATATACAAGTTACTAGATCGAGTAGGTTGACATAGTACTCTTATTCAGTCCCAGATAATAAACTATGTTGAACATGTCAACATATTCTCCTAGTCAGCATCTAGAATAAAAAACTAAGTTGTGTAAGTTGACTTAGTCTTACAATTAGAATCCAAATAATAAACTAATTTGACCAGGTCAATTTAATCATCTTAACAAACTTCAACAAATAAGATTCCATAAAACTAAGTCAACCCAGTCTACTTAGCAAAACTTACAAGTAGCATTCTAAGAACTTCAACATAAAAATTTCAATCCTTAACATCTTCTAACCAACCAAGGTTACTTTCTTTCTCTCTCTTTAAATTCAATAATTCATTATAGTTATATTATGTGCAAGTTTTAGTATTCAAAATTGTAACCTTATATCAAACTAAGTTGACCTAGTCAACTTAGTTCTGTAGTTTGTCTTCTATCCAAAAGACTAAGTCAACCTAGTTGACTTAGTTCTTAAGGACTCTTACTTCTATAGAATAGTAGCAACCCAATCAACTCTATTCTATAATGTTTTCATATAGTGTCATCTGAACTGACTCTCTACCTTTCTTAAATTTGGGAATTAACAATTATATGATAGTAATTAATTCACACTTTCATTTTCATGCTTATAGTAGCTCACATAGTCTAATTAGGTAGTTTTTTTTCAAATTTATAACTATTTACACTATTTTTTTTAACACACTATCAAATCACATAATATTCAAAATGCATTTAACATTTGTCTTCCTAAAGCCTATCTACCTATATTTCATCACCAAGGGGGAAGTTGAATTAGTTTTCTAGCTAAGTATAAACATGTGGTTAATGGTATATATTGTCAAACCACCCAACGCCCTTATCACTATGGGATTATTCAGTTAGGGGGTAAGCCCCAATACCAAGCCAGTACCATTGCCAACATAGATCCCTTTCAGTGTAACCATCTTGAAACCATCCATAGATTGATTTCTACTTCTCTATTTTTATCCAATTTCCCCATCACACTTAAAATAACATGTTATAATAATCTAACACCACTCAGGATGACCATTTAGTTAGCATTTACTTTTCAATTGACTATTCACTCTATGATCATTGTGTGTTGTATTCCAGAAACTTGCATTCACCAACATTGGTGCAAGGTTTTGTGTTGTGTGCCCCAATTGGATCATTATCATTGATCCAATTATTTATGTGTTTACTTATATTTCTTTCTTTAATTACATTTCAAAATATTTTCTTATTCTTAGCACATTATCATTCTATTTGACATAGTCTCTTAAAAACTATATTTTCCCCTTCCTATAATACTAAGTTGACCTGGTCAACATAGTACTCCTTTCTACCATTCAAGTTATAGTACTAAGTTGACTTGGTCAACTATGTATCCTTATCAAATTGTATTTCTCCTAGTTTATAGTACTAAGTCAACCTATTCGATTCTGTACTCTTTTTCCTTTTTTCCATTAGTAAAATATCATTCTATTTGACCTTGTAATCTTATCAAGCTCAACTTTCATACCCCATTTATAGTACTAAGTTAACCTGGTTGACCCTATACTCTTATCTATCTCCTAGATTATAGAACACAATCAACCTAGTCAACTATGTATCCTTCTTATATCTTTGCTTTTGCATCAACTTTGCCTTCCTTAATCTCTCTCCATCATGAAATTCCTATTTTAAGACAAAAATGAATTGAATTCAATAGATATGATGAGTATTACCAACCCCAATAGGATCTCCCATAAGTATCTTGTGGCTATTACCCTAGATGAAAGCAATGTGCATGTAGCCACTCACACTACAAACTATAGGACCCCTTCTCATTCCTCTTCACTTCATAATCCTCTTTTCTCATTTGAAGATTAACCTAAATTAGAGTATACCCCAAAAATTCTCTTCTTCATCAATTACTTTCCTCAACATCAAGGAAAAGATCCTTCCACTATTTATTATCTCATGATAAGTGGTCAAATCGAGGAGCCCCATTCACCTTCTCCCACATTCTCACATAGATTTAGAGATAATAGCTTCTTTTCTTCTCACCCTCTTAACTCTATTTTGACCCCTTATCATACCATGACATTTTCCTCTTTGATTTCCTTCACCTCCATGCCTATTATCTCTAATAACATGGTAGGTTATATATCTAGTGGGCCTCTTCCAAGACCCACTCTTTTCAATTATTTCACTAAAGCATCATTTTATACCCATGGTAACCTTGCTTGTAGTACTATTTATTCTCATTCCTATACTAGTACATATTTTTACACACAAGGTAATCATGCTACTAATGCCTCACTTACCAATAATCATTCTCAAGCTACTACTAACACCCATAGTGGTACCCAAGACACTGCTACCAATTCCAATGCTTCACACAATGCCAATAATACCAACCAAACCCATCAACGTATATTATAAACTCTAAATAAAATTAATTCTTTCCAAGCTAAAAATGTAAATCAAATGATGCAAATTCTAAATCATCTTTTCCATCTTCAAACCTATCCTCAATAGGTTCCATGGGGAATGCATAACCAAAATTGTCCCCCACCTCCCCTTGTTGAAAAAAAAATCAAATACCTTCAAAATGACCCTCTTACATCTAAAATTGATAACATTGATATAGGAGGTATCACCTATACCATTACTTACAATGGGTCAACCGATCCTACTCTTCACATAAAAACATTTAGAAATCTATATAAAGATAGGGTCAGGTTAAATACTTTTGCCACTACCAAGCTATTATAAAAGACTCTCACAAGTGATGATTTAGATTGGTATAACCAACTAAAATCTCATTCCATCACTAGTTTGGAATATTTAGTTAATTTTATAGTCCAATAATTCTAAATTAGTGATCTCCACAATAATACCTTGGCCCATTTTATCAATTATAAGCAACTTGAAACCAAAAATGCACAAGATTTCATCAAATTATGGAAGACCCTATCTAAAAAATTAGAACATAATATGGTAGATGATAACCTCTTTTATATATTTACCAACACTTTTTTCCCAACTTATAATATCGAGTCTAGATTCTCTCTCCACATAATTTAGAGGAGGCCATTGACTAAATAAAATATCAAGATTTCATCATGCATCAATTCAAACCATCCCAACCTTCTATGGGTACTCACATGTTAATCAAGAATAATAATCATCATGCTAAAAATAATGATGGCATTGATTATTATGATACTATTCATACAATTCAAGCTATTGTTCCCAACCAAACTCCAGAACAACCTTCCCCTCCAAACCGTATCACCAACCCTCATTTATCTTCAATGAATAACACAATATTCATAAACCTTTATCCTTAAAAAAATTACAAAAATGTCTACTAAGGTCTATTCTATGAGAAATTGATCCCACTCATCCCATGCAATCTTGGTACAATCCCAATAAATTTTATTGGTTTCACACTAGTTGGGGTCATTCTAATGAGACTTATAGGCAACTTAATTATTTAGCTATGGATTTCCTTCTTGGTCCCAATTTTGACCATGATTCTATCATTCATAAATGTTAAAAATCTAATGAAATTACCCTCAAAGCCCATCGAACATAAAATAAATCTTAATATTTGAACCAGGCTCATGCTCATTTGTCCATCTATAAAGATCCACTTCCAAATCACCAAGATAACCCAAACAACCTACCCCTTATACCAACAATGTTTACAATCTTCTTGACCCCACTCCTGAAGAGAATGCAGTCAATATGACTAACATGTGAAGAGTGGTTGCCCTCATTGATCCTCATCCCATCCACACTCCTCAATTACCATGCACATTTTATGTTATCTAGGACTCTTATCCCACTCACTTAACAAAGTTGGGGCAAGAAGACTTCATATATTTTGATTAAGCAATTCTAACACCTCCCTTGGATAACAATTCTCATACCATTTCTACCATTCCTCCAACCTCTTTACCCATCACCAATGATACTCAAATTTTTGTCAACACTTCTTCTCAAACCAAACCTACATCAATTAACCCATCTTCTCATGATAATCAACAAACTTTTCCTCTAATTAAACCTTTCACATCTTATCAATATAAATTCACATGCACTTTGACTCATCCTTCAACATTATATACCTCTTTTTAATAGTCCCCTTGTAGGTTATAATGAATAGGATCATATCACAGAGCTTACTAATTTCCCATCTCAAATCCCATTTCTCAAACTTATGTGGGCCTCTCCATGGAATTGTAATCATCTTATGCAACTTTTTTTTGAAATGAACATCCCTCTTCCTCCCCTAATAGGATGTAAAACCACCTTATTCAGTTTAGAAGATAACATTTTACTATAGTGTGAAGAGATGTCCATACATGTTGATGAAATAATGGACACTTATCTTTCCCTCAAATTACCCATTGCTTTTATGATCCCCAATGAAATTCTACTTCATGCAGATGATCCTTCACTTTTTATCTAAATTGGCAATATCCAAGTCAAGAATTCTTTGATTGATGAGGGTTTCAGAACTTGTGTTGTCTCTCTTGATTTTATGAAAACCCTTGGATATTCTAAATGTAATCTTGAGTCCACACATAACGCATGTCAAGGCTATGATTGAATGAAAATTCCTCCTTTAGGTTGTGTGTGGTTCCCTATCACTGTCCCACCTATTACCATTCATGGAAAGGTGATGATATTTAAGTTTAATCTATCCTAAAAAAAATTACTTAGTAGGCCATGGACTCATTGCATGATATTAGTTGGCTCTTCCATTTGCTGATGTGCTAATTTTCATCACAATGGAACCATCTATAAGATCCAAGGTGATACTAACCCTTGGAATTTTGAACAATTCTAAGACCATGGTGTATTTAAGATTCCTACCCTTGAACCTTTACCAAGAATTCCATTTTTTGAATCTCAACGGTTTAAATTTCCTATCAATTCCACCTAAGGTTAAAATGGTCACCTTGATCTCATCCAGAATATACACCCTAACCTCCTATATTTTGATGATGATGAACCTAATGAGATCAATCTCAAGATTAAAACTTCAAATTTCTCACCTCATCTCATTTTTTAGCTTTCCCATGTGGAAATATATCGACACCTTGAATCCCACCACTCTTTAGCCCACATATAAGGCTATACCTCCCCCAAATGTGTTACTTGAATATCTTCCCAAATATGGAGAGGTATATTTTCTCTAACACCAATGTGGAACACATTGGACTGATTGATGTTCCATCCTTCAACAACATCTCAAGGATCATATCATGACCATTATTGTGCCTACTACCATTTCTCCCATAGGTCTCTCTCACAAGAAGGATCCCCCTTCTTCACCTGTAGATCCTCCTTATCTAGTGGTACCTTTTCCACTAATAACCCCTTCATTTCTTATAAAATAAATTCCCATGCCTTCTCCCAACTATCCCCTACACGATACCACTCATCAACATTATCCTTAAAGCATTCCTAAATTTTATATCAAGGAGATTTGACGTAAATTATTTTCTCTAATTTCCCTAAAGATTGATGAGACTTTAGCTGCAGTTTGAGTCTAGCTTCATAAAGACTTATCAAATGTTATGGATAATGTGTGTGGATAAATACATTAGTACTTATGAGCATAATCATGGTGTTATTACATTTATTTTCTCATTTTTATTGGACATGTACTCCAACTTTGCATTTATCTATTTTATATCATTTGACATTGTGTCAAATTCTTATCTATCTTACATGGTGACTTTTGTTTTGCACCATATGTTTTTTATGATGCCAATATTATTTATATGTTTTCTTATGGATTATTTTTCATAGTTACATACTTATTTTTATTGAGTTCATTTTCTATGATTACCTTGTTTTTTTTCATAATTTTTTTCTATCTTATCTCTATACACATGGATAATTGTTATTATGACTTGGTTATACAAACCTTTCTCCCTTTAGTCATTCCTCATTTACCATGTGATAATTTATAAAATAATTCAACTCATTACAATCTCCTATATCAGTCCACTTTGGATCTCCCCTTCTTCCCCTTTATTTCCTTTTGTAAAATAAGCATATATATGGTTAAGGCTTGAGATAACATGTTGGTTCATAGCTTATCCTAAGTGTTCTAGTCAATCATATCTTTGTATACTTAGATTATTTTAGCCAAAGCCTAAAGATCATTCATATGTATCACTCTATTTCTCATGATTGGTCATTCCATGTCCATATGGAGGAGGAACCTTAAAAGCTAAAAACATTAAAAATCCAAATCATTTAACAAAAGGCAATGATATAAAAGGCAACATTCAAAAATTTTAAAAGTCAAATCACACTAAAAGATGTGATTCTAAGTACATCTCCTTTTTTTAATTAAATCTCAAAATCCATAGTTGGATTCATGATAGAGCCAATGTCCATTGGGGTATGATAAGCCAGTAGATTAGAAAAGGAGAATTAAAAAAACACCTCTTAGTACTACCTTATTTCTCATGTAAGTACCTAATATTCATAGTACATCAACAAATATTTAAAGGGGTCCTGAGGAATGGGGAACACATCATGGGAAGGTAGGTCTATTTTAATTTTCTTGTTCAAAACTTTCAACATGAGTTGATTTATTAGCACACTTATTTGCCTACACAACTTTGTGCCTATAGAGAACATGTATCCTATGTATATTGATGCTCACTGGTCACTTAGTGTCTTCTCATGTCCTTAATGTGCCTCATGTCTCCTACGGTATTATCATAAGATGACTATGTTATTATTCTTACATTATCTTTTTCAATCCTTAAAATCCTAATGTTTCCCCTTGAGAAATATTATTTTGTTCACTGATCACTCCCCCTAGGGATTTCATTTGTGAGTTGTAGTGTAAGACCATAGTAGGACCTAACCTTCCTCACAAATTACTAAATTTTCACATTAACATTACACACATCACCTTTTACCATATTTTCACATTGTTTCCACCTCATTAGTGTTCCCTTTATGAGTTGCAATGTAAGACATGGATAGGACCTGGCCTTCCTTACATAATTTTCTAATATCTAAGTCACACTAAAATTACATGTGTCAAATATGAGATAAGATGTGATTGATTACGAGTTACACATCATTAACATGTTTCCCATATTTATTTAGTATGTTTTATGCTTACTTTATTAATATTTCACTTTTATCTTCTTATTTTATGATTGCATGTAGAAATTCAACCATTTCTTAAAGTTTTTCATACTTCCCAACTTGAATTAATGTGATTAATTTAAGACCATTTTACCAATTCTATTTCTATCTTATACTTCCCAACATGATTTCATATGATTGATTGACTCAATTTATTTATTTTTATACCATTAGTCTTTCATGTGCTTTCCATTTTATTACATTATTTTCATACTTTTGAACATGATTTAGTATGATTTTACTTGTTTTAATTTGGTGCCAATATTTTTAATGGTTTAAAAACATTTTCCACTCTTGTTTACTACTTTTTTGGTTTATTATACTTAGTCATATTTTGGTATTACATATTCCCATCATGATATAGTGTGCAGTGCATTTGTTTTTGATTAATTATTGTTTTCTAGGTCCTTTTTGTTTATTTATTTTTAACCATGCATGTGTATTACATAATGATAAAAAAGAAAACACCACACATATATTTTCTATAAAATATACAACAAAATTAAAATGCATGTACTAGAAATAAATATATCCATGCATTCACAACCATAACCAAAATATAACCCATAACATCAACATCTAACTATCAAAATAGAATATCTCTCTCTATATATCATGTGTTTTAATACAAATAATAAAAAAATACATCGCTCCATCTCTATGGATAGGCTCCATCATATATATCTTGTGGCCTCACCATGATACCCATAGATGACTCAAATTATCCCCTCTACATAGTGTGTTATAATGAGGTTGTCCAAGATCTCAACCCTACTACCTATCCCTATAAGTTGGCCACTTGGGCCTGTACCTATCCTAACTAGATAGTGGTAGCCATATCCACAACTCTCTCTTGAGACAAGGCCTACCAAGCCTATTCCTCTTCTAATCCCACCCATAATGGTGGATATAATCCATATTCATATGCCTATATCTACCTCATGGCCTCCCCCACTAGTCTAAACCAACCCATTTGAGTTAAGGCAGATGGTACCATAGGACCATCTAGTGTGGTGGGGTCATATAGTTCTAGCACCCCATCCAAAATATCATGCTGTGATCCTATAATCAAGGATCCCTATCTAATCTCTTTGGCCATAATATCTTCAAGATTTAACCAGATAGATATCAAATCACATATACAAATCAAAATATATCTATCTAAAATCATATACAACTAGTATTCTATCATAAGAATTAAAAACCATAAACATTTTTTACCTACTTTAGTATTACCTACCATCATCTCCCCATTTGTTCATCCACTAATAATGATATCTACATCATATCATACCCCAAATACCTCCTCATTTTTGGGGTGCCTCCCAATTAAATCAAAACTTAGAGTCACCACTTGTGCATGTCTCGAGCCTATCCTTAGTGGTGCCTCTATCGACTAGCTCCACACTAGGCTGAATGATAGGTCATCTTAGATAGACACCCTCTATACTTGATCCTATCATTGGTAAAACTAAGGTGGTCACTACTCCTCCTAATGTGGTGCCAACTATGGTACCTAATGCACCTTTGCATACACATCCATGCCCTCTCCTCCTCTAACTACTAACTATCATGCTTGACTAGTCCATGGTCTCACATGTCATAGATTGATCTCCAATATCTCAATTATTACTCCTCCTATTATCCCCCTTAGCTCTTTCATATGTCATGCTTAAAATGTGAGCACCAATATAGGAGCCATTGGGTGTGGGAGTATAAACTATCTTGATAAATGTGTCACTAGCTATAGCTTTACCCATTAGGTATAATGGCCTATGATCCACACCCATGCCATACCTAGTGCCACAATCACCCAACATGGCCAAATAATCATAATATGTGCATAAGGATACCACATTATCTCTCCTCATGTGACTATCTATAACACTAGCATGTGGTGTATGGAATGTGCCACCTGATCTTGTCTCTATCTCATAACCCAAGGTAATTGATCATTAACCACATGAGGTAACCCATCTAGATAATACATCAAGAACCTATCATACATCTAGGCACTCAATAATACCACTAGTCCCATGGTCTTCTTCCCTTTGGACAATATACCATACATATCATGCATGAGCTAAACCTAGATGATAGACCCCAAGACATAGAGTTCCCCTTGATCTAATATGGATTGACACAAGGCTATAACATATAATAGTACCTTGCTATTTGAATTGTGACACAACAATCATTCTATCACAAGCCCTATCATAGCCTTCTAGATATTTAGAATATATGTAATAAACACATCAAACAAGCTCACCCTCTATCTTGGGTAAATCTTATTTGAGCACATTACCCATTAGTTTAGTGGTCATCTCTCCTATTGATCATCCAATGTACCTGTGATTATCAATGACCCCTTATTGGGAGTCCAAGCAATGCATGGACATCCTCTAATGTGATACCTACCTCTATGGTATCCCCATCTACCACCCATCTAAGACTATTGGTCAACTATTCTAGTGCTCCAAGGAACATGATAATGAGATCAAAATTCAGTGGGATCCACCTCATCTCCATGATGCCTCCCAATCCCAATGAAACCAATCTAGCTCTGTCCACATCTATCAAGCACTCTAGTAGATTAGGTAACCATGAAGAATTAACCAATCACCAAAATATCTAACATATTTGTAAAATATCAAATAATACATGATGTATTAGATCTCTATGTCCCTCATAATAAAAATACATTCTTAAAAATTTCACAAAAATAAACTATTTTGCTTTAATTTATTCATTTTATACCAAAATTGACCTATTCTAAACTACATCAGCCTTTTTAGTACTAAGTCAGCCACCCTGTGGCATAACAATACTATATCTTCCCCTTTTTACATTGTAATATTATATCAACCACTTAAGAAATAACTAATTCAGCCATATAATACTAAATCAACCACCTTTTGACTTAAAAAAACTAAGTCGACCTTCTTTCTAGCCTGTAGTACTATATCAACCACTTTAAAAATAGCTAAGTTAGCCACATAGTACTATGTCATCTCCATTACTAAACATACTAATTTAGCCACATATTACTATATCAGCCAACTAATTTTTTTTTTCTACAAACTAAGTCCACCTAGTCAATCTCGTTCATTCATTGTGATTACTTTTTGACTAATTACCATAAATGTCTTGGGTATTTATTGCTCTGACTCTTTCCTACCCAATACCCTGTTTGAACCCTAATGTACCTAAAAATTTATTAGGGTTAATTTTGGTATTTAGATTTTGACTAATTGTCAATTTTTTATAAAATACTCAATTTCAAATAAAAATTCTATTTTTTTTGAAAATTTTAGTTACTTACCTATGCTACACTCGTTGTGGCTGTTATGCATCCTTTCCATCTCAGCTATCATCTCTTCACCATCCTATCTCTCTAGCCTTTCACTAGGTCTCTCAGAGCTATATTTTTCTCATAATTGTAAATTAATTCTTTTTCACCCTATTTATATTTAGTATTCAAAATTATTTACACTTAAAAAATTTATCTTTAGATTCCTTGTTTTGATCATGTCTTTATTTCTACTAACTCTTTTTCCAAACCGTAAAATGTTTTAGAATCTTGATGTTATAGATAATATTTATAAATATTATATGCATATGTCATGAAAATTTCAAATTTTCACTCTTTTTTGCTAATCTCTAGAGATTCACCTAATGTTCTTCACATTGAACACCTTCACATTTCTTAAATCTCCTTCTTTATCTATAACACTAAGGTAAGTAAAGGTATGTTTTTTTTAATTCTATCCTTTCATTTATCTTATTTTCTCCTTAATTCAATTTATTTAGCATTAGTGTTATGTGTCATCATGTTCTTTTCCCAAAGGACCATTCCCTATTACACCTATGTGACACATGATGAGATTTGAGTGGGGCATATGTATACACATAATATTTTCAAAATTTTATCAATTATTGATGCTATTTATCTTGTAGGAACCTATAAAGTATCAATCTCTTTGAGTGCACACCTTAAGGGGTGCACTAAGAAAGGGGTGGGTATACCATTAGTGCTTCATAGGATTATTTTCACTTTTTCCACTTGCTATCTACACACTTATCTCCTAAAAACCATTTCCCTAAGATTTGCCTCTTCTTTTGCACACTCTATCAATTTTCCACCTTCATTAGACCTTTCAAATACCTAAAAATATTTTTGGTAGTTTACATGAATATGTCAACCACATTGACCTTGTATTCTTATTGACAAAACTTATTAGGGTCTAGGTTGGCCCTTGGCTGACCTAGTCTGTTTTTATCAATACAATACTAGGTTAACCAGGTCAAACTTGTAGACCAAAATTTTTGGAAGGGTTTAGGATTAGATACACCTATATAAACATAATAATTTTATCATTTATAATATAAGAGAAGAATAAGTAAGATATATTTCACATCTGCTTATCCACCATTCTACTTGAAGAGCAAGCTTAGGGTTCCATACTTTCTTTGGAGAAATAGATCTTGTCTTATGGAGAAGTATTTTAGATGCATTGATAGGTTGTGTATCCTAGAGATGATTTATCCTTGTCATATTTACATACCAAAACAACATCTTGAAAATCACCTTGGCCAAGGGAGAGATTGAAGCTTGGTGGGTTCATCTTCAAAGGTAAGTATTCCTAACTTTGTTTATCCTTTATAAGAGTATATAGATATGCATTTGAACTTATCTTACATGCATTAAGTTTTTGTATACATTGATATGATTATATGTATTACATACATGTTTATTAACCCCACTTTTTGACACAAGCTTTGGTGATCACTAGATTAGATTTTGCTTTACTTTTTATTAGTATAGTGAATATGAAAACATAGGACTTAGTTAGGGTTATTGCATTGTTTTATGACAAGAGGATTTGTAACCCTCCCTAGTGATATTATTGTGGTAAGATATACCTTAATTAGGTATAGTAGATCCATATTGGTCATGACCCTGATTATCTAATGTATATCCAATCAGAAGTGTAAGTAGGATCTATCTTCTTTGAGCTAGGATTGATTTGTAGATATGTTGAATTTCCCATTGCATAAAATCTAGGTTTCTA
Organism: Torreya grandis; assembly: GCA_037957365.1. Taxonomy (NCBI): domain Eukaryota; kingdom Viridiplantae; phylum Streptophyta; class Pinopsida; order Cupressales; family Taxaceae; genus Torreya; species Torreya grandis. The sequence continues at coordinate 1,787,267 of JARHVA010001166.1, read as the reverse complement.
TTTGCCTACCATGGTCCCTTGATTTTTTTAATTTTTTTTAACTGTTACCATTTGTGTTATATGATTTTATAATACTATATTAGTTTTATGTCATGTACTCATACTTATCTAGGGTTATAGCATAGTATTATTTATCTATAGGCTTTGGAACCCTCTCCTTTAGTATTGTGTGATAAGTGCTCCCTTAGTTAGGTTTATCAGATCTAATTTGGTGATGTTATTGATATAAAAAGTATTAAAATAGATATTAGTTGATTAATTTATCTAATCTTGGATTTAATAAGTAGGATACATTGTATATCTATTTTAATTTATTGTATTCAGTAAGTGGTTGACATATTATATGTTTCCTCTTGTTAGGATTTAGTAGGGATGTTAGAAAATAAAAATTTTCTTGTTATATTCATTAAATAAGAGTATTTATTTACTTTTAGTTGGGTGAGTCGAGCGGGGATACTTTTATATCTCATGTTAGACATCTAAGTTCTTGGTTGTTGATCATGTTAAATTATTAGTGTATGGAATATTTTGTGTGTTCTCCATATCAATATTTAGTGCGATGTGAACAATGAAAATATTGTGTGTCATGTTCCTTAAGGAAGCTAATGACATATAGGTATGAAAGACAAGTTAGGATCTCTAGGAACATAGTGACTACTAGGTATAAGTGACTTGTCAAAATATTTAAGAATGTAATGACTATTAGGTATATGTGACATAGCATATCTTTTTAAAACTAGTACCTACTAGGTATGGAAGAATTATTGGTATCTTTAAGAACATAACCACTAATAAGTAGGGACATGTTATAATGTATTAGAACCTAGTGTTTGCTAGGTATGAAGGACTTGTTAGGATGTTTGGGATCCTTAATAGTACAAGGAATCAGTGATATGGAGTATTATCGAGAACCTAGTGACCTATAAGTATCAAAAACTTAGTGTATTATTATAATCCCAATGACTTTCAATTATTGGTTACTTGACATATTTTTTGGATCTTAGTGACTGTTACCTATCAATGTCTTAGCATATTATTGAGAGATTGGTGATTGATAGCCATTAGTGAATTAGAATATTATTGGGAGATTAGTGACTGCTAACTATTAGTGATTTTTCATATTCTTTGTAGCTTAGTAAATGATAGCTATCAGTGACTTGGTGTAATCCTAAGAGCCTGGTGACTACTAGTTATCAGTGACTTTACATATTCTTGGGATCCTAGAGATTGATAGATATTAGTGACTTGCTATATTATTATGAACCTAGTGACTATTAGCTACCAATGACCTTACATATTCTTTGGATCTTAGAAACTTTTAACTATCAGTGACTTAGAGTATTCTTATGAACCTAGTCACTACTAGCTACTAGCAAGTGGGACCATCTAAGTAAGAGGTCCCAAATTATTATTTTGAAAATATAATAATGGATGGAACTTGCAAGGTTTACCTCTATGAATATTTGGATTATATCTCTCCTTAGAATTTCATTTAAGAAAATGCTTTTGTGCCCTCTTGATGAAAGAAAGTAAGAAATACTACATTGATCAAAAATGTCTTTTGACACCACATTTATCTACTTTATTGTTCCTATTCACATTATTTTCTCTAATAAATAGTGTTTATAATAGGTTTCAAGATAAAATGGATTAAAAAGGGCCTTGAGAAAAAAAAAGATAAGTAAAATATGGTGAATTATAATAAACCTCGAGACTAATATAAAGCAATAATCTAAGTTTGAATTTATTTTAAAGTATATGAAATCAATTAGTCAATAAATTTTAAATGAAAAAGTATAGTTTGTTAAATGAGAACTCATAAATTAAATTAAATAAAACTAGGATTCTTTTTCATGGGGTTTATAATTTAAATTTTGTTCATAAGGTCTACAAATAATCTATTTTCATTTTGAGAGTTTAAAATTGGTGGCTCCAAATTATCTTTAAGAACTTGGGTTCATTGGTGACAAAAATAGTGATTCACTAGGGAAATATTCCTAAGTAGTTTAATAATCTAGAATATCTAGTTTCACACTTTAGTGTGAATGAATTAACCTAGTGAAATAAAAGAAAATATAAAAATAAATGTCATTCATTTCATAACTATTTATTAAATAATTTTTTTTTCTTTAAGAGAGTGAGTACATCTATGAACATGGTTTGTTAGTGAAAACAAAATTCATAACTTAATATTAGATCTAAGTGCATGGAAAATTAATGACTAAATCAAATGATGTGTATTTAAAAAAATAATGAAACAAGACATTGATAAAATTTTCAAATAATTAGGGTAATGAAACCCTAAAATACCTTTCTATATTATCATTAAGGAAACCACTTTGTGACATAATCGATAATTTTTCAAACATAATATTTTCAAGAGAACCCATAGATGTGAGAAATAACATTACAAAAATAAATAATATCCTTATCACAAACTTAAAATAAACTACATTAATTATTTTAAGTAACCTAATAACATAAAAATATTTTTCCAAATAAAAATGTTTACTAACCAGCTTCCAAAAAATGAAAACAATCATAAAAAGCTTTTCAATAAGTTCCCAAAATCCTAATTCATTTTCTCACATGATCTTGCAATATTTTATAACCTCTACAATTCCATTATCATTTTTATCATTTATTTTTCATCAAAATGATTCAAAATCAATATTGAAAACTTACAAGACAAATTTAATGGAAGTGATTCTTTCAAGTTCCACATCTTGTTATTTTCTTCTCGTATTCCACACTTAATGAATGACCACTAGATTTAACTCCTCTTTATTCCTCTTCCACATACACCATTATTTTAAAAACTAAATTGCCCTCAAATGGTCACATTAAATAGAAAATTGAGGCCCACTAATACACTTCAAACTACCAATAGCCTTCCAAAACTGAATTTGAACATCCCCATAAGTGAATTCAATAAACATTTTAAAAAATGATGTTATAAAATACTAAGAAAACTCCTAACAAATATTATAACCATTGAAAAACAATAATAAAAAATACAAAGTCGCATGCTCATGATGGGCCTTCTATCCACAATCAAGTTCAATGCAATTACCAATACAATTTTATCCATTGACCATGGCTTTGACCCTCCTTTTCAAGGTATAAAACATTAATAGAAAACATTAACATTTTTTTTGAAAATTTTCTATTAAATTCCATAACTCGAATGGGTTAAGGTTAATTTGAATTACTTAAGGTAAAACTTTTAATGAAATCTTATCCCTTTTCTACTAGTGTATATTATTTTTTTGCATTTAAAATATGTCAATCCTTACTCTCAAGTGGTATTTTTTTTACTACTAAATGATATTCAATAAAACAAAAAAAAATCCATTCAACATTATATGATACTAATTTGAAACACAACTATTAAATTTAATAAATTTACCATACAACACAATATTATATGCTAAAGGTTTTAATGAAATATCTATAATAATATTAAAATAAATTTAAGACATGACCCTGAAAATGTCACAAACAAAAGGAGGCACCAAGACATATAAACATCATCATGTGTAAGACCTTGAATAATATTTTTAATTTATTCATAAATAAATGTGTCATGAAGATAGTAATTAATCAATATACTATTTCAATAGTACAATAATCAAAGACTTTAACACAACTTAACAATAATCTAGTTGTCAAAATAATATACCATAATACAAGCTAACTATAAGAAGGTACATATGAAACCAAACAAGAAGAAATAAACAGCATAGTAAATATTTGTATATCTACTCCATAGACCAAACTTAACATATGATTAATTGATGTCAAATAAAATATGATATAGTTATAACAAATAATTCACTTTAAAAATTAATAAACCCACATTAAGATGATAATAATAATAAAAAATATTAGGGTAAATAGAATAATAATTTAGCTGAAGCTAAAGCTGCTCTTTGGGGTAATCAACTTGCACAGAGCCTTAATAAGAGAAGAGTCATAGTAGATCTTGAAGATTCACTCAATATTATTAATGATTTGAAATTAAAAAAACCACTCCTTCTCATACTATTAAGGCCCTAGTTGAAGATGTGAAGTCTATCCTTCACACCTTCCCTCAAGTTAAACTCATACACACTTACAAGGAATATAATGAAGCAACAAACTCTCTGGCTAGCACTAGAGTACAACTCCAAGGTTTAACTATCTATCATAATGAATACAACATCCCCCATATGACACATAGTATCATCCATGTTGAAGGAACACATGCCATTTAAATTCATCATGTTCTCACATGTGTGGCTTTTCACCTCAAAGGGCCTAATCATGGCATGTTAGTCCCACTTTCATCTCAAGGCAAGGGAACAAAATTATGATTAGAGGGTATTGGTAGGCATCCCTCTTATCTTAATCTCTAGATGATTCTCTAGCATCTATAACCCTCAACCCACTCCCTACAATCTTGTAACTCTTGTCAATATGGATGGTGATCAAGATTGCATGGAGCCAACATCCTAAAAAGAGGTTTATGAAAACAAAAAGGTGTGGAAAAAGCTCTAAAAATGTGTTGACTACTACTTCAGGTGTTGTGTTTATTGTTAGCACACCATTTTTTTATTTTTAAGGTAGTTAATTAAGTACATTTGTATTTTATGGCCTTGATTCCATCCAATGCATCTCTTAAACATTATGTTTGAGTATTAAGCCATTTTATTTCTTGGGGCACCTTGAGTCATATGTTTTTTTCTCTCTCTTAACTTTAGCTATTGTTACTAATTTTTGGACACCTTGTAGTGATATATTTCATCCTTGATGAATCTTTTTTCCTAATTTTTTTGAGATTAGTATTTTTTTATAGAGTTAGTTTCATATAGAGTACCATCTCCTATTTGACTTGGTGGTTATAGTGATTCATCATCCATGTAGTCCAATAAGATGGATTGGTTACCATAGGGACACTTTGTATTTCACTATGTATTTATACATGGGTACCTAATCATGCCTAGTTTCTGAGACCCATTCAGTCTCTCTAAATTTTTTTACTCCTTATTTTGCACTTAAGGGAGGGTGTTGGAGTGAGCGTTCACACTTGCTCATGAGTTAAGTTTAAATTGGGAGTTGGTTATTTAGTTATTAAATGTTGAATATTTACATCATTATTTTATGTGTGAAAATATTCCATAACAACTAAAGTTGGTTTCACACAACAAATTATTTATTGTGCAAAACAAACTATTATGCCTATTTAATAGGCACTCCTATTGCTTAGCCTAAGATGGTGGAGACAGAAATCTATGGATTGTATTAGTCACTTTGAGGAAATAATGGAGATACTTGTTTATGTTATTATCTATGTTATTAGTGTTGTGGTAATGGTTTAGAGGAGAGATCCTATTGGTTTGAATTCATTATGAATTTTGACATAGTATTAGAGCTAACAGAGTACATGGAGTGTATCACCAAGCATAATTCTCTGGTGGTAAGAGAAATCATAGCTACCTAGTCAAAAGGAAAGGTTTTCATGAGAAGGATTTATATTAATGTCTCTAAAGAGATTATAGGAGAAGTCACAAACATGGATTGCATAGGCACAAAATAATATAAGGATCAATTAAAGAAATAAGAGTCACTACAACATTTATTTTGAACTAATAAATTTGTGAAAATGAAGAAAAAGGGATTTCTTCACACTAAATTGCCCAAATATTGATCTAAAGTCTATTTATAGGTCATGAGGTACATGACATTATAAGGTAAGTAATTCTTGATCTTTTCACACCATTTCATGTTACTCAACCATTTCATCATTTTTAAGATCAACCTTCCATATTTTCTCCTAAAATCTTTGGAAAGCATAGTCCTCCTTCACCAGGTTAATGTTGCTAACCCAATTTTTCACTAAGGCCTTATCTTTCTATTGGTAAAACATAGTTGTATCTTTCTCAGTAAAAATATCCCCCTTGAAGGATCCTCCTCTGAGGAAGACTCCTTGGAGGGTCCCCCAGAGGGAGATCCTTCTATGTGCTCCCTCTTTGCCACTAAACTTTATTCTCAAAATAGTTTGCCCCATTCACCTTTGGATGACCTTCCTTTTAAAATGCTCTTCATCCCTAAACCCAAACCCATCACCCTTGGATCTCCTTCCACCCATGATCAGAAAGGTAAAGCCATTGTAATAGAGGAACATTAGAATAAAAAATTAATGTTGTAAAATTTCAACATAAAGGTATAGTAGGTAGGTTTTAGTTTGGTAAAATTGATCCAAGATTGGAATGAGCTTCATCAGGTGGTGGAGGCCATGACCCATGTGTTGGTGTATTCTACCCTACCCCATTCCCTTTCCCCAATTATAAAATCACCTAAAGACCCTAAATCCCCTCTAGGCCCCCTAGGAGGGTCCCCCCAAGCATCCCTTCCCCCAGGTGAAAGGCATGAGACACTTGAGGATGATTATTCTAGGTGAACAATCTAAGGGTCCCAAGAATTGAACTAGAGCTAAAGATTTGAAAGATAAGACCAATTTAATACCTAAGGATAATTATGTTAAGGAGGACATGTAAGAGGGTCCACCTAATTAACATGTTTGTTGTGTCTACTTTTGTTTTTTGTATTTAGTCTTTCTCTTTTTGCTCATTCAGCCTTGTTAAGCCTGTTTAAAACTTTGTATTTCAAGTTTGTGGTTTTGGGGCCCCTGTAAAACTTGGGTTTACCATATCTAATAAAAAATAATAAAATAAAATAAATTAAATAGATCAATTCAAAATACCCAATTCAAACCCAAGGTTTTGGAAACTATGCATGAATTCCAAGTGTCTAAAAATAATTATTTTGGAGTGCTCTCAAGAAGTGGAGAGTTTGGTCATGCAATGCCACACCTAAAATGACTTGTAATTTAACTTGTACTTCATATTCAGTCAAGAAATCAATCTATAACATATGTATAAATATAATAATTAATGCAAAAAATATATATTTTATAAAATTTGGGCATATTCCTATAAATTTAGACTTTGAAAATTGTCATTTTTGGTATTCTAGGTGTTTAAAATGGGTTTCAATGTTGTTGTTGTTGTTGTTATTATTATTATTACTATTATCATTATTATTATTATTATCATTATCATCATCATCATCATCATCATCATCATCATCATCATCATCATCATCATCATCATCATCATCATCATCATCATCATCATCATCATCATAATCATCATCATCATCATCATCATCATCATCATCATCATCATCATTGTTATCATTATTATTATTAAACTAGTGTGATATCAGATTCTAATATTATTATTATTGATTTTAAGTAGTGGGATAATAAATTCTAATATTGATATTATTGGTTTTTAACTATTATGACAATGGATTCTAATTATCTCATTTTTGATTTTTCACTTTTGTATTCATATATAAATGTAATGAAAATAATTTTAATTATAATTTGAGAAAATATTGATTACATAATTTAACATTAATCTTATATTCGTAGTTCCACAAGTATGGAAATAAATTTGTTGAAATAAATATTGATCTTCCATTCATATTAAAAAATAATACAATATTAAGGTCTTCTAATTCCAAATGTATGACAAATAATTTGATGAAATAAATATTTATCTTCCATTCATATTAAAAAATAGTAAAATATTAAGGTCTTGTAAAAGCATGTTTATAGTAAAAAAAAAAAAAAACCACACATCTTAGGCCAAAATGATATCGTATATGATGTTCAATATATTTACCATTTATAAAACCTATGATTTATTAATCATCATGTGTTTCATTTTTACATTCATTATCTTATTTAGGTTGTGTAAAGTGTGCCTTAATGGTGTCATATTCTTTTTCAATCTTGTCTCTTTTCCATCCTCTTTTTGGTGAACATTCCCATATGATGTTATTCAAATCATACTTAGTTGTTCCTTCATCCATTTATTTCCATAATTTATTTGTCATTGAACATCCCTGATACAAGTCATTTTCTTATTTTGATTTCCCATCCAAGTCCCCACCATAGAAATGTCACCACATAGACCTCACTCTCAACATCCTTTTCAAAGTAAACATCCCCTTATTCCCTACCTGTCCATATTGAGAAATGTTTCCCACCTAGTCGTACTAACAAGTTGTTTGTTATGAACATCCTTCATTGGATTTAATTCTTTTTTAGGTATTTCACAATATGTCCTATATAAATATCATTGTTAGTTGGGATATTTTGATTGAAGTAATTAACCCTAAGAAAAGGTGTGTCCCCCATTTTATGTTTGTATATGTCTAAGTCCTACATTATTTAGAATAAAAATAATCTTCTAACATATCATTAAAATTAAAAAAGGGTATATACAAAGCATAAAAATCATTTTCCAAATACCTTAACTTTGGAAGCCATAATGATTTACCTCCATATATATCATTATTTTACCAATGTGAAATATATTATTTTATCCCTATTTTCAACTCTTCCATCTCATTTTGTCTGAAGGGCATCAGGAGAGGATGCCTTATATACAAATATAGTTTACCATCATTAAATGTATATTATAATTGGATTGGATTAAATCATTAGTTCCATCATGAGTATGTTATCCACAACATTGGACTTAAACATGTTAGGTTTCCTAATACCCATTATCTTGTGGTTTCCATCCATTTTTTTGGCTCCACAATTTTTTTTAAGTCATAAAATTATTGAATAAGGCATGGAGTGGATGTACTTAACACCACTTGTCATTTTATGTAATTTTCCATTATATGTAGCAAATATAATGTTTATAATTTACATAATTTAGCTGATAATCACTCACTCTCTCTCTCTCTCTCTCTATATATATATATATATGTATATATATATATATCCTCATGGGTATGTCCCATTGAAATTAATGTTGAAAAGCCCCATTTATGTCAATATAGATGAAAATGCAAACAAGGTATGATTTTTGTTTTCACTTGAAGCATTATACAATTGTGAATATAGGAATAGTGGTTATTTTAGGAATGAAGTTCTTACATTATCAACATTAAAATTGATTGAGAATGCACAACATTTTCCTTATATCTATTGTAATTTATATACAATTCATTTTGTAATAGTGTGCCATGAAAATGGATGTTTGGATGATCCAATATTATAAAATAAATCATCATACACATAAATCATGGGATCTTCAAGCTTCTTAAGACACAAAGTTAATGCTTAAATTGTGAAGTTTACTTCATGATAAATAAATGGTAGGCCAAAGTGGCCAAAACCCCGAGTCTTGTGTCTATGTGTTAGCATAATATTCAAAGTATTTGGGAGGTTCATAACATTATTTATTTTAATTTTATTTTCTTCCCATCCTTGGTATGAAAGTTTTCATATTTTTCATTTTCTCATGCAAAATTATCAAGAATATACTAGTGTGTTCCTCTAATTTCATTATGTGGGAATAATAGTGTGTACGATAACATGTAATATGTTCATTGTGATATTTTTTAAACCCATAATTTTTAAATAGTATTTTTTTTCATGTGTTATATCTATGTTTATCATCAAGATCTGTGCACTCATCAAACTTGGAAAAGAATATTTTATTCACAATTTAAAAATGTAGTTTATTTTTCCATATTTTGTTGAAGTTTAAATATAATGTTGGAGATATATTCAACATATTAAGGTTCTCAAAACACTTATTGAGGATTAAGGATTAGTTTACAAAATCTAGTTCCATCATGTTTTACACAGTGAGTCAAATGCATAACTATATCTAAATTATTTGTATGATTATTTGAATGCTATAAATTATTTCAATGTTATTTGAAATTTGTTTCTATAATATAATATTACCATTTAATTCCCATTACTCACATTATATATATGCAAATATATAAGTATAGTATCAACCTTTTAGGATCTAAAATATTTGTAGCATGCTTACTAATATACATCCATTGTATTTAATTTTATTTATCTAAAGTTTTATTCATTGATTGGCCATAAATATTAATGATAACATTTGTTTTCAATGCATTATTCATAAAATATATTTTTTCCTATTCATTCATGGCTCTAGTTTTATACCACCATTAATGATTATACCAAAGGGATATTTATACATGATTTTGTTTTTTGCAAGGTTTATTGCCTAGGCCCTCCAAAAAAGTAGATTTGTTTTTCTCCTCATCAAATCTTAGCTTTTAGAAATTGGTTGGAACTGTTTATATGCTTATTTTTTACCAATGAAATAAAATAAACACTAAACTATTGAAATACTAATTAATATTATAGAATATACATAACCTAAATGTAAAATATAGAGTTTTAAATGAGCCATAAATAATAATAAACAATGAAATGAAAAAATATAGCATGGATATGATTTATGCCTAATGTGAAAGTAGATATCTGATGTGAAATTGGTTTTAAATACCTATGAATTAATTCACAATGGAAAATAAGATTATGTGAATTATTTGGACAGGGCTACATCAGATGGACAATGATGCATTATGGCCTTATTTTTTGAATAAAACCACATCCTAGTTGACTATGTGATTGATTTTATTGCATGGGAACCTACAACTATCAAATATTATTGAATAATTAACTATGGGAACTAATTTGACACACAAAATAATAGTAATATAAAAACCATAGTTCATGTACATAAACCAAATGAAGATCAAATGTAAAAGGGGGAAATTAGGTAAGGAGAATGGCTGAGATATCCTTATATAAACTTACATAATCTAAGTGATGCCTACATAGCCTAAAATGGACTCAACTTGGTGTAGTTCTACCTTATAGAGTGAGAATTTTAATCTTAATATTTTCTATATGAATACAACTAGATAAATTGATTTTAATGCTTGAGAATGAATTCCATTTACCTAAAATAAAATGCATTTAAACTTGGCCTATGGATATCAAAATAAATGAGAATTGAAATTGGAATGATTAGTGCCATTTTGCTCAATGTGCATTAGAATTTATAAGTGATTACTAAATATGTACTGAATGACCTTGATGTGATTATATAGAGGAAAATTTTAAATATTTTCATCAACCAACCTTGATAAAAGTGAAATTGGCACCATAAGAAATGTTTTGAATTTTAAAAGTTATCATTATAGCATGGGTATAAGGCCACACTAATGGACAAGGTTAGGCTATAATCCTATCTACCTAGTGTGGTCTTATCGTAGAAGGATAGATACTACTAGGATTTGGTTGATAGGAATCAGTAAGCAAAATAGGGATGTATGAATGTTTTGTTCCAATAATTTCAAGAGATAATGTGTGGAATAGTGAAGGTTGGCATATAAATTTAAATTTAATAGAAAGGTGAATGGACCAAGTGAGTTAAATATATTACTATTAAACATTATCTAACACTTAATTATTACATTTGGGTATCTATAGGAACCACATTTAATTTATGATGTTCACTAAAATTTTAAGGTCTTGCTATCATTTTTTGAGCATGATTGCAATCATAGGATTAAAAATAAATTAGATAACCAATTTGGGGTTATTTTTAATTCTAAAGCATTCCACATATTGAACTCCACCTCTTTTGGTACTTACTTTAATTTTAAATCCATAGGGGAATCATTAAGGTAGGCTAATTTTAAAGTAGGACATTATACAAGAGATCATTCTGATAGGGACCAACCTTGGCAAGGAGGGTTAAATATGTTATTGACATGAAAGCCCATATAATCCTATAAATTCCACCATGTATCCTTTAAGGACATATATAATTTTTACATTTGTCATAATTTTTCCCTAATATTAATAAAAATGGATAAACTTAGCTACAATTCCTCTAAACTTCAAATTGTATTCATAGCTTTGTAGTGAGGGAAAGCCTTATATTTAATTATTTCCTCTAACCTATAATACATACCCTATTTTTTTTAATCCACCATTTTTTATTAGTCAAACCAAAAGCATGTTAGGTCATATCAAGGTATAGAAATCATCACAATCATGTACTACATTTTTAATCACTACATCAAACTTCATAGTCCCAAATTATCTCCAAAAAATTTATGGTCTTATAGTAACATGAGATATAAAACTTTTGTCTACATATCCAAAATTGATATAACATTTATGTTTAAGAACTACACACTTTTGAACAAATTTAATTTTATCTTTAGGACAAACATTGTCAGTGCTTTCATTTTCAACATTTTATCCCTCTTATATAATATTATCATCATCTAAGTCACTACCTAGGTTGGAAAATATATGATCAACATAAATAGGTGGTATGGATGAATTTACATTTTTAAACATTTCCTTCTCTTTGCAGATATTATAATATCCCTCATTCTTGATATCTTCCAAGTTTTCTAAGTCATCAACATAATAAGGAAATTAAACTTTTCCATCCAACACTATGCTGACATTGAAAATAAATAAGCCTCTTCCTAAGTCATTTTAATGATATGTAGGCTTGCTTGGATACACTCTATCCTCTAAAATTTTGGTGTCTTTTGATAAAAAATCAACATGCTTACATTCTCCAAATATAATGGACATGCTCAAATCTTAATATAAAAACTTATGTATGAGAAAGTAGATTTTTAATTATTAACAAATAAATTTAATGCATATAAAATATATGTGAATGTATTAACCATAATTTTGGAGTCATATAAAAAAATTAGGGTGGAAAGGCATGTATTTAGAGGTAGATTGTGTATAAAATTTACATTTACATAATGTTTTATTTTCAATTAAAAAAAGGCCAATGAAGATTTGGGGTAGCTTATAAATGCAAAAACAATTTTTTAAATGTAATAGTTGCTAGCATATACTGATTGTAAAAAAAGGTAAGGCAATGGAAGGTAAATTGATTGAAATAAGCACACATTAATGTCATTATTATGTAATTAACACATGCTAATAAAGTATAATGTGACCCTATTATATGTTTTTATCATTTTTTTTATGTTTAATTATTCATATACATGATGGAGGCATATATTATTAATGGAGTATGGATGTTAATATATAGGTTGATACGAATATTAATATAAGTTTTTATGTATTAGTTACTTTCATTCTTATTATTAATATAATTAGAATATTTTTTAAGATAGTTTTTACAATAACATTATTGCTAATATAATTTATTGTCTTAGTTGAACATGTAGAATTGTTTAACCCTAAAATATAGATTATGGAATATAAAGCTAAAGGGGTAGAGATAGCCTAGGGCATAATGATGGTAGACTATTTCTAAATTAAGCTAATTATTTATAAAAATTAGATAAACATATACTGAACTTATTATGTTAATATATGCTAAAAAAATAAAGTACAACTATGCTAGATATTAAAATGATAATAAAAATAAGATAGTTGTTTTAATGTTAATACATATCTAGATCTGAAACATGAAGAAATTAGGATCTAAATTCTAGACTAGTCTCTTGATTGTATAAATTGTACCTTTATAGCTACAAACACTTGTGTCAACCAGAGATAATTACATCAATGATTCTTTATGACTTAGATGCAAGTGAATAGTGTGAAATACTTATTATAACTATATGTAACCACCTATATGATTATGGGTTATGTGTTACCTTCACTCTGGTGCATTCAGATCTTGGTCATGGGTTATCACTCTTTATCAAATACTAAAACCCTAATTTTTCATCTTCATAGTGGCTGTGATAAAAATGGGTTAGTAGGTACATGGTGTCAAGATACCCCAAAAAACCTTTTATCAACGAACACTACTAACATATTCAATACTCTAAAGAGGGCTTCTAACTTATGTAGTTCTCTTCTATGTTTTGGTTTGTGTGTGTGTATAAGTATGTAATATGTGATAAACAAGTACATATAATGACCTATCTTTTAACTTAAAAAATGTGACTTATGGAATTATCCTTAAATATTATACCTATATATGTGTTTTCCCTATGACTGATATGGAAATAGGAGAAAATAGGGAAGCTTTGCTCAATTAAGTGCTTGATTGAATGCCTTTGGTAAGTTGCCTTGTGAGTAGGTAAGAAGTTGTTAGGTATGTGTTATGTGAGGAATGAATGAGGGTTGATATTATATTTATACCAATACTTATAGAGAATATCCCACATTAAATAAATTAGGCCAATCATAGGTATATATTTCATTTGAATATTGGATGACTTTAATGAACTGGACACTTGCATTAGGGTAGGACACTTGTATTGAAATAGGTGTCTGATTAGGATGCAAGTTTCCACGTAATTGGAAAATAGGCAAAAGTATAAAATGTGTATAAATAGAATATAAGAAATTGTATAACATTATGAGCATGATAGAAGATCTGAGCAATTAGAATAACATTTTTTAGACTAAGAGATAATAAATATGCATAAAGATATAGCGTATGTGATCCTTTCAATAGTGGGAAAGGTATAGAAGTTGAAGGTACATCCATGATATGTATTTTAAAAGTGTAAAATACTAAGGTAATATATAATTCAAAATTAACATCTACATTTTCCTCCTTTTAATCTAGTAATGAAATTACTAGTTTAAAATAGAATAAATGCATACCTGGGTATGTATGGCATACTTCACCTTTGCTTGATACCAACTTGAGTACTTTAATGGTGACTAACCTAAAATCAATAGTATGTTAAAATATATAAATAGTACATATAATCTAAAATTAAAATCAATGACATTATTTAAATTTAAAGAGAAAAAGATTTAAATTACACCTATGTATTGATGTAACCAACCTATCTTTTGGAAATTTGATTTGAAAACATGTATCATTATGAATCATTATAGTTGTGATTATGACAATATAAAATTTGGAAAGTGAATGTATCTAGATAGATAGAGACATATTAGAGGGCACATGGACCCAAATTTGGGTAAAAGGTGAGTTGCCACTTGATAGCTGAGATTAGCTTAACTGTAAAACCTAATAATACTTATAACTTGGTGAACATGAGTGAACCAAGTAATTTTCCACTATATATCTAGTGAGGTTGGATAATGTATTCAAGTCCAATCTATAAACTTTGAAATATTAAGTGATTTAAATACCTCAACCATACCAAAAGTGAACCAACTATTGTAGTATTTTGGCTCAATACAGTCCATAAAAGTCCAACCTAGTTGGTGATAATAGTCCATAATGGTGTTTTAAATCTAAAAAATAATTTTATTTTACAAATTTTAGGTTATATTTACATATCATATGCACCTTAGAGATGTCTCATGTTGAAACTATGTATAACAATGTTACTATTGTCAATCAAACTCACACCATTGTGAAGGTAGTTTTAGGCCTTCACAGTCTACTAAAAGATGGAAACAATCCTAGGTTGTGGGTGACCTAATTAGTGGATTGAATCTCTAGATTATAAGGGCTAGCTCCCTTTGGTGTATCAATTAGGATCTCTAATTTATGCTTTAAAAAGGGGAAAAAGGGAAAATTGAAGCAAAAATCCCATCTAATGATGGTGATACACCTATATTTTGGTTCATCCACTCAATTTGAACTCCTAAAAACACTAATTAGATAAGAAAAAGAATGAATCTTCAACTCTAATTGACTCATATGAATCAATATTTCATTAAAAGGTTTTATCTAATGATCAAAGCTTGAGGGAAATGATGGAATAGCCTAATTCAAGGTACTAATAACCACTTATATCCATTATAACTTTAGCCAAAATACATTAAACATAGAACATGACCTGCATAATCTGATCAACTAGTAACTAGGTAAGAATCAAGACTTGACAAGGAAGAAAATTCTATCACATATGAAAATCACTAACATAAATACACTATACCAACATCTTAGAATCTAAGAATAGTCCTATTTATCTAAAAAGCTTACAAAACTCAATCTTTGGAAGAGACTGATCTTGCCAAAAGAGGGATCCTTAAAATGGTTGAAAAATACAACTTATATAGAAAAAGCATACAAATTCCAAGAGATTGGCACTGGAATTAGAGATGAGATCAACTCCCACATCTCACAAGTCCAACTTTAGCTATCAAAAGATAACTAAGCCTTCAAATAATATCTTTTTGTCTTCTATCTTGCATGAAAATATCTTTGGCATTAAAAATGATGGAGAGCCCATGTAGCAATCATTATTATAATATTTAAAATTCATCAAACCTGCATGGATCTTCAAGGTTGGTGTAGAAGTCTGGATGGTGGGCCCATCTTGGACTAATCTACTCCATGTATGAAAGTTACACCAAATATTCAAAGAGAAACTACACTTGATACATTTAGAAACTAAGTTGAAATAAAAGAAAGTCCTTCTTTGTATGGAAGACAAGGAAAATGCATGATAAGACTTGTCTAGTCAACTCCAAGTAACTCCATGTTAACTCCTTGAACAACCATCAAATGCTAAATTGCTTGAGCCCTTCATACATTCGAGTCTCCCTTTTGGAACTGAGAGAGCCATGCTTGAAGGTAGCTACATGTCTTTGCCAAGTCTAAATAATTTTATTATTGCATTTATTATTTGGCATGCTCTTTACTATAGTCTTGGACTGTAGATCTTCTTATAGATGGAAAAAACAATATTTTTATTGGTTTTTTGCATGTTCATGCTATGATAGATGCCTCTAATCAATCTTGGGCCACTTTTCATGCTCTACATATATTCCTTCAGCATTTATTTTGGCTCTTTATTTCTATTTCTATTCCTTTTAGAGTCATTTTTATCTATTCCCATGGAAAATATTTATTTGTTCATTTCCTTTAGGCTTTCCTCCTGAACCCTTGTCTTTGTTCACTTTCCCAAAATTATTTCTTCAAATAATTTGCTTGGTCCATTCCCATGCAATTGTTTTGGGCTTTTGTCTATTTATTATGGATAATTTGTCCAAGACTTTTCCCTTTAGACTTTTTTTAATCATTTTCTCATGGACAAATTGTCTACAGGAATTCATACCTTCAAGATTTTTGGAAAGACCAATTCCTTTGAGAAAGTTGCAAGTATCCCTTCAACAATTTTGAAATGGTCTTTCATCCAAAAAAATACCCTTCAATAAAATTGGAATGGTCCTCTTTCCCTTTAGAATAATTGAAATGGACCATTTACCAAAAGAAATGACCCTTCGCTTTTTAAAAAGTGTCCCTTCAGAAAAATTGGAATGGTCCTCTTGAAATTATCTCTTCAAATTTTTGCATTTGGAGCTTTCTTGAAGGAATTATACCATTCAACCTTTTTATAAAGGACCTTTGTAAACCTTGAAGAGCCCTTTGGAAAATTTGAATAAGCCCAATTTCATCAGACTTACGAAAAAACCCATTTTGTTGAGAAGTGCTCTTCAAGAAAACTAATAAAATGGACCTTTTTGAAAGGAAGGAGCCTTTTAGAAAAAATGTAAATACCAATTTCTGACACTTGGATAAAAAGGCATGTTTATGCAAAGTTTGAATGATAAGGATTACAATTTGACCTATGGGATCAAAATTTTCAACATTTTGGTGATTCAACTAGGAAGCATGCCTACTATGCTTAAGAACCAAACCATTTACATGACTCCTAAACTCACAAAGTAATGACAAATTTGATCCATGACTGTAAATTCTCTTTTGACTCAGTATGAGACAACCTTCATCTTCCAAAAATAAGGAAAACACATAATTTATGGAAAACTAACTAAACAAAGCAAATGTGTAAACAAGAACTTATTGAAACAAAACAAAAATAAACTAATGTGTTTGAACAACACTTAGAGGAAAACAAACAAAATATGTGCAAGGAACTTTTATCTTCAATAGAAGTGTTTTAAATGCATCCCATTGACTAGGATTAGAAGCTCTTCACCATCCATCTTTACAAGTTGGAAGACATTGTGGGATTTGTAGCTAGAGATCATATATGGGCTACTCCAAAGGGAATAAAACTTTATGTGCCTTCCTAGTTTATTTTGATCCTCATCCTACTTGAGGACCATATCTCCCTCTTTAAAACTTTAAGATGAATCTCCTTTATCAAAATTTCTCTTCACTTATGCTTGATGAATTTCCATGGCTAACATGGACTAATTTATTATCTATTCCAACTCAAAAAGCTTAGGATACCTGATTTCCATAGGCTCATTCTCCAACAATTCAAGTTGATGCATTAGTTCTATAGTAGGAAATTCAAGAGAAACTGGTAACCTTGTTTCCTTACCATATACTAACTTGTATGGAGAGTTGGATATTGATATTTTGTAGGTGATCCTATTAACCCATATAGCTGAATTCAACTTGAGATGCCATGACCTCTGATTGTCTTCAATAGTCCTTCTTATGATCTTCAATAGGTTCTTATTTGTAGATTCAGTAAGGCCATTGCCTTGTGGATAATAGTTTGATAAAGTGATAAGATAAATACAATGTTGGACAGCCCATTGACTAATACTAGTTCCCATAAAAGCCATTTCATTATTAGAAATAATATTTAAAAGAACTCCAAATATAGTAGGCAAACCTTCATAGAAATCTAGAACATTGGTTTCATTTACTTCTTTTAATGCCATTAGTTCTATCCAATGTGTGAAGTAATCTATAGCAGTTAGAATCCATTTATGTCTTGAAATTGAAGGAAGATTTAAGAGACTAATAAATTCCAATCCCCATTGGACAAAGGGCTGATCCACCATAATTGGTTCAAGAGGTAAGGTTACAAGTTTCACTTTTCCTACAAACATAACAAATTGTTTGCACTTCCTTACCCATGCATGGTAATCACCAAAAATACTAGGCCAATAGTACCCACCTCTCATGATATTAAGGTATGTAGTTCTTATGGAAAAATTTCCTCTACCATTTCCATCATGGAATTATTCAAGCAATCTCAGAGTTTGGCTTGGCTCTATACACCTTAACAACATGCCATTAATATCTTTCTTAAACAAAAGACCATCAATAAGCAAAAATGGAATTGATTACAACCTGAAATATTTTTTTTTGAATAAATTAGTTGAGAGGGATAAATACCATCTTGGAAATATCTTACCAAGTCATGAAACTAGATGGAAGGTGAGGTATGACTAGTTGCAACCTTTTCATCATTTGACACCAAAACAACCTTATTAGTCTCTTGCAAGTCTTGAGCTAAATGATCATAAAGTATTTTGCCTCTAATAAAATTTGTGACCTTAATTTATACATCATACTCCATTACCTTATTTATCCAACCAACTCTCTTCTCATTTATATCTTTGTTCAAAAGGAACTCCTTGATGCTTGGATGAGAAACCATTAGGTGTATCTTATTTTTTGAAAACAAGTATCTAAACTTTCTAAGAGACCTTATAACTAAAAGAACATGTTTTCAACAAAAAATACCTTATTTCATACTCTTCCAATCCTTTACTAAAGAAATCTATTGGCTGCTCCAAAGCCTCATGATTTTATTGCATAAGAATGCTTGAAATGGTGTCCATGTTGGAATATGTATAAAAAATGAAATATTTTTTGAAATCTAGATTTATAAGTGTAGGATCACTAGCTATGGCCTTATTAATATCTTAAAAACTTTTAACTCCTTCTTTGGAACAACTGAAGCTCTGATTCTTCTTTAGCATGGCTATAAGTGGCTTAGCTAAAATGGAAAAATCTGAATTATATCTCCTTATGAAGTTAATTTTCCAAAAGAAGCTTTGCATAGCATTTTTATGCTTAGGTAAGGAGAGTGAAATAACAGAGTCTACATTTTTAGAATCTATGCTTAAACCATAATTTGAAACCAAATGTCCAAGGAGCTTACCTTCATGAACTGAGAAGACACAATTTTTAGGATTTAGAGATACCCCAAATTGTCTACACCTTTCAAACACTTGTTTGAGATGAACCATGTGATCCTCTAAACTCTTTGAAAACATGGTTATATCATCCAAAAAAATAAGTAAAAACTTGTTAAGAAGGCCTTGGAATGCCATATCCATGACTCTCTAAAAGGTTGATCCAACATTAGATATGCTAAATGTTATCTTTCTGTATGCAAAAGTCCCCCACTTGGTTGTGAATGTTGTCTTAAATTGGTCCTCTTCCTTAAACAAAATATTATTGTAGCCACTATATCCATCGAACAAATAAAACCTCTCTGAACCTATAACCAACTGTAAAATGTGTTTCATTGATGGCAATGGATAGTGATCTTTAAGTGAAGCCTTGTTCAAATCATGAAAGTCAACACATAATCTAATCTCATCATTCTTATTCCATAATGAAGCAAGATTTTCCACCCAATTTGAGTGCTTGATTTGAAATATAATAGTTAAATCTATGAGATTGTGAAGCTCAACTCTCATCAAAGTCTCAAGCTTAGGATTAATAGGCCTTTGTCTTTGTTTCAGTAGTTTAGTTTCAGCCTCTAACTCAATGGTGTGTGGAGCTAAAATTTAGTCAAATCCTATGAGATCACTATATTTCCATGAAAATACATCAGAAAAACTTGTGCATAACTCAATGAAAGCTTATTTTTATGAAGGAGTGCATACCTTACCCAACTTCAAAAACTTATTAGCTGTAATCTCTATATTGGCATAGTGCTCTTCTTTTGTTGACAAGGATGACTTCTCCTTCCTTAACTCATCATCACCATAGAAAATGTTCTCAAGTGTGACAAATCCCTTGGGAAACTTATTTTTTTTAGTTTCACAACCTGATCACCATACTACTATAAATACTTTGATTGGTTTCTTGAAGAAAACTCAGCCTCCTCTTGTAAGAATCTCATAATTTGATTTTCATATTCGAACACCTACCAATTCTCATGATTATATAGAATAGAAGGCCTTAAAACCACCTTTATATGTGATTGAATTTTATCTCTCTTTATATTAGCTAAAATTCTAAATTGTGACCCAATGGCAACCAACCTATTTGCGCATTTATTCTTGCCTCTTGGTATTGCCTGAATGTTAAAATCTTGAAAATCTTCAAGTCCCATATTATATGATTGTAATATTTAAGAAAAAAAAATTTACATAAATTTAAACCTCTTACTTGGTGAACTATAAGTTCACTATCACTAAAAACTTGCAAGGAATTGACTTTCATCTTCGTAGCCCACTGCAAATCGTGAACTAGTGCTTCATACTCAAAAACATTATATGAAAAACCAAAATAAAATTTAATAGAAGATAAATAAATTTGATTTATTGGAGAAACTAAAATCATTCTAAATCTAGTAATATGTTTATTCCTTGATTCATTAAAGTACAATTGCCATAAACCTTCACTTGATTCATCATCCTTAACCATGGCTAGAATTGGTACATCATTCTCATGAAGGAAATACATACTGAGTCCTTATTTAATTAGTTCGTAAGGATAATTCTCATGAAAATTGGAATACCACTCATTAAGAAACAAATCTATAACTCCATCCAAAGGTGATCCATTTTCTACTCCACTAGTTTCTAGTAGATCATCCAAGATGATATAGTTAGTGTTCACAACACTTGGCATATATGGATCCATATGGAAAAATGTAATAGGTTAAGAATGAATCATTACCTTGGTATCATACCTAGTTATAAACAACAAATAATTCTAATCAGCTAAAAAATGTCCCCCAATCTTTGAGGTGAAGTCCCTTGAAAGGCACATAACAAAGTAAGGAGGCAAGTCTACCACAACAACATCCTGCTGAATAACAACATTAGAACAAGCATGTAATTTAAATTTAATATATCTAATGATGCCTACCATATTTTTTTATGACCCATCCAATTTCAATACCCCCTTAGTGTTTGTCTCATAAACAAGGTTGAGCTTGTCTGTAATCTATTTAGGCATGATTGTACTACTAGATCCACTATCCACCATACAATTATGAATCAAAATATCACCTACTATCAAAGAAATGTAGAGATGAGGAGTTTTATTTTTTTTACCTAATCTCTATCCACCTTTGACATATTATTTTATTGTTGTAATTATTGCTTAGTTGGCTAATCTGAATTAGCTAAGACAACACCTTCTTTCTCAACTAGTTTTGGAGACAATTTGAGAACTAAAAGCTCTTAGTTGAGCATATATTTTTGTCCTAGGATGGAAATATAATCCCACATGCTAATGATGATATTATACTTCTTCATCTGATCCACTATACTGAACTAAGATCCACCAACCTTTGGTTGCACTTTCTAAAGAATTGACTACTCACGAACTAGAAGTATTCGATAAACTTTATGAACCTCTACATTCTAATTTTTTTGAGTTATAAGGGAAGAAAGTTGTTATTTTGTACTCTTATAAAAAAAATTAGGAGTACTTAAATAATTTATCACCTCTTGAGCCTCATTAATGGCTCTTATTTTAGCTCTAGTTAGAACTACAACTTGACCACTTATATTGTTAGTTTCAATATCCTAAGTAAAAAAAACATGATCATCCACTTGTCAATTTATATTAATGGCACCAGACTACCTTTAAAAATTTTAAGTCTCTCCTTATGATTCCAAAATTTTATCTTCGTATTTACCTCCTTGAAAATAAAACTCTTCTTGTGTCATTTGTGGCATATTGATGCTTTGTGATACTAAGGCTTGGTTTTGAGCATCATTGATATTTGAGGACTTCCAGCCTAAATCCTGCATCAAGTTATTTTGAGGTGGGGTGGGAATAATGGACTTTTAAGTTGAAGGAGCATTAATATCAAGGGAAACATAGGGCTTAGCTGGAGTTATGGCTTCTTATGTTTGATAAGGTGGTCTATTCTCTTTAAAACCTTGATAAGGAGGCCTTTGATCTTTGAAGGGATGATAGGTGGTCTAATTTTTTTGTTGATAGGGCCTATTAGCTTTATATTTTTGTCTCTTGAGTTTCACTATTTCATTTTCAAAGGGTTATAACAATATTTTCAACTCTTCTATCTCACTAGCTTGACTAGTAGGGGCTGCAATTTGAGCTTGAGGTAATGGAATAGGAGCTAAGGATGGGATATAAGGAATTTGAGGGGCTGGTATAGACTTTATTTATAGAAATAAAGTAATTAGAGGTCTTAGAGAAATCTTACCATCTTGTATCAAATTTTTCTATGCCTTTATTGCAACGTCATAAGCATCTGGTAAGGTAGTATCACCCATTGATTGTATCATCACACTAATGTCAAAGTTAAGGGATTTAAAATAGTATAGAAATTCATATTTAGGGGATGGCCTAATCAACATAGGTATTATGGTCCAAGTATTTTGGAATATGAGGTTAAAATCAGACATAAACTCATGAGGAGCTCTATTTATGGTAGTTAATTGCTCAACTAAAAATAGGTGATTAGATTTATCCTCAAATTACTTGACTAAGGCTATACCCAATTCATCCTAGGTAGAAAAAGAGTTTAGTGGGAGGTTTTTATACCATTTCAATTATTTTCCTTTGAAGGAAACAATAAGCAATCTAATAACAACATTATCCTCAACAACATTATGGACTGAATAGAGATTAGTTACATCTTAGATATGCTCAATAGGGGTTGTTTGATTTTATCCTAAGAATAATGGGATAATTTTAAGAGAAAACATAGGAATTTCATCAAATTAGGATATATTAAATAGACTACCTCTATTAAATGGAATAAACACTTGGTTTTTAATGGCCATTTAGATAGTGGGGATTGTAATGCCTAGAACAATAGGATAACCTAGGGACAAATATTTCTTTTAAGGATATGGATTTTCCCTCCTAAACCTTGATCTCTTATATGATATAAATTCAAAAGGAATACCTTTACTAGCTAATATTTTGGTAACCTTTGGCATGAAAGGATTGCCTGAATGGTGCTATGAACCTTGTAACCTAAAGCATCTTTATATTGTGATGAAGATGAATATGATCATCTATTTTAATTGCTTCTCCTCAGCTTCAAACTTATTTAGATATGCAAATAATTTATTTAATATCCCATCGAGCATGAAAAAAACTATTTTCAATCAGATTTGCACCCTTGTGAAGGTAGTTTTAGGCCTTCACAGTCTGCCAAAATATGAAAACAATCCTAGGCTATGGGTGACCTAATCAGTAGATTGAATCTCTAGATTTTAAGGGTTAGCTCCCTTTGGTGTATCAATTAAGATCTATACTCTATGCTAAAAGAAGGGGAAAAAGGGAAAATTAAAGGAAAAATCCTATCTAATGATGGTGATACACCTATATTTTGGTTCATCCTCTTAATTTGAGCTCCTAAAAACACTAATTAGATAAGAAAAATACTGAATCTTCAACTCCAATAAACTCTTATGCATAAGTATTTAATGAAAAGGTTTATTTGATGATCAAATATTGAGGGAAATGATGGAATAGGCCTGATTCAAGGCACTAAAAACCACTTATATCCACTATAAATTTATCCAAAAGACATTATACACAAAACATGACCTGCATAATCTAATTAAGTAGTAACTAGGTAAGAATTAGGACTTGACAAGGAAGAAAATTCTGTCACATATGCAAATCACTGACATAAATAAACTATACTAGTATCCTATAATCTACAAATATTCCTTTTATTTATCTAAAAAATGTTAAAAAACTCAATCTTTAGCAAAGTTTGATCCTACCAAAAGAGGGATCCTTAAAATGGTTAAAAAATCCAACTTATATAGAAAAAACATACAAAAGCTAAGAGATTGGCACTATAATTAGAGAGGAGATCAACTCCCACATCTCACAAGTCCAACTTCAGCTATCAAAAGATAAATAAGCTTTCAAATAATATCTTTTTGTCTTCTATCTTGCATGAAAAGCTCTTTGACATTAAACATGATGGAGAACCCATGTAGTAATCATTATTAAAATCTTCAAAATTCATCAAACTGGCATGGATCTTCAAGGTTGGTGTAGAAGTTTGGATGGTGGGCCCATCTTGGATTAATATACTCCATGCATGAAAGCTATGCCAAATATTCAAAGAGAAACTCCACTTGATACGTTTGGAAGTTGAGCGGGAATAAAAGAAAGTCCTTTGCATAGAAAATAAGGAAAATGCATGACAAGCCTTGCCTAGTCAACTCTAAGTAACTCCATGTTAACTCCTTGAATAACCATCCAATTCTAAACTGCTTGAGCTCTTCATGCATTCAAGTCTCCCTTTTTGAACTGAGAGAGTCATGCTTGAAGGTAGCTACATGTCCTTACCAAGTCTAAATAATTTGATTATTGCATTTATTTTTTGGCATGTTTAGATTATATATCTTCTTATAGATGGAAAAAAATATATATTTATTAGTTTTTTGCATGTTCATTCTATACTAGATACCTCTAATCGAGCTTGGGCCACTTTATATGCTCTACATATATTCCTTCAACATTTTTTTGGGCTCTTTATTTCTATTTATATTCCTTTTAGAGCTATTTTTGTCTATTCCTATGGACAATATTTCTTCATTCATTTCCTTCAGGTTTTCCTCCTAAACCCTTGTCTTCGTTCACTTTCTCAAAATTATTTCTTTGGATAATTTACTTGGTCCATTCTCATGGAATTGTTCTAGGCTTTTGTCTATTTCTTATAGACAATTTGTCTGAGACTTTTCCCTTTAGATTTTTGTTAATCACTTTTTCACAAACAAATTATCCTTAAGAATTCATACCTTCAAGATTTTTGGAAAGACCAATTCCTTTAGAAAAGTTACAAGTATCCCTTTGGCAATTTTGAAATGGTCTTTCATTTGAAAAAATACCCTTAAGAAAAATTGGAATGGTCCTCTTTCCCTTTGGAAGAACTGAAATGGACCATTTACTGAAAGAAATGACCCTTCAACTTTTTGATAAGTGTCCCTTTGGAAAAATTAGAATGGTCCTCTTGAAATTGTCCCTTCAAATTTTTTCATTTGGACCTTTTTCAAAGAAATTGTACCATTTGGAATTTTTATAAATGACCTTTGGAAACCTTGAAGAGCCCTTCAAACAATTTTAATAAGCCCAATTCCTTCATACTTATGAAAATCCCATTTTTTTGAGAAGTGCTCTTCAAGAAAACTATTAAAATGGACTTTTTTGAAAGGAAGGAGCCCTTTAAAAAAACTGCAAAGACCAACACTTGGAAAAAAAGGCATGTTTATGAAAAGTTTTGAATGATAAGGGTTGTAATCTGACCTGTGGGGTCAAAATTGTCAATAGGAACCAATGTATATAATTATTCCACAAATATGTATTCGAATCATATAACTGAGTAATTTAGCCAATTTGAAAACTATGTAAGTGTAGAGAACATGTTTACAAAACATGCCCCCATATAATCTAAAACTAAGACTAATATGAGTGTGATAACATGTTTCCAAAACATTCCCCTACAATATATTTGAAACTGAGACTAGTATGAGTGTGGAGAACATGTTTCCAAAACATGCCCGTACTGTATATCTAAATCTATGAAGAATGTGAAATCCATGCCTCTATGGCATGTACCCTCTAATATTCCCCCCTTTTTGAGGTGAGGGTATTTAAAAATTGATAGTTATCTCACATCAAAAGGATAGGGTAACCATGTAAATTATGAATGTATCATGTGACATATAGGAGAAACATGTTTAGGTAGATATATCATTAAAACATAAAAAATGTGATCACATTAGGTCCTAAGATACATGATGTGAATCATGGAAACATCTAGATAGTAAAAAAACAAGCTCATGAAGTAATCAAGCATACACACAAGAGCACTTAAAAGTCAATCATAATACAATGGTCTAAATAAACCTTAAATAAGGGGCATGTTCAAATGTTGCACAATCAAAGGGATATGACTTAGTCAAATGTGGACAAAATCAAGAATGACATATTCAAATGTACATAGAAAAAGGAATACTTAATCAAATATCAAAGAGGAAGATAAAGGCAGATGGGCCATAAATAATAGAACATATTCAAATTCTCAAATAAAAAAAAAATGATACTCAAGGAAGTGCATAAAGGAAAAGCATGGAACATAAGTAATAATCATAAACATATCATACTAGTCTCTATATATACGTTTTACCAAAAAATGTTAGGTACCTAGAATATCAAGTACAATACAAAATCTATAAACATGGATAAAGGCATGTGTAGTACATAATCTCAAACATGATAATGTAAATTGACCTTAGAATGATATAACTTGGATCTACCATGATGAAATAAGTGAATGCCCATAATGTACATATGACATGAGTATAGGGAAGGTCCAACATATGGAAATTCATAGATCATGTATCTATGTATGCTTGTATCACACTCAAAAGATGCATGAAACATAGGTATATAGAAATAAATGATATGCTATCTACCAACATGGAACCAACAACATATATGCAAAGAAGCTAATACAACTTATGAATGTTGAAAATAGTTTTAGAGTTTTTTGTATTTTGTATTTTTATTTTTTGGGTATATATGTAAATTGTAGCAGCTACCAAATGATTTCAAGAAAATGATGAGAATATTCTAGTAGTGGTAAATGAAGAACATTTCATGAACTAAACATGTCATATGTGTGCATAAAAGAAGTAGAAAGTGTATCATGTTATTTTGGTAAGTTTGCACTTGGTATATTTGGTTTACATTTATTTGCATTTGGTTTATCATTTTTTGGTGATGAATTCAATTGATAGGTACCAGGTTTTATAGGTATGGATATATTATGTGGTATGTTACTGAGTAAATTAGAATATAGTTTGTTAAACTATTCATCTAAATATTGTTTATCATATATATGAGTAGTGAATTTGGATTGATTGAAGAAAGGATTCTAGTTCCTCCTTTATAACCACATTTGGAACCTTATATTTTTAAATTTTATATTGATTTTTGACTTCTTGTGTTAGAAATCCTAGTTTAAATATTTGATGTGTCCATTGCTCTTTTTATAATGATATCTTTTCTATTTGTGCTTTATTTTTTGACTCATCTCATTTTTAGGTTCTTATTCTTTTTCATTGGTCAAATGTATCTTTGAATGATTTACATTACTATTTTCAACATATCCCAAGCGTTGGAAGTCATTATTATCATATGTTTAAATATGATGAGATATACCTTCAAAATGTTTTCTCAATCTTTAATCATGATAACCAAAGTTTTGTAAATATTTATTTCCAAAACCATATTGTTTGTAAAACTGAGTATCATTGTTGAGAGGTAAACTTGTAACCTTTTCTTTATATGATTTGTTTTTTGAACTTTTTTCTCTCTAAGTTTGATATTTGTAACTATTTTTGCTCTAAATTTTTTTTGGTAACCACATTTTCTATTTTGGTGTTTTTGGTTTAGGAGAGGTACTCATAATGTGAGTAGTGTTTTTGGTTGATTTATTAATGATATGATCACCACTACCTTTGTAACTTTTTGTTTTGTTATTTAATGTAAAACAAAAATTTGTATGATGGCCATGAATTCTATGGCATGCACAATATTATTTAGATTACCTTATAGGATGTGGAGGAGGTGGTTTGATCATTTTTTATCAAATCTTTTCTCTTAGGATTTCACTTAGACTCTTAGTAGCCTTTTGGTCACTTTTTGAATCATTTATTTTAGATGTACTCTATTGTATATTTTCATTTGGATGTGAAACCTTGTTTGGCATAACATTGGTAGATGAGGATGCAAACACATGATTAACACTACCATGTGTTGGATTATTTAGGTATGTAATTTGATTTTCCAACTATGTGTTCTTTAAACTAAAATTATTTTTTGACTCATCTATTGACTTGCTCATAAGGATAATTTGATATTTTAAGACTTCATAATCATAAATTCTAGGTACCTCAGATTGAATATGTATACATACACCATCTACCTTACCCCTTAAAAGAGTGAAAACATGTATTCGGTTAGAGAGATGGTATCTATCACCCTATTTTGGATTAGGAGGAAAAATCTCAATACTATTGATATTATATTTTAAAGAGGGATTAAATTATGATTTTGTTTTAAAACCCTCTCATTATATTGATCAAGTTGGTTACTCTTTTTAATTGATTTCATCATACATAAAACATAACAAGTAAAAATTACCATTATTTACTACAAAATGAAGTAGCTAAGAAATATATCCATCTTAAACATGTTTGTATAAAATTAAAAATTCTAATTTTTAAATTTAAAACATTTTGAAATTAGGATTTATAAAATAGAAAATCAAGAAACACTAGGTCAACTAGGGTTTTAAGACCAAATTTTAAGGAACCACAATGTGCCAAATTAAGAGAAAATAATATAAAGTGATTAGATGACAAATTTTTGAATTTGAAATAGTTTTTCAAGAAAAATAAGAAATAAGATGAACCCAAAAAAATAGAGAAACAAAAGTACAATGTACAGCTTGTAGGTAAAAGTTTACTAAAAATAGTAAAATGTTAAATTTATAAAATACGTACAATATTTTGGAAAAGAATAGATTTTTATCTATATCAACATAATTTTTAAAAACCTCTAATAAATTTTAAATTTAATCTATTATGAATCATAAATAGGCCAAACAATGTGGAATGCTTCACATGCAAAACCCTTGAATATTCCTATGAAAAAATAAGTAATTATGATAAAACATAAATTTATTTCAAATATATAAGATATTTTTTAATAAAATATTATTTTTTATTAAACCTATAAATTATTTACAAAATAAATACACCATTCACTATTTATGTTAATATTTACTAAAACTAGTAAATTGTAAAAAGTGAAAACTCCATTCTAAATTTTGAAGAACAAAAAGAGGTTTTTGAGTATACCAATCTGAGTAGAAAATAAATCTAAAGAATATTAAAGTGGATCTATTTGGAATCCTGAATGTTCCAATCAAGGAATAAAAATTTGTAAACATCTAAACATGAAACCCTTATGATTAGATGAGTGTAAAACCCTACGATAAAGTTGCAAATATGAAAATACATCATGATAAGATGAAAATCTAAGAGGTTAGAAAAATTTTATCATGATAGGTTGGAAAAATAAATCTCATAGGCCACTTTTACCAAATAATTAACATTAAAATATAGATTAGCAAATCTAGGATTAAAGGGGTAGAGATAACCTAGGGCACAAGGATGGTATACTATCTCTAAAATAGGCTAATTAATTACAAAACTTAGATAAACACATGTTAAATTTATTATGCTAAGATATGATAAAAATATAAATTACAAATATTCTAGATATTACAATAATAATGAAAAAAAGATACTTAACTAGTTTTGATGATATTTCAGATCTATATCTAGAACAAGAAGAAAGTAGACTGGATCTAAATTCTAGATTGGTCGCATGATTTTAAAAATTATACCTTTATAGCCATAGACTCTTCATCGACCTGGGATGGTTATTCCTACACTTCTATCTAACTCAGACATAGGTATCCAATGTATAATACTTATTGAGAATAGATGTGACCACATGGATGCTTTTAGATTCTGTGTTGCCTATATTCTCATGCATTCAGATCTAGGTCATGGAATGTATTTACTTATCAAATATAAAAAACTTATTTCTTCATATTCATAGTGGTTATGGGGGAAATGGGTTAGTGGGCACATGGTTTCAATTTTTTTGAAACACCCCTCTATCAATAAACACTACCTATATATTTGATACTCTAAAGAGGGCCTCAAATTTATGTAGTTCTCCCATACATGTTGTTTTTCATGTGTATAAGGATGAAATATGTGATAAACAAGTACAAAATGTGGCTCATGGAATTTTCATTTAGTACTTTAGACCTATAGATGTGTTGTCCATATGACTGACATAGAAATAATATAAAATAAGGAAGTTTTTCAAACTTGAGTTCTTGATTGAATGCCTTTGGTAAGTTACCTTATGAATAGGTAAGACATTTCTAGGTGAATAATGAATGAGTATTGACCTTTTATATATACCAATCCCTTTGAAGAATATCTTGCATTAAATCACTTAGGATGATCATAGGAATACATTTCATTTCCAAATTTGATGACTCTAAGGTAATGAACATTTACATTAAATAGGGACACTTGTGTCGACGTAGGTGTTTAACTAAGATGAAAGTGTCTAGGTAGTTGAGAAACATGTGTACATATAAAACTAGTAGAGACATAAGATAAGTAGGTTTATAACATTTTAGGCAAGATAAAAGGTTTTAGTCATCATAATAACATTGTTCAGACTAAGAGATAAGTAATATGCACAAATAGATAATGTATATGAGCCTTTAAATAGTGGGAAAAGTTTATAATTTGAAGTTACATCCATGATATGTATTTTCCACACATATAAGATTGAGGTGCTATATAATTCATAAATAGTGTCTACATTTCCCCCTTTAATCTAATTATGAAATTTATAGTTTAAAGGAAAATAAATGTATACCTAGATGTGTATAACACACATTGCCTTTTATTAATCCCAACTTGAATTTTTTTGTTATGTCTTACCTGCATCCAAGGCCATGTTGTAGTATATAACTATTGCATATAATCTAAATTGAAAGAATTGAAATTAAAAGATAGCAAAATTTAGGGGTACACTTGTGTATCAATATAACTAACTCATCTTTTGTAAATTTTATTTGAAGATATATATCATTATGAATCATTATATTTATTATTAACAAAAAAGTAAAATATATAAAGTGCAAATATCTAGAGAGATAGAGTGAGATTGTAGGACACATGCCCCCAACTTTGAAGAAAATGTAAGTTACCACTTGACAGTTGAGATTAGCTCAATTGTGCAACCTAATAATACTTATAACCTAATGAATATGAGTGAACAAAATAATTTCACACCATATATATGGTGATTTTGGATGATGTAATCAATACCAAACTATAATCTTGGCAATATTGAGTGATTTAATCGCCTCAGCCATACCAAAAGTGAACCAATTACTATAGTAGATTGATTCAATATAATCCATAAAAGTCAAACTAGGTGATAATAGAACATATAAGTGTTTGAAATCTAAAATATAATTTTATTTGTAAATTTTAGGTGATCTTTTCATAACATATGCACTTTAGATATGTCTCATGTTGAAACCATGTATATCAATGGTACCAATGTATATATTTTTGCCACAAATGTGTATCTGAATCATATAACCATGGAATTTGGCCAATTTTAATAGTGTGTAAGTGTGGATAACATGTTTATAAAGGATGATCATACTATAATCGTAAACTAAAAAAATTATTTAAGTGTGGAGAACATATTTACAAAACATGTGAACACTATAATCTAAAATTGAAAACTAGTGTACATGAAAAACATGATTCTAAAACATGCCCCCACAATATATCTAAACCCAAGACTAGTATGAATGTGAAGAACATGTTTCCAAAACATGCCTCCATGGCATATCTGAAACTAATACTAATATGAGTATCTAGAACATGTTTCCAAAACATGCCTCCATGGTATATCTAAAACTAATACTGATATGAGTATGTAGAACATGTTTCTAAAACATGCCCCCAATGTATATCTAAAATTGAGATTAATATGCATGTGGAGAATATGTTTATAAAACATTCCCCCATTGTATATCTGAATCTATGAAGAATATGGAAACCATTCCTCTATGGCATGCCCCCATTAATATGGCCTCTATTTTAAGGTGAGGTTAATTATAAACTTGTGGTTACCTTAGCTTAAAAGGATAAGATAACCATGTAAATTATGAATTTATTATGTAGTATTTAGGATAAAAATATCTGGGTAGATATATCATTGAATCATGCAAAATGTGATCACATTAAGTCCTAAAATACATGTTGTGAATCATGGTAACATCTAGATAGTAATAGTACAAGCTCATGAAGAAATAATTAACACACACAATAACACTAAAAAATAAATAAAAAGACAATGGTCCAAGGAAACCTCAAATAAGGTTCATGTTCAAATTCCACACAATCAAGGGGACATGGCTTAGTTAAATGTCCACAAAATCAAAATTGACATATTCAAATATTCATAGAATAAGGGATGACATATTCAAATGTTCAAGAGGTAAACAAAGCCATGGGGACCACAAATATTGGAGCATGTTCAAATGATCAAACAAGAAAAACAAGACACTCAAGGAAGTGCATAAAAGGAAAAGTATAGACAATAAGAAACCAACATAAACATATCATACTAGTCCCTAGATATATGTGTTAGAAAAAAATGTTAAGTACATAGTATATCAAGTAAATTGCAAAATATATAAGCATGGATAAAAGAATTCATAGTAAATAATCTCAAAGATGATACTATAAAATGACTATAGAATTATTCATGACCAAAGAATTAGTTTCCCCCAATGTCCATATGACATGAGTATAGGGAAGGCCCAACACCTAATAGTGCATAGATCATGTATTTGGGTATGCTTGTATCACACTCAAAATATGCATGAAACATGTGTATATATAAATAAATTATATTATATCTACCAATATATAACCAACAATAGATATGCCAAGGATCCAATAAAACATGTAAATGTTGAAAAATTTTTGGCATTTTTGAAGTTTTTTTGATATTTTTTAAATATATGAAATATATCACGTAAGATATTTATGCAAGTGCATGATGTTCATTAGACTTTTGAGAGGTTTTATTTCAAGTTTAGATAGGTAGTACATGCCTTTTCCTATTTTTATGTAACTTTAAATGGTTCCAACCAATTTAGTTTGAACTTTCCTTTTTTTCTTTTTCTACATTGGTGTTATTTTGATTTTATTTTAGTACCATATCACCCATAATAAATTAATGTGACCAATTTTTTTTTGATATGATCACTTAATGTGCCCTTGATAAAACTATAAATGTTCAATAACTTTTGTGCATTTTTTATTTAACTATTTTAATTGATGCAATCTCTTTTCATGGTATTCATTATCTTTTATGATGTCTTTGATAGAAACATGTAAGGAATATATCTTAAGATCAACCGGTAACACTTATTCTATACCATAAACCAAAGAATAAGGTGTATTTCAAGTAGGTGTGAGAATACTAGTGTGATATGTCCTTAAAGCATACACCATATATTGGTGTCAATCTATGTCATACCATTCAACTATTTTTCTAAGTATTTTGACAATGGTTTTATTTGTTGCCTCTACCTTCTTATTACCCTATGGGTAATAATGTGTAGAAAAGGTCTATTTGATTTTGTATATATTGTAAACGCATTTCACTATCTTGATTTTGAATGATGATCCAATTTTGGTAATAATAGCTGAAGGTATGTCAAAATGGGAAATAATATTGGTCATCAAAAACATATATATGTCATACCCTATGGTAAATTAAAGAAGAATTTCATCCACCCATTTTGTAAATATTATGTATCTATGATTAATAACTTGTGGCCACTGATGGACATTAAATTTATCTTTCCAATCAAATCAAATACCCATAAGGAGAAAGGCCATGGTGAGACAATCAATTTTAAATTGTGAGAAGGTGCATGGTTCAAATTATTATATTTCAAACATTGTAAACATAATTTAGTATATTTAATACATTTTTGCTCCATGCTAGGCTAATAATAGCCTTAGTGAAAGATTTTTTGGGACATATCCTTTCCACTAAAATGTCCACCACACTTAGTATCATGTATTTAATATAACATTGTATGTGCCTCATTTGTATTTAAACATTGAAGGAGTTATACACTGAAACCTCATTTGAATAAATCATTTCAATTAAGAACAAAACAAAGTGATTCACATTATAATTTACATTTATCATTCCATTTAAATTGGTTTATTATATAAGATTGGTAAAGGAAATCATAAATATCATTGTTCTATTCTATGTTCATATAACTTTGAGTAATAAAAAGTATAACTAATGCATCCATTTTATCAGAATAAATGGAAGGATCTCATTACTGGTGTATAGTTAATTTTATATGATCATCATTGATATCGAAATTAATTAAGGATGCCAAATTGGCCATTACATCTACATGGTATTTATATTTATGGGGAATATTATCAATAAAAAATTTATCAAATGTTTCTTTGAGTCTATCCACCATTTCTTTATATGGTAGTATATGCTCTTATTTGTTTTGGTAATGATTGGTAACTTGATTAAAAACCAAGTGGGAATCACCAAAGACTTGAATTTACTTGATATGAAGTTTGTGTGCTATTGATAACCTGACTATCAAAGCTTAATATTCTATTATATTATTGGTGCAATAAGATGCTAATCTATAAGAGAAAGGCATGTTTTTGTCTTTAAGGCTCAAAAATATAATACTACCACCCACTATCACTCTGCATATGGATCCATTGAAAAACATAGTCCATGGATTTGAAGATATATTATGTGCCTTAAACTCATCACAAAAAGCATTGGTAATTAGAAAGGGATCAGGTAATGGAGTTGTAGCTAATTGACCATCTATAACTTGTCTTTTTATTGATTTTTGGGATATAAATTTGAGATCAAACTCTGTAAGTTGTATCACCCATTTTTCAATATGGCTAGTGAGGTGTTTTTTACTCATCATGAACTTTAATGGATATTATTTAATTA
This sequence comes from Torreya grandis, assembly GCA_037957365.1. Classification (NCBI taxonomy): domain Eukaryota; kingdom Viridiplantae; phylum Streptophyta; class Pinopsida; order Cupressales; family Taxaceae; genus Torreya; species Torreya grandis. Next base: position 1,751,787 of record JARHVA010001166.1, on the reverse strand, counting down.
TAACATGAACCTCATTATTGATTAATTAATGTCATATTTTTTTTGTATAAAAACCAAATCTAACCATACTTTTTCCATTATTATATATTTGCATTCTTAATTAAATAACTGACGATTGATATAATAGATTGACCATTCTTTGTGATCATCATCATATTGTGATAATAGGGATCCAAGTGCATCGTGAGTTGTTGAGATATAGAGAAGTACTGGTGTATCTAGAATAAGAGGCACGAGCACTAGTGGGTTTGATAAGTATTCTTTGATTTTATCAAAATTTTATTGGTAAATATCATCCCATATAAATTGTGTGTCCTTTTTTAGAAAACATCTGAAAGGAATTATTTTATTAGCCAACTAAGTAATGAAACATCAAATAACTTGAATTATACCTTGTAAACATCATAATTATTTTAGGTTAGTTGGTGGCATCATCTCAATAATATATTTTACATTTTTTAGATCAACCTTGATGCCTTGCTGAGAAATAATGTACCCAAGAAGCTTTTTGAAAGACACTCCAAAAACACATTTTTGGAATTCAACCATACATTAAATTTTCATAAGTGTTCAAGTATTTTTTATAAATTAGTATCAAATTTTTTGTGACACTTAGATTTTATGAGTAAATGATCAACATGATATGCCCTTAATCTATAGTGCATCTAGGGATATGTGTGGTTGAATTGTGGCTTACATACATTCATATTATCTTATTGTATTTCTTAATGTTCTTAGTATGGTCAACTTATGGAATAACCATGTCTAAGTAGAGTATATATAGGATGTAGTGGTTAGTCTTTGATCATCATAATGTGAATTTTTTTCTTATTGCATTGTTATGAAGTTTTCCCCCTCAAAGTGGCTTAGTTATAATATTCAAGTATTCTTCTCTTTCCCCAATTATTATTTGAGATCTACTTATTATGTTCTTAATTCTATGATATATAATTCTATTTTTGTGAATCATATAAGTAATTTCATTTACACAACATAATATTTAATAATTTTGTGAGTAAATGTTTAACCATAAAATCTAGATTAGGGAATCTAAGGTTAAAGGGGTAGAGATATCCTAAGGCACAAGGATGGTGGACTATCTATAAAGTAGGCTGACTAATTAAAAAAATTAGATAAACATATATTTAATTTATTATGTTGAGATATTCTAAAAATAAAAAGTATATTAATATTATATATTACAATGATAATGAAAATAAGATACTTAGCTAGTTTTAATGCTAATATATATCTAGATCTAAAAGATGAAAAAACTAGACTAGATATACCTTTATAATTGAGGACACTTGCATCAACCTGAGACAATCATATTGACACTTATATTTGACTTGAACATAGGTGTCTAAAATAAAATACTTACTAAAACTAGATGTAACCACCTAAATGCTTCTAGTTTTTATGTCACCTTCAATCTGGAACATTCAAATTTGATTCATGGAATATCAATCTTTATCAAAAATCAAACCCTTAGTTCTTCATCTTCATAGTGGCTATGTAAAAAATGGGTTAGTGGGCACATGGTGTCAAGCTTCACCAAAGACCCCTATATCAATGAGTTGGCTACTTTAAAGAGGGCTTCAAAATTACGTATTCATCCCTTACGTGTTGGCTTATGTGTGTATAAGGATGAAATATATGATAAGTAAGTATATAGTGTGACTTAGCTTATAACTTAGAAAATGTGGCTCATGGAATGATCCTTCATTAATTTAGACTTGTAGATATGTTTTCCTTATGAATAATATATAAATATGATAAAATAAGGAAACTTTTCTCACTTGAGTGCTTGATTGAATGCCTTTAGTAGATTGCTTTATGAGTAGGTAAAAATTTATTAGATCTTTACTAGGTGAAGAATGAATGAGTGTTGATCTTGTATTTATATCAATATTTTTAGATAATATCTCACATTAAATAACTTAGGTTGGCCATAGGTATTCATTTCATTTATAAAGTAGATGAATTTAGGGTACTAAACAATTATGTTGGGGTAAGACATTTGCATCAACATAGGCATCTAACTGAGACATAAATGTCTAAGAAGATATAAAATATGCACACGTCCAAAAATTATAGATATAGATGACAATCATGTTTATAACAAGATGAGCATGGTATAAGGTCTGAGTAATCAGAATAACATTGGCTAGACTAAGAGATAAGTAATATACATAGAATGATAGTGTATGAAAACCTATCAATAGTGAGAAATGTATAGAAGTTTAAGGTAAATCGATGATATATATTTACTTAGTGTACAAGATCAAAGTGCTATATAATTAAAAAATAATGTTTACATTTCCCCCCTTATTTAATAGGGTAATGAAATTTCTAGTTTAAATTAAAATAAATGCATACATGGGTGTGTATAACAAACATTGCCTTTTCTTGAGCCCAACTTGAGTGTTTTATTGATGACTAACCTGAAACCAAGAGCATGTTATAGTATATAATAAGTGCATATAATCTGAAATTGAAAGAATTGAAATTATTAAAATTGAAAGAGAGTAAGGTTTAGGAGTACACCTATGTATCAATGCAACTGCCTTGCCTTTTGGTAATTTGATTTGAAAATATGTATCATTAAGAATCATTAGAGATGAAATTAGGACAAATATAAAGTCTATAAAGTGCATATACCTAGAGAGGTAGAGATATATTGGAGGACACATGCCCCCAACTTTGGAGAAAAGGTGTGTTTTCACTTGACAATTGAGATTATCCTAACTGTGAAACCCAGTCATAATTATAACCTAGTGAGCATGAATAAACTAAGAAATATCACACTATATATCTAGTGAGGTTAGATGATGTAATAAATTCTAACCTATAAACTTAGAAATATTGAGTTATTTAATCACCTTGACCATACCAAAAGTGAACCAACTATTTTAGTAGATTGGATTAATAAAATGAATAACAATCCAACTTGGTGGGTGATGACAATCCATAGAATTGTTTTAAATTTGAAAACTGATTTTATTTTAAAAATTTTAGGTGTTCTTTGCATAGCATATGCACCTAAGATATGTCTCATGTTAAAACTATGTATAACAATGGTACCAATGTATATAATTTTTCCACAAATGTGTATATGAATCATATAACTATGCAATATGGCCAATTTGAAAACTAAGTGTGGAGAACATGTTTCCAACACATGCCTCCACTATAATATAAAATTTAAAACTTGTGTAAGTGTGGAGAGCATGTTTCTAAAACATTCCCCCATTATAATCTAAAATTGAAAACTGGTGTAAGTGTGGAGAACATGTTTCCATAACATGTCCCCATTATAATCTAAAACTAAGACTGGTATGAGTGTGGAGAACATGTTTTGAAAACATGCCCCCAATTTATATCTAAAATTGATACTGATATGAGTGTGGAGAACATGTTTCCAAAATATGCACCCACTCTATTTTTGAATTTGTGAAGAATGTGGAAGCCATGACTTTATGTCATGACCCCATTAATATGCCCCCATTTTGAGTTAGGTGGAAGTATAAAATGTTAGTTACCTTACCTCAAAAGGATAAGATAACTGTGTAAACTATGAATGTATCATTTAGCATATATGAGAAACACGTCTATGTAGATATATCATTTAAACATGAAAAGTGTGATCACATTAGGTCCTAAGATGCATGATATGATTCATAAAAATGTCTAGGTAGTAACAATACAATATTATGAATAAATCAAGTGCACACATAAGATTACTAAAAATCATATCAAAATACAATGGTCTAATGAGACCTCAAACAAGGGGCATGTTTAAATGCCACACAATCGAATGGAAATGACTTAGTTAAATGTCCACAAAAACAAGAATGACATATTCAATTTTTCATATAATAAGGCTGAAATATTCAAATGTCAAAGACAAAACAAAGACATTAAAGCTAAAAATGATTGATCATATTCAAACTCTCAAACAAGCCAAACAAGACACTCAAAGGAAGTGTATAAAGGAAAAGTATGGAACATAAGTAGGCATTATAAACATATCATACTAATCCTTGGATAAATGTGTCAACAAAAAAAGTTAAGTACATATCATATTAATTACACTATGAAAGATAATGTATTTTTGTATGCTTGTATCATACTTAGAATATGCATGAAACATGTGTAAATATAAATAAATGATATGATATCCACTAACATGGAACTAAAACATACATGCCAAGGAGTTAATAAAACATTAAATTCTATCAATTTTTTTGAATTTTTAAAGTTTTGAATTTTTTTATTTTATTTCTGGAATATTTTAAAGGAAAATACTATCCTTTATGTCATCTAAAGGATGTTGATAATAATCTCCCCACTATGAACATGGTATAATAAATTAGTAATACTACCAAGGAGTATGCATAGGTGTAATATATATTACTCTAGAATCTATAATTATCTATGTATGTATAATAAGACTCTATGGCCATGAATAAATGATAGAAGTAGGTGTTCATGGAACCCATCATTGGATGGTCTATGGTTTCCTATGAAATGGAAGTAATAGGAACATGTGTAGATGATCTATATATATGAATATGATGTGTAGTAGATGATAATTCAATGGAACCCACTATCAATATTTGATGCAATGGTCACTCAAGAACTATCTACCATGTAAAGGGTATTATCTATTATTTAACCTTTTACATAAGATTAACCTTAGTAGGTTTGATAATTAATTGTTTGGGTATAAATTTATTTTACTCAAGAGGATGCTCATATGGAATTCTAGAAACTGTAACTACTCGATTAGCATGAATGTATTTAACATACCCATGTACTGTAGAATGTACTACTCAAAGTGTATGTATTTAAGGTCATCTAAATAAAATATCAAAGACACCCATGGAAGGTATAACTAAGAAGTTAGTAACCACATGTGTGGGACCCACCTATAAGGGTAAGTCAATATCACTAAGAACCTATTGGGAGGTCCCATAAAATTCTCTAATTAATCTGGTCAAAGGATGTAAATCATGATCTATATAACCCAAATGTATAAGTAATGTCTTGGTATAATTTTTCTCACTTGCACCATTATTAATAATAACACTATGTATAGGCTAGTGATTAAGGTATGCTTGAATGAACAAGGAATTAAGATTAAAGTCATCATCCCTAATCTCACTATCATCTAAAGTAATGGAGGATATATGAACCATATGATGTGTTTTCTTTATATAAGTACCAATAATCTCATTCTATGGGTAACCATAATGTGATGGAGGAGTATGTTAATTATATGCCATTTGCATTTTCAAAATTTTCTTATAATGGTCTTACAAAGGATTGATAAATATTTTTTACTTCTAATGATCACCATGTTTTGAACCTGATTCCTTTAGAGGATCATAAAATGTAATCTTTTGGTTATTTATGAGGTCTTATATCTTATGATTCAAGGTAAAACATCTATTCATATAACTACCATGGCCTTGGTGATAGTCAAAATAAGCATTCACATCATACATTTGGGTATAGATCTACTCATATCAACCTAAATAAGATGAGGGAGAGATATGTCACACTCTATAAGTGGTAGGAGTAATGAAGTGGGAGGCTCAGGTAAGCATGTAAACTATCTCCATGATACATTAGATGACACATGTTGATTAGGTTGTTATTATATATTAGGTTCACCAAATGTTTAACCCTGAGATCTAGATTAGGGAATTTAGGGTTAAATGGGTAGATATAACCTAGGTCACAAGGATGATAGACTATCTCTAAATAAGGAGTATTAAATGAAAACTTAGATAAACATATACTGAAATGATAATAAAAATAAGATACTTAGCTAGTTTTGATGCTAATATAGATATGGATCTAGAATAGAATAAATTAGACTAAATCTAAATTCTAGATCAATCACCTAATATTTGAAATTGTACCTTTGTAGTCGTGGACAATTGCATCAACCTGAGACAGTTGCATTTATGCTTCTATCTAATTTGGAGGTAGGTATATAGTGTAGAATACTTGATGAAATTGGATGTGACCACCTATATTATTTTGGGTTCTATGCCACCTTCATTCTAGTGTATTAATATTTCGGTCATGGATTGTTGCTCCTTATCAAATAACAAAACCCTAGTTCTTCATATTCAAAGTGGTTTTGGTAAAAATGGGTTAGTGGGCACACGGTATCGAGCTACTCCAAAGACCCCTTATCAATGAGTTTTGTAGACATAAACAATAATCCAAAGAGGGCCTCAAAATTATGTATTTATCCCCTACATTTTATCTTGTTTGTGTATAAGGATGCAATATGTAATAAGCAAGCCCTAGTTCTTCATATTCAAAGTGGTTTTGGTAAAAATGGGTTAGTGGGCACACGGTATCGAGCTACTCCAAAGACCCCTTATCATTGAGTTTTGTATACATAAACAATAATCCAAAGAGGGCCTCAAAATTATGTAGTTATCCCCTACATTTTATCTTGTTTGTGTATAAGGATGCAATATGTAATAAGAAAGCCCTAGTTCTTCATATTCAAAGTGGTTTTGGTAAAAATGGGTTAGTGGGCACATGGTATCGAGCTACTCCAAAGACCCCTTATCAATGAGTTTTGTATACATAAATAATAATCCAAAGAGGGCCTCAAACTTATGTAGTTATCCCCTACATTTTATCTTGTTTGTGTATAAGGATGCAATATGTAATAAGCAAGAACATAATAAGCAAGAACATAGAGTAACCTAGATTATAACTTGTCAAATGTGTCTCACAGAATGATTCTTTAGTAATTCAGGCTTGTAGATATATTTTACCTATGACTAATATGAAAATAGGATAAAATAGGGAATATTTTCTCACTTGAGTTCTTTCTTGAATGTCTTTGGTAAGTTTCCTTATGAGTAGTTAAGAATTTGCTAAGTTTGTGCTAGGTGAGGAATGAGTGAGATTTTATATTGTATTTATACCAATCCTTTTGGAGAATATCTCACATTAAATCATTGAGGCCAACCATAGGTTTCTGTTTAATTAAAAAATTAGATGAATTTAGGGAACTAGACACATGCATTAGAATAGGACACTAACATCAACGTAGTTGTTTGACTGGGAAATAAGTGTTTGAGTAAGTCAAAAATAGGCACAGGTCTAGAACTCATAGAAATAGAAGATAAGTAGGTTTATAACATTCTAAGCATGATATAAGGTCTGATTAATCAAAAGAACATTGGTTAGACTAGTAGATAATAAATATGCATAGATATATAATATTTTTACTCCTTTCAGTAGTGGAAAAGGTCTAGAAGTTGAAGTTACATCTATGATATTTACTTTCTAATATCAAAGTGTCTATAATAATAAAATAATATAAAGATGTAGTGATAAATGTATGTATTCTAACATGTACTATCGATTCTAAAACTATTAAAAAATATATTTTTATAATTCTCAAAATAATAACATAAAGTAAACATAACATCTATGTTGGCATAAAATGGTTGGACATTAAAAGCAATGTTTCATAATTTTTCATGAAAATTGCATTGATGTTAGGATGATGAACCTAAAAAATTAAGATTTTATGCTAATTCTTTGTAATGTAAATCACGTGTCTATAAATTCTAGAAGGGGTTTGATGATCATTAATAGTTTTTGAATGCTCCAAGTAAATATGGATTTACACCTAACTTAATTGATGTATTATCATTTTATTTATATAATTGTTATCATATTAAATGTATTAAATGATAGTATTGATCTTAGTATTAGTTTAAAACATGCAATTTATTTTCTAATGTGCATATTGATTGATACATCTATCATTGTACTATGTGTATTGTTGTGAAAGAAACATTGAGAAAATAAAGGATTATACCCATAAAAATGCATAGTTCATGTTGGTAGAGTTGTATATTAAAAAAATCCTAATTTAGATGGATTATAAGAAATTGTAGTTATATCGATCCAATTGACTAACATTGAGTATAATAGATGTATTTTTTATATTAATACCTTCTTTTTGAGTTTGATTGTTTATGAAAAAGATATCAATGTGATTGAATTTATAGTTCTTATTTTTTAGCTATCACATGTTATTTAAATTTAAAAAAATTATTATATTATTCTTGTCACAACTAATTAGGGTTTGAATTCATGTTAAAATATTAATATTTTATAATAATGACCATGTATATATTTTTATTTGATAAGGTAAATGCTTTTGAAACTAGAGCTATGAACCATACAAGTGAGGGTTTTGATAGCTATTCCCATAACTAATACATAGGGTTTTAAACATGGTTCCCACAAAAAATAAAAATATTAGGGTTTGAAGGATCCCACAACCTTAATAGATTAAGGTGATCATTAGAAAAATCACAATAAAAACACATGTGGCTACAAGAATTCAAAGAATATCACCTTCAACAAAAAATCCCCAAAAATTCCATTATAGAAATTCTCCTCAACAACATATAACTAATGAGAGCCTATTTACTTATAAAACAAGATCACCTAGAGCCTTTGGGGCATCCTTAGGGGAACTTATATTGAAGCATCCAAAAAAATATCTTTTGGTGAGGTATAGATTTATCTAGTCATACGTCAAGGTGAAACAATGTTATAACGAGTCTACCCCATTGTAGACTAAAGTATAATCATTAATAGTTATTTAAAAATTCATTTTAACTCTTTTATAACCCATCATGAGGGAAAATTAAAAAAATATATTCATATAACTTCTATATATCCTCTACCAAAACTCTTCTTAGCAATTAGACAACAACCAAGTAAGGGTAATGAACCATAATGATGTATAAAAAGGAATCATCAGTGAAGAACCAACTTATAGAGAGAAAGAATAGTAAAGCAACTACAACATAGAAAACTACTCATAAAATATTTAGGATCGATTCTAGACAAGCATGCCACATATATCTAGGGGTAATACTATGGATCCCTTTGGTAACTAAAATTGAGATTCAACATCAAATAATAGTTGAAATTTTGGGTTTTAGTAAAATATCAAATCATGGGATTAACATCAAATAAATAGGATATATACTCCCTTTGGATCTCAATGTTTGACAACTGAGCCCTTAAAAGTCTAAAAGTAGCTTGGTACAAGGAAAGAATAATTAGCCCATCAGGAATCATGTTTGCCTCCCTTTTTGGCTAAAAAACCACTAATAATTTATCTATTGCCATCTTTCTTCCTATGATGGTGGTTGAGATGATCATTTCCTAGTAGCCATGAGTCAACCATAGATAAAAATGTAAATCCATTGCACATGAAAGATGAATAAATGTAATCTTTTGTACAGGATAAGAAAAATGTTAGTTTATGAATTTCCCACCCAACAAGTTTTTTGAAACATAGAGAGTAAATAACAATAAAAGAAAGATTTTTCCCTTTCCCAACAAGAGAGGGACATAATTTAACAACCATTAGACTCTATGAATCAAAATTTTGTAGGATAATACCAAAGTAAATTAAGAACAGAAAGGGTAGACAATAAAAACCAACCTTATAATTGGAGTAATCTCCCCTTAATAATAAATAGGTGCTTGGGGGTGTAGCCATCATTCTTCCAAAGATAGTTCCAACATGAGACAAATGATATCCTTGAAACTTCCACTCAAGGAAGGCTAAAAACTTAGCAATGCTCACCTTTGGATGAGTCCAAGTAGACACATTGCCGAAGAGAGTCCCAATTTATCATAAAGATTCCCCAAGGCTATTGTCTTACCAAGCATAGTCTAAATCCTACAAAACTACCATATGGAGGCAATAATAATTTCACTCTAGTTTTTTCCACCAGAACCCACCTAGAACCTATAGATCTAATTCTTGGAGTATGTAAATCTTCTACTCTAGATATTTCCCACCCAATGGACCTTTTAAAGTCATTTTGGATAGTCTAAGTAATTACACCTTCAAAAAAGGACCACCAGTTTGTCATAGAGATTCCACCAGTCTGTAGTCTTACCAAACATAGTCTAAAACCCATGGATATATAACTTAGAGTTAGTAAATATTAAGCTCTAATTTTTATACCAAACCCCACCTAGAATCTTTAGTTCCAATACTTAGGGTACACTAGACTTTTTCTCTAGTTCTTTCCCACCCAACAGGCCATTCAAATCTCTGATGGGAAACAAAGGACACTTAAAAACTATCTTGATACACAAATTTTTCCTCCAACTATAGGTCCTTGAATAGGTTAGGTGTATATAGGCCATCCAGATCTGGGTCTAAATCATCACCCTCATCCTCCTACTGCCCAATCATTTCCTGCCCTAGAATTTTTTTGAAACCTCCTCCACTCTACTCCACCATCATGTATATAAATGATATACTATTTAATATTTTTATATAGTTAATTTTTGTTTATAAATTAAAGGGTTTTCACTAATTTAAAATAATTTTTGCTTACTATATTAAAAAAAATTATGTTTTTGACTGTGTATATGAATGAGAGTTTGTTTGGAATTTTTATGTTATTGAATGTGATATAAATGAGGGATTTTGTGCTAATGACTATGTAGATTTGACATCTTGAGCCTTATGTAACTTTTAAATTTTATCCCATGTAGATTTGAATTTTATACAAAATTGTAAATATTTGAACACATCCCCAATGGAATGTGTCTTTATATTTAGTTTTTATATAAATATTATTATTTAAGAAAGTAATATTTGGAGAGGGAAGGTGGTATTAATTATCTTATTGTTTAAGAAAATAATAGTTGGAGAGGGAAGGTGGTATTAATGATATAATTTTGTTTATGAAAATTGGCAATCTTTCCTACCCCATTTCATTATTTTGTTTATTGACTCTAACAACTTAGTTTTTGTGATATGATAAAGATCAAAGAAATTTTGTGATGGTGATTATATTATCATGTTATGGGGAAAATAAATAGATTTTATCTTAGTGTTGTATTTTAATTAGTTATAATAATGTTTGGGTACATAATCATCTTCTAAAAAAATTAGAAATGGAAAAAAATATCAATACTTGTAACATATGATTTGGGTAAATAAATAGCCTAACATGTTTGAGTTGGGAAACTTCGATAAGAGGATATGGCTTGATCAATTTCCATTATTCACTATATGTGGAATATACTCATAATAACTATGATATTTTTCAAGTCATCCTTTTTATAATTTAGTTTTATATAATGACATATAGAATAGAAATTTTAGTAATACCTCATATCATCTAAATTTAAGAATAAGAGGTAATAATAGATAGATATATAAATAGAGACATGAAATAAGTAAAATTTTGTGTAATCCTTGAATTAAAAACCTAGTATATGTGTTTCCTAAATTGAATACGTGAAAGAAGGCCTTAAATATCTCTTTAATGTCTAAAATTTGCTAATCCAAATAATATTGAGTGGTTGAGATTGAAAAAACTACCATCCATACACTTACACAATTCTTACATCTCATCTTGGAAACTTATAGGGAAATTATGTCCTTCAGAATCTAAGATAAAAGAGGAGAATGCAAGGGTTATGAAAATATCATAAACCAATCTAAAACCTAGTAAGGATATGTATATCCCTTGTATAATAATTTATCTATCTCGTTTTAAAAATTTATAGAGGTAGAAGAAATTGAAGCCCTTGTAGTACTGAACACCATAAATTAGAAACACTCCATAAAATAGCAATAATGTTCTATATCAAGTCTTTAAGTTATTCATTTATGTGATCTTAGGATAAAATAATACAAATATTTTATCAAGACAAAACATTTAAAGGGAAAATTTACATCACAAGGACAATAGTTGAAATGAAGACAAATCCAAATTTATTTTAAAACCATTTATTAAATTAATTTTGTACCTTAAACAAACCCTAATCTATATAAACAAGCCTTGATTTATAAACAAACCACATGTGTAAATATTTTTGTAGGTATGCCTTAGTTTAATGATGTTGATATGATCAACAAGATTTGATATTGTACATACTTTTGGTATATTTTGGCTAAATTTAATTCATGGAGATTACATTAAGATATTTTATGGTAAAGTGGATCTAGATATTTAACACTATATTAAACTATAAAATATGGCACAAGGGAATCTATGATTTAAATACAATAAGTCAATAAATAAAGATTGATAATTGCCTAAAGGAATTGAATGAAAGTACCTGGAAAGATTTAGAATTATAAAAGGTAGAGTTTAGAGACATATAATTTATTTTTGACTCATATGTACCATAACAAAGGATAAAAATACTATTAAAAAGGTCCAAAAATAGAGTAGAAGATAATTTCTAAAGATGACAATGATTTCATGATGTAACCAATTTCAAATTGATCTAATAATAATAGTCCAATATCATATTATTCAAATAGTAGTAGTCTATCCCAACAGTGGAATATCTATTCTAATAATGGCTATGTAGATTATAATAGTCTCAAACTTTGTTAGTCTATTTTTTAGAGTATGTTCAATAGAAACCTTTCCCATATCATGGAATTGATCCTAAAAATTGTAATAATTTATTATCCTTTATTGAAACCCTAATCCTCTCCAAGATACCTTGTAAGAGCATAAAAAATTTGGTGTTATTTTGAGTGGATTTCTTCAATAAATGCCTTTTTGATAAAAAATTGGAAATCAACACTCTTGTATGTCAAAAAAAATATTTGTGTATATGTATATCATATCCCTTATCCCTATGTATGAGATGAAAAAAATTAGTCATTTTTATATGATCTTTAACTATGACCCAAGGGCCAAATGAGCCAAAAATTACAATGATCAGTATCAAAACATTTTTATATATGTCAAACTAGTATCAAGATGCTTCCAATACTGGAAAAAATAAAATAAAAGTAAAATAAATAAGAATAAGAACCCAAAGACTCATAAAATATAGAGAATAAATAAAATTAAAGGAATAAGAATAACACATGGCCAAATTAAAAAAAATAGTCACTAACAAAAGAGAAATTATAAAGAAGAGTCTAATATGAACCAATGATCTATATGAAAAAATACACTCAAATAAAATTGTAATTACAAAGTATGTACCAAAATAAGGTGTCTACATAATGCTCCAATTTTTATTTTTTCTTCTTTTTTTGTATATAGAGGGTAGGGGAAGGGGTGAATGGTGTGGTTGAGTAAGTGGGTAGGTTTAGGTATAACATGTGTACATGTGCATGCATGTGTGCATATGGATTGAAGTAAAAATATAATAAGTACATGAGCTTGATGAATAATTTACAACTAAAACCTATTAGTTATTTTCAAATTTAATGTGCATATGCGTTAAAGTACAAAAAACAAGTGCACATAGGAGCCCTTCATGAATAAGTTGTAGCCTAAACCTATAATTTATGCTCAAAGTTAATGCTAGATTTTAAAATGATCTAAAATTTGAAATGACAAGAGAGGTTACCTTGTATTAAATCCAACTTAAGAAAACTATAAAATAAAAAAACCCATCTCTTCATTATTTGCATGAATGTATTGATAGGAATTGAGGATCCAAAATTTATCATCAATGCTCCTATGCCAACATCTCTATTGTACCTATAAATAAATAAAATATTTAAAATTATATCAATTTATATATAAATTTAAAATAATTTAACCATTTAAATAATTGATAAATGAAATTAAGTAGTAGGATTTAATACACCTAATGATATATGAAGCATTCTTCCATATCTAAAAAATATTGAACTATCATGGTATAATTAACCCTACTAATTTGACAAAATAACTCAAACATATATCTAGATAACCATGTTGATTGATAAAATAGCTAATATGTGGGTCCTATTGACCCTACTTAGTGGAAAAATCTTTGAAATTTGGGTCATAATAATGCTACCAAATGGGTAAAATTGCTTCTCATCTTAATAATCAAACATCCTATACCTCTTTGTAACCTCTTAAAATCTATATAACCTATTAAACTCATAATATTTATTAGTTTCACCAAAAAATAAAGTAACTTATATCTAGGATTTATTAAAACCACACTAAAAAATAAAATAAGGCAAAATAGTAGATCTAGTATAAAAATAGTAAAATTGTAAATATAAACATACAATGTGCCTAAATGAAGTGAATAGAAGTACTTATAAATATTGGTAATTAACAAATGGGGGTTTAGAGATGCACACATACTTTTTGATTCACATTTACCCTATCAAAGTATTAAAGTACTATGAAAAAGGTATATAAATAGTATAAAAGAGAACTGATAAAGATGAATGTGATATAAATATGTGACTAGTATTAGACTGCTCTGATAGTGACAGTCAAGTATCAAACTATTATGATAGTGAAATACTATATAGATAGTGGTAGGTATGATCTAATAATGGATGTGTAAATCATATTATCCTAAAACTTTATAAAGTACTTTGTTTTTGCTTTCTCAATATAAACCTTTTCCAATGAATTGATGCATAAAACTGCCAAAATTCCTTCTCCTTTCTCAAATTCTAATATGCTAAAAAATACCTTGAAAGGATATAAAATTTTGGTGATGTTTTGAATGGGTTTCTAAAGTCAATCCCATATTTTATTATAAATTTGAAATTAACACTCATTAAATTATCTAAGTATATTCTCATATATGAATACCTCAACCCTTATCCTTATGTGTGTGACGCAAGTAAGTAATCAATTATATAATATATTTTGTTAGTCCTTTATTTAGAGTGTATGAAATAATACCACTTACTTAAATATAAAATTTAGTAAGGATTAAAGTGTATAATAATACTTGTAATTGCATGAACATGTGATGTAATTTCATGATGATTGATCCATATCAAATTCCTTAGGTTGCATTTTTGTATATAGACTTATCATATTAAATTTACATACCTATTGGTGTGAAAGTTAACATATAATAAGATATAAGATTTTAAAATATAGGAAAAATGATGGTAACTTTCACCTAAGGGTGAAAGTGGCTTAAAAAGTATAATGACCAGTATCTTAACATTCCAATATACATCAGACTAGTATTAGAATGATTTTGATATTGGAAGATAATAAAATCAAAATTTAACAAAGAAGAATAGGGATTTCAAGACTCATAAAACATAGAAGAGATAAAATTAGAGGAATAATAAATCCACATGGCCACACAAAGAAGAATAGAGAGTCACAAAAAAAGAGAAAGTACCAATAAAAACCTAATATGAACCAATGATCTATATACATCAAAAAATTTAATAACATTAAAATTATAAGACCTATATCAAAATTAGGTGTCTACACACGTGTTGTGACTATGTACTTAAGGATATTGGATTTTCATGATAATGAAATAAAACTTATATGCTTTATAATAAGACACAGTAAAGACATATATAGGTCTTCAACTATTAAAATTTTGAATTGTGTATCATCAAGGAAAATAAGATGCACTTTTTAATGTATTTTGATATTCCATTATTTATAATAAAATCCTAATTTAAAATTAAAACATAGATATAAATTCATGTTTGTATACTACGTAAACCCAAGTTTATAAGTAAACCCTAGATTTATTCTTACTTATAAAGATTCCATTCTTCATGTTGACTTTGATTTCATAACTAGTCTCGGTGAAAACTATGAATGATAAGAAGATATAAATTTTTATTCTTTGTGGCTAATTCAAATATAAGAGAAAAATGGGAGAAATAAGCACGGTATTTTCTTCTAATATTCAAAGTTTACATAAAGACATGTTTTAAAAATCATTATAAATGTTTTATTTGAAATAGGATATTAAGTGATATAATTAAGACAAACAATTGAGTACATTAAAATGATATATATATATATATATATCACATAATTGATTTTTAACTTTACTATTTTTAGTAATATGCTAAAGTGGGAAAGTACTAAAGATAAATTACCTACTTGGAACTCAGATTTGAAGGACTAAAATAGAGATTGTTTAATTGACTATGGGACAATGTGAAGTCATTGTGAATTAAGAACAAGCCTCCATTTTGCTCTAAGAAAAGGCTACACTATTTATACAAGGCCTATGCATGAAAATATTTGTAGGGTTCACCTACATCCACTAGGGTTTGTTTCCCTCTATGAAAGTTTTGATGGGTGTGATTTCACCTATAGATCCAATGTGTGTATACATTTGATCTATAATGGGAGCCATTGTGTGACTTATTATTCAATCAAAACCCTAATTCAAATGATAAGTGGGATAAACCAATATAAAATAGGGGAAAATGGGCTAAGAGTTAAAATTTGTGCTTGACTTCAACACCATGTGTGTTGAGTGCTACTTACATACCAATACTCTAAAGAGGGATAAAAATCCATGTATTTATCCCATGCCATGGTGGTCTGTGTACAAATACTGGTGAAATGCTATATGTTGATAAAATCCTAGTACGATTGGGTGATTGAATAATGACTTGTGACTTTGTTGGTGTAATCAAACCTAGATTTGGGATTCTTGGGTTGTAGGAAATCAAAATTGGGAAGAATAAGTGTTCTTGTATCAATGTGTAGTTAGAATAACTATGGTGTTTGAAATATAGAATCCTTTAGTAAACAAATGAATATAAAGTGTTTTTATATAGTGATTTTTTTGGTATTTATTCAAATTGTGCTTATGAAATGCATGGGATGTCCCATTGGGTTATATTTGAATTTGAGCAACTAGCCTTTATTTGGCAAGGGGTGAAATCCATGGATTTAGACACTACTAGCTAATGAGATTGTCTTGAAAGCATGATTTTGTCTAAGTATGAATCAGTCAATAAATTAGCTTAGGTTATTTGAAATGATGAATATGAATAATTAGTATCAACTTTGCTTTAAGGTAGAGGGTCATCTACATATAATTAGAAGAAAAATAGTTTAAAATTATAGATTTGATCATAGTTCAAGTTTTTATAGAGGATGGTCATAAGTACATTATGTTAGCTTTAAATGTTAATTTTAGTGAAAATACTAGAGTAAAATGAAGATATCTATACCTAAGATTACATGTGTTGAGTAGGCTTAGATGTAGATCACATGTTAAATTGTGCTTCATGAAAAATTGTAGTGAAATATGTATAAATCAGTCCTTACTTAGGATATAAATATAAAAGTAAAGACAAGAAACATATAGATCAAATAACAAGGGATGAGTAAATTTTTCATGTACATGAACCATTGGGTTTTTTATGTAAAATTGATGACTAGAGGGAGGAACCCTTTGAGATTTTTTTTTGAAACACTTGGATTGGACTATGAATGCCCTAATACTCATTGGTAGGATAATGTGCTTAAGAAATAAATATGCATTTGACTCCATCATCACACAAATAAAGGTGGTAAAATACCTTAGAACACCTATATGAATTTATATTAAACAATATGGTGTAAAATTGGTGAAAAAAGATGAATCAACCATAGTACAAAAAATAAGATTCATTTTGGTGCAAAAATGGTGAATACCTAGTGAAAAAGTGGTGAAAAATAATATGAATTGAGTAGGCGTATACAACATAGAGAATGACATGCATTTCCATTCCTTATACATAAAATAGTGTAAAAAATAAGTAAGGAAGTGATCATGTGCTATACACACGCCCCTAATATAACATATGATTTTATTTATGTTGATAACATAAGTAATACCAACTAAATTTATGAGTAAAACTATGAAATTTTTTGGAACACATGTTGCACATGATGCCCCTAATCTGAGTAAAATTATGCTATAACCCTAACTAAATATAGAAATGTTTTTAGATAACCATTAAAAACTAATATGTAGACTAAACATGATTATGATAAATTTTAAAAATGTTGTTTTTGACTTCTAGGATGAAAGTGCATTGTTCTAGATAACTATGCTTGCATTGTTATCCAAATGGTGTGAATCTATCTAAACATGATATTTGAGTAGAAACTAATTATGCAATATGATCAATCGAGTATTGTTTTTTATTATTTTTGCAATGGATTATTTCATCTTAGTCTCTAAGATAAGCCACTATGTATCCCCACTATTTTGAGGTGAGTTATGAAGCCTATGTAATAACTTAGCTCAAAATAAAAATTTATGTGAATAATGTTATAAAAATATTGAATCTAGATCAATAATGATAACATTGGAAATCATGCCATCATATTGATAATCTAAGAAAAAATAGTAATGCATGATACATGTATAGCCAACCATACATAGTGTCATGTTTAGATATGTGTTAGCAATTAGGCACAATGTTAACAATGATGATTTATTGAATACATTGGATTAATATATAAAAACTTATAGAATATACATGATATCCAACATGATTAAAAAAATTGGGAGGATGCGTGACGTCCATCATGGCATTGAGAATTGAGAAAAATATAGCAAGAAAAAAGCATGGCCATGACACACATAAAGAGTACACACAAGAGCACATGAAACACACAATAAGGCTAAGGGGACACATACAAGGGACATGTTAAAATGTTATTCACACATATATAATCATATAATAAGGCTTAGATATGAAAATAAGGACATTCAAATGTACATAATCCAAAGAAATGAATACACACAAAGCATGAAGAAAATAAATCAAAGCATGATAAACATGCATGATAAATTGAAATTTGTCTACATAATTAATTTATGACATCATCATATTAAAAAACTAGGGTATTTATTGACATATAAATGTCAAAGTAAATGAAAAAATCATGAAATCTTTTGTATAATGTATTATATTATATTATATTTTGAACAATAGGGATAGTCATAAAGTGATAAAACCTATGTAAAATATTCCCCCATTGAACTTATTATGATGCACATAAACTATAAAATGATTGTGACTATTTTAAATATTTAAAAATAGAGTTTACGTTCATTGGGACAAGTTTTATAGAATGAGACAACAAAGCAATGTTTTACTATCTAAATAGTGTGGTTTTACATATGTAAATTTGTTGGGCCTGAGATAATATAATTTCCTACAAATACATTTTAAAGTGACAACTTGTATGTTATGAAACTCATTAAAGTACACTTGTGAATTAGATTTGATATAAAACTAGATATAAAAAAGTATTGCAGCAATTGAATCACAAATCAACTGATGCAAATGAACTACACATATCATACATATGTCCTAGTTTTTTGAATTTATTTTTAAAATAATTTTTATTTATTTTTAATTTTTTACTATATTTATATGATAGTCTAAAAATAAAAAAACACATCCAAGGGATGTGTATAATCGAATGGTGGATTTAGTGGATGATTATCCATTTATAGATAGTGATTATTATCAAACTCACATATATCATGATCATTGTGATAGACATACCATTCATGCTCTATAAATATATATTTTCCTTTTGTATTTCTTTAAATATTATGCTTACATATACAAATTTTCTCCATTATGTAGGAGGCATCATATATTGTTTTACGAAAATTCAACTTTGATCTTTACTTATCACTTCTAAATCTATAATTATCATCAAGACCATCATGAAGAATATAAATTATACTATTATCAAATTTGAATGTAGTATAAAACTATATTTTATTGATTACAAATTATATTTTGTGCAACCATTGTTGACCTAATGTAGCACCTAGATGAATTCATGCTTGCATAACAAAAACTAGTAGGTCCACAAGTTTAGAACAATGTGACTCATATTTTAATGTGGTCTATTGAATCTTACACACACACACACACACACACACACACACACACACACACACACACACACACACACACACACATAATTCCTTTTGATAGTGACCTATGTGTTTAAGAAATGTAAGTTTACATACATTTGGCTTTGTGTCCTTATCGATTTCAACATGTTGTCTATATTATATCTCAATAAAAACTTGAATAGTTAAAGGGTTATTTCTTAGATGTTTATCAATTGATGATGTAATCTTGGGTCCATTTGGAGTTTTGTTCTAAACCTCACTTGTGCTTTTCACTTTATTAATGAATTAATAAAAAATATAGTAATCTAGATTAGACCCAACATTTTCAAGATGATTTTGATGTTGATAATAGTTTCTTAATGTCCCCTCCCATGCTCATTTCACCTAAGTAGGACATGCCTATTATTTTTTATCTTAGAGAAAATAATGTATCTATAACAGATATGTTGGCCTAAGAAGATGATGATGGACATGGGAATGTGACCCATATTATTAATTTCACTCTTTTGGATTAAAAAATAACTATATTCAAGTATAAAATGAGTAATTGGATATTGTGTTCATGACTAAATTCTTGGACATTACATGTTCAATCAAGAGATTTAGGCTAATATTAAATATGAGAAATTACACATCTTTCTTTCACAACCTTTTCTCTCTAAGAGAGCTAGTCATTTCATTATGTTGATCAATGAGTTTGATCTCACATATGTGAATAAAAATTTTATCAAAGTTTGAGGCATAGGTTGTTGGTTAGTTCCTTATTGAAAATTTGAATCCTGTAATAGTTTCTTGGATGAACATATTCTTTTCATTAACTTATTTACTATATTTTATTCCCCTCTATACATAGAAATCACTAAGTTTTTGATTGATTGATATTATCCCATATGGTCCAACTCTAAATATAATTGACACCTTTTCATGGTGGCATCAAATTATGTATTGAATGATAATGTTATTTATCATCATGCATTTGATAACATCTTATTTATATGCATTGATGAAGCCAAGTCTTGTATTTTTTTCATCAAAGCCTCAAATGCCATATTCATAAAATGACTAGCTTTAGGGACACCTTACTCTAATTGAAACACCTTATCTTGTAGAGATATAATATTATACTCAAGGGTACATGTACTAGGAAAGGTAAATGATGTAATATGCATAGTCATAGTATAATTGGAGTGAGTCACCTATGTAATAATAGACATGGAAAATTGTGGAAATTATTGTGTTCCCACACCTTAGGTGAACATCTCATGGGTAAGTAAAGTTGTGATAGAGGAATAAAATTTAAAATAGTAGTGGTATGAACATTTACACATTAAATATGTAAAATCCATTAAGAGGATGTGTGGGAGGTGGAGGCAGATGAGGAGGATCATCTTTACACCCTCCACTTTTATTATAGGAATATATGAAAGTACTTTGGACTCCACACTCATTAAATATGTATCATTAAGTATCATCATTAATTTCAACCTTAGTTTTACTTTACATTAATACTACCCATTTAATTATGTTATTTTGAAAGATATTGCATAATTTAGGGCAACAACATGTAATTATAACAATCATTACTTGTATTATAAATTATAAACTATGAAATTCCATTATAACAATTATATAATGTGCACAATATCAAATTAACCACTTTTGGGAAAATCTTAGGTAATTTTTGGAAACCAACATAGAATTTTGATAAAAATGAACAAATAAACAAAACTTATAAATAATAATGAAAATAGGGATACCTTCTCCCTCTAGATGGAATTTAATTTAAAATAGTAAATAGTAAATTTTGAAAATTCTATATAATATTCCAATTAAAAATAGGTTTTTGATCCTCTCAATGTGACTAACACAAACCTCTGAGTCTTTTGAAAATAGTACCATTTTGAATAAAACATTATCCAAACAAAATGTAACCCTAATAAAGGAAATTCCTAATATGAATATAAATATGAAACCCTAAGTAAAAAGGGTAAACCATCCTATTTACAATTATGTAGGTGGAACCAGTTAGAAATTGGGTCTAAAAATAAAACCCTAAAGAATAAATATGAAAACCCTAGAAATAAGGATGAAACCCTAAGGGAAATCCAAGGTTTGGTAATGTTTGAGAAATATGCAAGTTAATAAATATGTTTACTCTATTTTTATATTAATGTGAATTAAAATGGGCTAATTTTTTTTAAATAATTCATATTTGAATATATTGTAATAAAATATAAATGTGAATGTAATTAGTTGAGACTAATATAATAATAAAATTTTCTATTTATGGAAATTACTAAGGATATCAAGATAATTATCTAAATTTATTTTCTAATTGACTATGACTATGTTCTAATAGTGGAAATAAATTAGAAGTATACATGTTATTCATCTATATCTAAAATTATGTCTATGTTTGTGTAGGATTGATATTGTTATACTTGGAGAGAGATGTCAATGATCTCAATTGAGGTTGACATTATTGTCCTAGGTAGATTTATCTTTGTATGACCATATAATGTGATTCACCAACCTAATATACCTCTTTATGTGCAATATATGACACTTGACTACATTCCAAACTCTAAAAATCATCTTCCTTCTCATTAAACACTTAGGTACACTTGTGAAGGATGAAAACTTGTAAAAGTGAGGAAGTGTGATTGGTCTAAGCTGACCCAAATCAGCCCCATTGATGTTTGACCACTACCTACATATCCAATACTTTTAAAATGGAATTTGAAACATATGTATTTCTTCACCTTAATATGAATTTTAAATCATGTATTTTTGCTATATGAATTCACGTATAAATTTGGTTTTGATCTTGACAATGTTGGAATTTGACCTAGTTTGGTATGTTTCAGACTTGGCTAATGACTATTCCTAGTGATTGATTTGTAATTTTGGAAGAATACAACATATTTTATCAATGTGCAATAGTATAATTGATAGGTACTTGAGAATTATAAATGTTCAATATGATTGACCTTTATTTTTATTTATATGTTCTAATTTGGGTAATTTCCTATGCCACTAACATGTTAGGTGAATGTGTTGACCTAAGGGAATGATTTGATTTTAAAAACTAGCCATTTCTATGTGAAGGATAGTAATGTTAAATTTAGGAAAATAATGTCAATGTTACTATATAAGTCTAACATTACTATATGTGAGAGAAAATTGGTAGGATATTCATGTATTTAACATAGACTGATATGTTACTATAGGTGATTGATAGAAATTTAGATTGGATCAGGGCCATAACTAACATGTAGGCATGTGATATTAGTGAGTGAGAGTTGTTTCAAGATGAAAAAATTATGTGGGATAATTTTAGGTCAAGATTTACCTTACCAAATATTAATTACTAGATTTTAGTATCTACATTTTGCAGGGGTAATTTTTGTAGTAATGTAAGCACTAAATAAATCCATTATATGGGTTATTTTTTGCCCACTTTAGAGTAGATGCAATAAAGTTTGTTAAGAAGTGTGCCTATTACCAATAGTTTGTATTCATATTAATTCTTAGGCTCTATAACCCATTGTTACACATCATAAATGTTTTAATTTGGCCCTTGAATTGAGAAGATCACACTAGATTCCTCAAAAGGTTACCATTATATTGTCACTGCCATTGATTATTTTACTAAGTGGGTGGAGGTCATTTTGTTGACCATAATCATGATCTTAGTCATTTCCAAGTTCATCTTGAATTAGATTATTTATATATTTTACATCCCTCGAGTTTTTATTTTAGATAATAATTCCCATTTCAAAAACCCTAAGGTACATGATTTTTCTCAAAAGTTTCACATTTTACATCATACCACTTATTTTTACTACCCTTAAGATAATGGATAGGCATTATTAATAAATATAACCCTAAATTAAATTATACTAAATATTTTTAAATATAGTAAGAGGGTCTAATATATTCAGTTTTATCCTTACTTATGGGCTCATAGAGCCATTATCCACACACCCATAGAGGAAAACCAAGAGTCTTTAATTTTTTATTTTGAATCCATCATTACATTGTGTTTTTGTGCCCAAGATCTTGGCATCCAAAGGAAATCATGAGTTTGAGCATTTCAGAGGAGAAAAATGGGAGACAATGCATGGGATAAATATACCCCCTCATTAATTTTAGGACTGATGCTTGTTAAGTCCAAGGATTGAGTATTTTAACCATGTTTTACTCAGATAAAAATAGTTCTTCCCATAGGAGGATCAATTTATATGTGGTTACACCTAAAATTCATTACTAGTTGAAGAAAGCCTTACTCATTATTACTATTGAGCCAAGTTACACCAATTTATAAAATAAGGGATAGTGTTTTAATTTTAAAATAAACATAAAAATGGGGTAGGGTAAGGCATAAAAGGGGTGTTTATAATTAAAATAATTCTATTTCCTGATAACTGAAACAAGCTAAGTCATAGTTATACCACTATGTGTTTGGTTCAACATTTCACAAACTTTAGCCACTAAGTAGGAAGCTTCTAAAGGAACACCAATATGAATATATTACTTATAGGTCCCCCATAGAATGTGAACATTAAAAATATTTGCATCAATTGACACACAAATATTTTGAAACTCTTCATAACTAAAATTAAAAAAATCATAACTTATTCTAAAAATATTACAAGGCATATAAGGGGTCAAACTAGAAAATACACAATCTAACTACATATTCATCTATATAACATAAGCACACAATCATTTATCTTGTATAACCATTCACTCATAACTTAGAAATAATAGGCCACATTCTATGAATAAAGAACCATTTAAAAAAGTAAAATCATTTTATTATAGGTTCAATAGAGTTTATTTACACAAATTAATAATCATTATAAGGGATTATAGTTTATCTTTTATAGATAGGATGGGGCTCACCTCCAAGTATCATGAGATTCCAATCCTTGTCCATGATGAACACTCAAGGTTGTAAAAAATACCAAGATTCAAAATAAACAAAAAAAAAATAGTTTATATATATATATATATATATATATATATATATATATATATATGATGATGTCATAATATAAATACTATACAAATTCATTATATTATATAAATTTAGAGGCATAATTTTCTCACATTAGTGCATAGGGTTTACATGCTTACATATTTATATATAACTTGATCAAAATATGATAAAAATATGATCCTAATCTCCCAAAATATGTCTTAGGGGCCCACTCAACTAATACATGGATGAGTTGGAGAAGAACCACCTCCCAACTTCTTATGTTTTGCCTCTTTGGCCATAAACATAGATTCCACCATGTCAAAATCTTAGTCTAACTTGGCCAAATTCATTAGTGGGTCCTAAAATATCACCTTTGATTGGGTCATTAGTATTTGATGTAGGTAGAGGGGGATTCTAGGGATAATTTTACTTTTGAGACCTGGCTGATTCTTGTAGTGGATTGAGTTGAGATTTATAGTACTAACTTGTTTCTAGTTTTGTTGGATTTTGCTACTTTCCTCCTCATAACCTAGTTGAAGTGACCTAGGTGAACTCTAAACTCATCTCTATCTAGTAGGGTGACATATAGGTGGAATAACATAGTGATATTTACCTATTTGAAGTAGGTCAACATCTTTTCCCTAATTTTTTCTAGAGGTCCCACGACCATTTATGTCAAGGCTAGCCATTCTTCAATTGAAGCCCTCATATTCAATGCATAGATATGATAAAGGCTCATGTTTGAGGTGGTAATGAGTTTTATTTTTGGTAAAAATCCCTTATGGATAATCAAAACAAGACTTTTTCACTTAATTTCCATGATATAATTCCTCTCTAAGTATGCATGCACCCTTAAGAGATGTATTCGACTATCGATCAATGTTTTAACCACCTCACCCAAAGCTAAGAAAATTTATATGAGGGATCCTTAAACCACATGATAAATTCCATAAATAATGTGCTATTTAAATGTACCTCAATTATCTTGACCTATTCTTACATGTCTTCCATCAGCTTCTCAGACATTCCATGCATGGCTCAGAGTATAGAGACTAGATCCTCAACTATTATCTCTTCTCTGGTAGATGTTATCACTTTGGTGATAGAGAAGATTTATTTTTGGTTCTAAAAAACCATATGTTTCCATCTTGAGTGAATTTATTTGTGATGATCCTTTTCATTTTCCTAAAATTCCTATCAAAATCCCACTACACTTTTGGATCACCCTGTATAATCATATCAGGTGCCTATAATAACATAGTTACTTTGAGGATAAAAGAAGGATCTTGGTGGGATGGTAGAGATGGATGTGATAGGTGGAGGTTTAGGTTGAGGAAGAATGGATAAAGTAAAGGGGATGAAGCAAGAAAATAATAGAGGAAGAGGAGGCATGAGGGTATAAGGAGACATGATGAAAGGGGAATCCCATGGGAACATTTAGGTCTGCCACTCATTCCAATTCAAGTTGACTTATGGGTAAATGACACTAGGGAGAGATGAATTAAATATGGAGGAGTAAATTTTTTGGTTGAATATAAATCCTTGGGAACTTGAGATAATGGAAAATGGATGCCTAAGAGTGATACAAGGATAAAAAGGGGGTTGAATAATAGGAGGTACCTTTTGCTTATTCTTGGGCCTCTTTCTTGGATCATCTTGCACTAATTTAGTGAAAGGAGTGGTAGAAGAAGAGGTAACAAGTAACATATGAAGAGTTTTTTGAGAAACTATAAGCTCCACTGACATGGTTAGAACTTATTTAATTTTACATACCAATACACTTATTATTAGGGATGCAACCAAGCCTATTGAAGTAAGTGTGCATAGAGGTAGATAAACCTATGTAATAACCTATGGAGGCATTTCGAAGATCCTTATAGATGGAATGGATTGAGTAGATGGAAATTATGATGTAAGGATGCTATGCATAGATAAATCTAAAGGAACTTGGGTGAAACATGGAGGGTTTGTAATAAGAAAGAAGGGAGCCAAAATCTAGGTAGGCCTTTAATAGAAAGGGAAACCAAGGGTTGACCCACTAAGATTTGAAATAAAGGTGGAATTAGGGGAAAGGATCTCCATATATTCCTACTTTTATTCATGGTTGGGGCTCACCTCTTGACTGTCACTAATGTTGAACCATAACATTTGGGAAACCATTGGTCAAACATATAAAACTACATGAGGTGGTGGAGTCAGAGTAAAGGTCTAAGGAGGAAAATCTCATGGATGAGAAAGGTCTAGGACACCTTGTAATATCATCCTTGAAATATGAGGAGGATTCACCTAAATATCTTCTCCAACCTCAATTGATGTAGAGAAGGCAAGGCCACTTTGGGTGGATGCCTAGGCTGAACCTAATTTCCTTTTTTCTTCTTCTTAGACTTGAGTCAAGTAAACACTTCCTTTTCATCCATGGGGTTGAAGTAGACCTCATCATCCTTTTAGGGATCATGGTCATAATTTATTTTTAACTAGGATTGATACTTATTGACATGGGCCTTGATAACATTATGGGGGTCCTATTGTCTATGTTTTTCCCTACCTAGGGCATAAGGATCCCTTCCTACTACCATATTATATAAAGGGGGTATAATAATCAATAAATGATGCATGATGATGATGGGGAAGGCTGGTAAATCCTTTTGATGGTGATTTATGTATTGATTGAAGTGCCTTCAACCAGTTGATAAGCAATCTCTTACTCTACCAATTAGTCTGGGACTTGATAAGGTAGGCATAAGGGATATCCAAGGGTACCAACCACTTGAATGATGGTGTCATCTATATAATACCAATAGTAATTTATATATGTGATAAAATATGTTATTTAATTAGATAGTTGAGGTATGGATTTCTCATTAATGGCCATATAAACCACTAGATAGAAGGACTCAAAAATCTCTCGAATGTGATTATGATAATGGTGGCCATATAGTTTATATAAAACTACATGAACAAGTGTGCCTCTAGGATCCCATGGTGGAAAAGGAGAGGGATTAAACATAATGGTGAAATAAACAACATACATCATATATAAATTACCTCTACCTTAAGCATCTGATGCTACCTTAACAAGGTTGAAGTTGATCACACTCTAGGGTCTAGGACCTGATTGCCTTTGAGGATTATATGTAGTATGGGAACCCACAAGATATTGACATGAACATAGTTATTTTCCATAAATAATCAATCTAAGAGTATCATCCCTATGCTTCCTTGAAGGTATATATGGTATAAGAGTCTATGTCCACCTTGTTAACCCATCTAACATCTGGATTTTATGCCTAGTCTTTCAAGACATCATATATTTGGTATTTTTTGGTCCATGCATTCATTATAGACACACCATAAGTGATAGTGATTATATGAGGTTATTATAGGATTTAAACACACTCCCTAGAATATCTATAATCTTGTGTTTGGATACCACATAACACATAATATAATAAGCATTATCTTGTACTCATTTGGTAGTGAGCAACAATTTGACAAAAAGGTCAACATAGGGGCAAAAGTTTAGCTTGGTTTTGAATCTATGTTACCCACACTTATCATATTCTCTAATGAAATATTACAACTCAATCTCATCCTTATCACTATTTGAGCTAGACTTGGGCATCATTTTATTCACTTTGAATATCTCATTATAATTCTTGAAGTGGGTTAGGCCTTCTGGGAAACTTATGTCTCTATATTTATATTCAAATCTGGGGTTAGATGATGAATAAAATATTTTGGAAAGGGATATATTTATATGATGATGAACTCTAATTAGGTAGAGCATGGAGCGCTCGTGAATGAACTAAAAGTGAGGAGGCAAAATCTGGGAGAATGGGAGTAATAAAGGTAAATGAGTTTGCCCCTGGGAACTTATAGGGATCCACAATGATCTATTGTATGGATGACACTTGGAAACTCACACAACATGAATTAAAATTTTATTTGGTGGTTTTTTCTTCTCATTTATTTCCAAATATGTAATTAACTCAAAGATTTTGAATATACAACACATGCTAGATTTTGAAACTATAAAGGGACATCTTAAATTATCTAATTATGGTCTAGTTTCTCATTTATTAAATTATAGGAGTGTGGTAGGAACATTGTTATATTTCCCTTGTGGCATCTAGGATAGATTTTATATTGTGTCATGTGTCTATAATTATTTTTCCCTACCTATAATGTCTACCACCTAGGTTTGGCCTAGTAATTCACTTTTACATGTTTAGGAGTAGAATTTGTTAGCTAGAGGAGTGAGGTAATGCATGACACCACTTAATTAGCCTTATAAATTTTATTATCCCTCACTTTATCACCAAGGGATTCTCAATCCTCTTCTACCAATATATATAGAAGTTCCACATAGCATGGTCTAATAAGTCAGGTTCTCCTAGACTCTAGAATCTCTATCAGGTCAAAGAGACTGACATGTTTGAAAATTGATCCACTTATTGTTATTTCATTTGGTTGGGCTCCTTGGGATTTGACATATATGATAGATCTATGAGACTAACACATCTAAAAATATGGAAATATAATTGGTTGGGATTTAACACCCCTAATAGTAGGGTCACATGGAACTATTTCATTCAATTAGGATCTCTTGGGAGCTAAAATCTCTAATAGATCTAAGAGAATAACACCTCTAACATCTAGGTCCATGTGGTGCTTTTTAATTTGATCATTACTCCTACATAGATTCATGAAAAGGAGACTAAGGGAATCTATGTCATAAATTTAAATGATTACCTAACTACCAATAAATATTTACAAATTTCCATGTAGGATTCTAGGAGACTAACACCCTAGATGATTGAGAATTTGGGAACAACAATACAAGTCCAAATCTATAGAAAAATAGTTAGCACCATAAAAATATTCTAAGTATGAAAGTGTTTTTTTATTATTAATATGTAATTATGAATTGAATACACTTAAACTCAGAATCTACGGGGGTATTTAACAAATACCAATTGTCATTATAAATATATTAAACACCTGGAAAAACAAGGGTGAAATAGAAGTTCAAGGATTTTTAAATAAAGATGCTTATCAAAGAGAGATTGGAAGTTTTATAATTTATAATTTTTAAAAGGGGTCCCCCAATTCTCAAAATAAGAGGGTGCATTGGTACAAAAAATAGAAAATACCATAAGGAAAGTGGTGTTAATCACTTATAACCCAAGTTGTAAACCTTCATTCCTATAAAAAACATAGACTGCAAGAAAATTCTTAGACATAAATAGACAAATAAGGAGATAAAGTCAATTATAAAAAGTGACATACTAAGATTCATATCCATAAAGGACCATCATTGTGTATGAGGTGATAATGCTTCACTTAGTTCAATCCATATTTCACTTAAACAAGTTTAGATCAAGTAGGCCATTATAACTTATAAAGGGTGAATTGATTGGCTAAATGGCTTAGAGTGAAATGGTATGGGAATTTATTTGATTCAATGAAAGCATCAATAGATCTAATAGAGATACCTCTAATCATAATCAATGCCTTACTCCACTACCAACTAGGTCAGAAATCCTATGATGGAGATTGCCTAAATAACCCTTTCAAGGAAGACTCAAAATTTAGATTCTACATTTTATTCCAAACCTTTTTAAAATTTTCATATGAAAATATTTTTTAGTTATATCCATTGAGGGTTTTAGACCAATTCATGGGATATGATATTTTGAAAGAGCTCTAAATACCTAGATTATCTTAGATTAGTTTCATTTTCTCATTCTTCTTCAAGATGTTTTATTAACTATAGTATGATGGCTTCTAATAAGAAATTACAGTTATTCTAAAATTCACTTGTTCTATTATGAATCATTGGAATTCAATTTTTTAAATGTGAATGACTACTTAAAACCTTTAAACTATTTCAAAATGAAATCTCACCATTAGGTTTATAAACCCTAAATAATACCTTTCATGCTTTCTTTCCCCTTTTAGTGACTGACCCACTGATAGCTCCTAATGGACCATCTCATTATGCTCACTATATTTATTTCAATTGAGGGAAAGATTAGGTAAAACTATAGAAAGGTCGATAAAAAGAAACAAAAAATAGAAAACCCAACATGTAATGAAATCAAACACACAATAGAAGCAAACTATCCTAAGCATAATCTAATATGTACACTACTACCTCTACAAATGTTACTCTAAAATTGCATTGGAATGGAAAACTAAGAAGTAATGCTTCAAGAACTATAAATTCATAGGTAGTGGGAGGTTGTTGACTTCAAGTTATTTGAGGTAGAAATAATTCTACTTGAGTATCTCATCTATTAGGTAGAGGCCAATCCAAAGAGGATCAAAATTAAAGTGTTGCCCTTCTTTTCATGGGATTTATCCCATAATAGTACCAAATCATAAATCCTTAAGGACTTTACCTTGGATTTCTTGTCAAATAATTAATTTAAATTTATTTTATGCTTTCTAAAGTTTATTAAGGCTTCATTTAGATCTTCTTCTAATTGGACAATGTCTAAGAGCCTAGATTTCACTTTATCATTATGTTCCATGTATTACTACATAAAATTATAGGTAGGTAGCTTGAGTGTAACTAACATAACTAGATCTAATCCATAGACTAGTAGAAATGTTAATCTCTTAAGTGAATGTTTATGCCTATTATGATCAATCCATAGAGCAAACTTCAACAATGAATGCCATTCCTGAGAATTTTTCTATGCAAACTTCTTTATGGCCTTGAACAGGTTTTTGATAGTTAATTATACTAATTTTTTCCCTTGTAGGTAGTAATTAGATAAGAATGTAAAAGTGATCCCATTATCATATGACCATTTAGTGAACTCTATATATTAGAATTTAGGTCCATTATCACATACTAATGAGATATGGGTCTTGAATCGAGTGGTCACATTATTTTCCATGAATTTGATTGCTTCACTTGTGCTTCTCTTTGTCACCACTACCTCAATCCATATTGTAAAATAATATATATATGTAAGAATAAATTTTGGCCTATTGAGGATTTAGGGTTAATGACCCCTATGAAATATAGGCCCCATTAGTCAAATTTTCTTGTTTAAATAACTGACTATAATGGAATTGCATCATTGGTTTATATTTTGGCAAAGGTATTACACTAATAACATGTCTTGACATGTGAATGGAAATATTTAAGGAGGGTTTGATAATAATATCCCACCTAAAGTATTATATGTGCCATTGCTTTCACTACATGATAACCAATGCCTAGATTTTTATGGAAGTTTTCCATTACTTCCCTAGATTCAACTTTTGATAAATCATCTAAGATAGATGCCTTTATGATTTTTATTGAAGATAAATCCTTTCTTCAACATAAACTATGTTTCCTTCATTATAAGGGATTTTTATATGTTTGATGAAGTCTAGGAGGTGTGTTCTCATAGAGAAAGTAATGTATGATTGGTGTGTACCAATCTTGCTATAGTATTAACTCTTGGTCTAACTAGGGCATAGTGCTTCTTGGATCAATATTAATTATCATATAAGTAAGACATTGCCCCTAATTATCTTGGCAAGTTTTATTTATAAATCATACTCTTGTAGCTTCATCATCCATCTACCTCTATGTTTGCTAGATTGATTATAACCCAATATTTGATTAATAACTAGGTTTAACATGATTTCATGCACTTTATTCCTAATATTGTAGTGCTTGAATTGTTTTACAGACATGACCAATGAATTGGTGTGCTTTTCCAATGTGGAGTATATTAGTTCTACATCATTAAGATTGGTGATCAAAAAATACACATGGTGTTATTCTCCATCCAATTTTTATGTGAGATATGTAGTGATGGTGTGATCAAAGGCAAAAGGATAAATGTATAAATCATTTACATAGTTTGAATTAATCAACATGGGTATTTACATGATGACATCCTTTATGTTATAAAATAATTTATTTGATTTATTATGCCACTCCATTCCTTTTTCAACATAACATTAAGGGGTTTTACAATTTTATAAAATCCATAAATGAATTTGTGGACAAAATTGATTTTTACAAAAAAATATTTTATCTCTATTTTACTATTGGGTTGAGGTAATTTATAAATTACATCATCTCTTTTGGGATTGATATCAATACCTTAATTCATGATTATATGACTAATAAGCTTACCTTTGGTGACATCGATCATGCTCTTTTTAGGGTTTAAGGAAATGACATACCTTCTACACCTTTCAAATACCTTATGTAAATGGTGAACATGATATAATATGAATTTCAAAAACACAATTAAATAATCCATGTAGATCACTATGAATTTACTACTTAGACCTTTAAATTCAAAATCCATCACCCTTTAAAAGGTTGATATAGTGTTGATCAGTCCAAATGAAATTCATTTGTAGGCGAATGTGCCCCACTTTGTGGTGAATGTAATTTTGATTGGGTCATCATAATTCACTAAAACCTGATTATACCCCAAGAATATATCCAAAGAGGACATCATTTTGGATCCATTAACCATTTGGATCACTTCATCAAGGGAAGGAAATGGGTAATTATCCTTATCTAAAGTTCTATTCAATTTTTAGAAGTCTATGTAGATTCTAATATTTCCATTATTTTTTTGAATAAGAAATAAGTTTTCCACCCAAGTAGAATCATGAGCTGAGAAGATTATTCCATTAGACATGAGCTTATGAACTTATTTTTGTACCAAAGTTTCAAGGATCGAGTTCAAAGGTATCTACTTCTTCTAGAATGGTCTTTGTTTTGGTTTAAGGGGGATGGTGTGAGTGATCATCCTTGGGTCAAAGACTTTGATGTATCCATAGGCCTAAGAAATTATATATTTATAACTCAGTAATAACTTTTAAAGTTGTTGAATTTCCATGTTTATCCAATTAGGACCTATGTTGACTATTTGGGGTCTCTCCAAAGAACATATATTAATAGTTTGACACTTCTTATCCACAAATTTGGTTTTATTAATTGGGGGTACAATGTTTAATGTGTCATGTATTTTCTAGATAATTAATCCCCTTTGGGATTCAATTTTATTGGATATTGAAGATTTTGTCCTTGTTGACTTTGACCTCATAACTATCCCTTTTCTCTTCATCTATTATTTGGGCCTCGAATGCCTAAACACTTTTAATAAATTGGATGGTGTGTTGATCATATTAAAAGACATAAATTTATGATTTTATCATCAATAGAGGGGCAAGGGACCAATTCAATAGTGAATTCTTGCATCTTAGTGTCATTTAGGGGATTTAATTTTATGGTTGAGGATGCTAATGAATCAATGACTAGATTTTATTCCTTAAGGAAGGGATGATGTTGAACACATCAAAAATTTATATTAGGTCACATGACCTATGTTTTTTATTCTTGATGTATGACAATTTACACTAAAACCTATTCTTAACTTAGTTTATAGCCAATTCAGAGTCACTAAACACTATTATCTATCTAGCCTTTTGCTTCAATGCATAATATAACTCAAGGATTCATGCCACCTATTGTGTTAGTTTTTTCATGTAGGGGAATTTTATCCCATTTGAATATAGTTATTTTTTTTATCTTATGCGTTTATTAGAATAACACCTACTCCAATGCCTTATTTTTAATGGTCCCCATGAATGTTTAGGGACCAAAAGCCTAGCAATTATTGATTTTCATGATCAACATATAAATCCATAAGTTAGAGGATACTAAGTTCACCTTATAATTAAATGAATTGTACTTAGTTATCATGTGATTTATATGAGGCTCATTATCCACTATGATCTAATTGGCTACAACTCTCAAAGGCAACCATATATGAAATAAATCCATAGCCATGTACCCATTAAAGGATTTTAGCTGATACCAATTGAGGAACATCCAAAAGGATTTATGGATCTCCATAACCTAAATGTATATGAACTATTAGACCCTAGGTTTTGACTCTAGTTACATCTGCACATTAAGAAACTCTCTAGCTACCTTAACCTTAAACCTGTCTAATTAGACTATGACTTTGTATGGATTGATGGGGATAAAACCTAATTTTTCACAGATGCCTGTAAGCATGACATTGGATGAATCCCCTAATACTACCAAATAATTATTCATATTCTTCCCAAATAGTCTAATAGTTAAAACAAAATGAGGAACCTTAGTCTTATTCTTTTTAATAAGAACATTAGTGTGAGTAATCTTTTTCTTCATTTGGGTTGGCTTAGCTAGATTTTTAATTAGTGACTTCAATATAATATCATGTTGCTTAGTTATATGAGTAAGAACATGAAGAATGATATTAAATTTAATATTATTCATGTCTTCTACTATGTTTTAGACTACCTTGTTTTTAACTGATTGGGCCTCTATCGAGTCCTTTGGTTCTTAAGGTTTTGGAGATAGTGGGTCATTCCTAGCATTTTGATCTAGTGGGGTTGCAACATTCTTTGGAGAAATTGAGGTGGTGAGGGGATGCTTTTACTATCTATTTATAAGTGCATAATTTATTCTTTGAAACTATTGAAAGGCATATACCTTACTAACACTTTCCTCTGATTCATTTTCTTTGTGGCTAGGGAACTCCATGGTTTCTATCACCATGGTAGTACTAGGGGGTCTACCCACATTTCAAGATTTTGGGTGAGTTGGGATCACCTAATATTACTACATTTATATATATAATATCTCAAAGGCCATACATAATTCTACACAATCAAGTTCTTTATGTGTGGCTATGTCATGCACCTGACACTTGGTAGGTAAAGCTATTTCACATATGTTAACATTGAGAATCCTATTGGGAGATGGTTCTGATTAACTATGGGAGTAATTGTAATTTTTTTTTGTATTTGATAAGTAAATTTATTATTTTAAATTTTAAAATTAAAGATACCCATCTACTTTTACAAGTTGATGAATTCATTACTTAATTTTTTCACCATTCACTAGATGGCATCCAACTCCTATTTTTTAGACTCTTTGGGTTTGGTTTGGGTATTTTTAGATACTTATAATGTTAATTGGTGTTGTAAATAAGGAAAAATTTCATGGTTCAATGGGTTAATAAAACCCAAGTATTAGTTTGACACATCATGATACAAATGGAGCTAATTGGTTATAAATAATAGATGAGATAGAGGTAGGTTTTAATTTGCATCAAGGATGAGGTTTAAGTTTGGCATATTCTAAAAAGTATTAGGGATGGGATATATCATTTTGCCTTTGGGTTGATTTTTTTTTCAACTTTAATAGCCTTATAATAATCTAGGGGTAAGTATATTATCAAGGGATCTAGAATTATAACATGGCCATCTAAGGGTCTAGTTCATTCTTGTACATTTTAATCACTAGTTTGGCATTAGGCTAGTCAAGCACGGTGACCCAGCTATATATTTTATAAAACCTAGCATTGAAATTTATAATGGTATCATTAGGTTATTATTTAATTTAGGTTAATTATTGGTACAAGATGATTAGGTCTATAACTTACCCAAATAAATCTAAGAAAGCACTTCTAAATTGGTCCCATCTTACAATTGAGTTTTTGAGGAGATTGAGGAACTAGTCATAGGCTGAATCCATCAAAGTGAATGGGAATAGCCTACACAATACATCCTCATGCTCCAAATTCAATATCCTTAAATTGGTTTTATATTAGTTCACATGTTATTTAGTAGTTCATCCCACACTAGGAGTGAAATAGGGAATGAACCTTTCTAGGTTCCTAAGTAAGTCATAGATGACTCCAAGAACATTGATAGCTGACTCAACTACCCAGGCCACGAGGAGAGCCATTAATGGTGATCTATTAGGGTGAGATTGAGAGTATGAGTTAGTTTAGTAAATTATAGGTCAGTATATTTCCATGAAACTAGGATCTCTTATGTACTTTCAAGGGTGAAATAATCAGTCTACCTTAGCTAGATTTAGACCTGATAATCCACATATTATGCTCTATATTTATTCAAGGGTACACTAGTGGGTTAAAAATTACTTATTAGGGTTTGTTTTTATCTATAAATATTTTTAGTGTTTGAAGTACACAATAATGGGGAATCATAAAGGGAAGGTAAAAAGACCAAATAAAACAAATATTCAACCCCTCTTTCTAATGCCAACTATTATCATGCCTAAGATCCTAGTGTCCAAAGTAAATCATTATGTTGAGTGTTTCAGAGGAGGAAATTAGGAGATAATACATGGGATAAATATATCCCCTTGTTAATTTTAGGATTGATGGTGGCTCAGTCCAACGATCAAGTATTTTAGCCTTCTTCTACTCAAAGAGCAGTAGTTGTTCCCACCAAAGGCTCAATGTATGTGTGGTTACACCTAAAATTCATTACCAAATGAATAAACCCCTACTCATTATTACTATTGAGCTAAGGTATACTAATTTATAAAACAAGGATAGTTTTGATTTCAAAATAAACATAAAAAATGAGGTAGGGTAAGGTATAAAAGGGATCTTTCTAATTCAAAGAATGTGAGTGACTAAGAACTAAGACATGCTAAGTCATAGTTATAACAATGTGTGCTTATTTTAGAATTTGAAAAAATTTAGCCACTTAATAGGTAAGCTTCTAAAGGGACACCAATATGAATATCTTACTTATAGGTCCTCCATAAAATGTAAACATTAATTTTTTTTACATAAATTGACACACAATATTTTAAAACACTTTATAACTAAAAGTACAGAAAAAATAAATTATTCTCAAAAGATTAAAAGACATACAAGTGGTTATACTAGAAAATTGAAAATCTAACTACCATATTCATCTATGTAACATAATCACATAATCTCTTCATTTAAATAAATATTCACTTAGAAATTAGAAACAATGGACCACATTTAATGAGTAGAGAACTAGGTTAAAACAAGTAAAAGTATTCTATTAGATTTTAACAGAGTTTATTCAAACAAATTTCCAACCATTACAAGGGATTGCAGTCTATATTTTATAGATATTATGGGTCTCCCCTCTAATTATCACAATATTCCAATCCTTGGCCATAATGTCCACTCAAGGTTATTACAACTTCTAAAATTCAAAACAAAATAAAATATTCCCCTCTCCCAAAAGATGCCCTAGGGGGCACTCAATTGATACACGGATGAGTTGGAGAACTAGCTCCAAACTACTTGGTTTATGCCTCCTTAGCTACCAATACGGCTATCACCAGGTCAAACTCTTGCTCCAACTTGGCCAAATTCATTGGTGGCTCCTAAAATATCACCTTTGATTGGGACCTTTAAGGACACTTATACTTCTAATACCTAGATGATTCTTGCAGTGGACTAAATTGAGAGTTTCAATACTACCTTGGCTCTATATTTTTTAGATTTCACTACTTTTCTCCTCATGACCTAGTTAAAGTGACCCAGGTGAACTCTAAACTCACCTTTGTCTAGTAGGGTGCCATCTAGGTGGAATAACATAATGATATTGACCTATTTGAAGTAGGTCAACATATTTTCCCTGCTTTCTTCTAGAGGTCCCATAACCATTTATGCCAAGGCCAACCATTATTTAATTTAAACCCTCATACACCCAACATAGATCTGATAGATTTAGGCATGAGTATCGTATCTGGGAACATGCCCTTGTGTATAACCATGGTGAGTTTTTTTCACTTTTTCTCAATAAGAACAATTCTCTCTAAGTATGACTATGCCCTCAAAAGATGTTCTCAACTATCGATTAATTTTATGACCAGCTCACCCAAAGTAGAGTAAATTTTTATGAGGGCCTCTTTGACCCACCTAATCAATTCAATAGGGAATGTGCTCTTCACATGTGCCTAAAAGATCCATATTTGATCTTGCATGCCTTTAATCATCTTCTTGGATATGTCATGCATGGCTCAAAACATAGAGGTTAGATCCTCAACTATTCCCTCTTTTGTGGTAGATGTTATCACTTTGGTGAGGGATAAGAGGTATTTTTGGGTATACCAAACCATATGGTTTCCATCTTGAGTTAAATTCTATGTGAGGATCCTTCTCATGAAATCTCACTACACTTATGGATCACCTTTCATAATCATCATAGGTTCTTGTGACACTGTGGCTATTACCAATGTAGAAGAGGGTATTGGTGGGGTGGTAGAGATGGATGTGATAAGTGGAGGCCTAGGTGGAGGAATTAATGAAATAAAGGGGATGAAGGAAGAAAATAATGGAGGAGGATGAGGTATAGGGGTGTAAGGAGGCAAGATGAAAGGCAAAGCTGATGGGAATATTTGGATTTACCACTGGCTTTGGGTCAAGTTGAATTTTTAGGAAAATGACACAAAAGATAAAGGGATTCAATAAGAAAGAGGAAATTATTTGGTTGAATCCAAATCCTTAGGAACCTAGGATAATGGAAAAGGTAGGCCTAGGAATAATACGAGATGAAATAGGGGGTTGAAGAATATGATGTACCTTTTGATTCTTCTTGGGCCTCTTACCTAGATCAACTTGTATTAATGTAGTGGAAGGAGTGGTAATGGTAGAGGTATTAGGGTCTGACTAAAGAGTCTATTGAATAACTATGAGATTCACTAATATGGTTGGGGTCAATTTAATTATACACATTAGTGTACTTGTCATTGGGGATGCATCCAAGATTTTTGAAATAAGTGCACCTAGAGGTGGATAATCTTGTGGAAGAACCTATGTAGGTGTTATGGAGATACCTATAGATGGAATGGATTAAATAGAGGGAAATTAGGATGTAAGGATATTATGCATAGCTAAATATAGAGGTAGCTAAGTGAATTATAGAGGGAGTGTAATAGGAAAGATAGGAGGCACAACTTGGGTTGGCCTTTTAGGTAAAGGGAAACTATGGGGTGAAGCACTAGTATATGAAGGGAATATGGAATTATGGGAAGGGATATTCATGAACACCTAATATTAGTCATGCTTAGGGATTACCTATAAGTTATCACTAATTTTGAACCACAGTGGTTGGGTAGTTATTGGTCAAGTAACTAAAACTATAAAATGTGGTGGATTTGGATCATAAGGCCAAGGAGGAGAATCTTATGGAAGAAAATGGGCTAGGACCTCTTGCAACATCCTCCTTATAATTTAAGGATTCACCTAAACATCTTATCTAGCCTCAACTAATGTAGAGGATGTAAAGCCACTTTGGGTGGATGACTTGGGTTCAACCTACTTTCCATTCTTCTTCTTGGCTTTTAATTAGGCAAGTGAGTCATTTTAATTTTCAAGGTTGAAGTGGACCTCATAATCCTTTTGGGTCTCATTATCATAATTTATGTTGAGTTGGAACTGATGATTCTCTACATAGGCCTTGATGATGTCGTGGAGGTCCCATTATTTATGTTATACTGCCAAGGGTATAAGAATCCATTCTTGTTACCATATTATGAAAATGGGGAAGAATCCTATATACATAATCTATAATGGTGATGGGGAAGTATAAGCAATCCTTATAATGGTAGATG
The DNA here is from genome assembly GCA_037957365.1 of Torreya grandis. Taxonomy (NCBI): domain Eukaryota; kingdom Viridiplantae; phylum Streptophyta; class Pinopsida; order Cupressales; family Taxaceae; genus Torreya; species Torreya grandis. Next base: position 1,711,666 of record JARHVA010001166.1, on the reverse strand, counting down.
ATGTAGTAATCAAATATGCCTTCAATTAGTTGATAGGAAATATCTTACTTTTACAACTAGTTTGGGACTTGATATGGTAAGTGAAAGAGAGATTTGAGGTTAATATATACTCAAATGATGATGTCATTTATATAGTACCCATAGTCACTATTATAAGTGATAAAATAACTTATTTAATTTGAGATCCAAGGCATGGATACCTCATTAATGGACATATATAGCATTGGATAGATGGACTCACAAATCTCCTAGATGTGATTCTAGTAATGGTGGCCATATAGATTATAAAAATATACATGGACCATTATGCCCCAAGGAACCCATGGTGGAAAGGTAGAGGGCTTAGACATGATGGTGGCATAAACAACATCCACCAATTATCTCATCACATATAAATTACTTCCACCCCAAACATCTGATACTGAATTAACAAGGTTGAAGTTGATCATGCCTCCAAAGTCTGAGACCTAATCACCTTTGAGAAATATATGCAGCAGGGGTACCGATAAGAAATTGACATGCATATAGTTAATTGCCACAAACAATTGATCTATCAGTATAATCCCTATGTGAATCCCTTCCTTGAAGGTGCAGATGGTGTAAGAGTTTTTACACCTTATTAACCCATTTGGAATCTAGGTTTTTTGTCTAGTCCTTCAAGACATCATATATTTGGTATGTGTTGGTCCACACATTCACTATGACTATATCATAAGTGATAATGTATTCTAGAAGGTTGTAATAATATTTAAATGTACTCTTTAAAATATCTATGATTTTATGCTTAGAGTTTGTTGAACACACAAGATCATGAGCACCATGATGTACTCATTTGGTAATGAGCAATAAGTTATTGAAGAGGTTAACACAAAGGAAGACTTCTAGCTTATTTTTAGCTCTTTATAACCTACACTTGTTGTATTCCTTAAAGTCATATTGAAACTCTAACTCAACATCCTAATCATTGGAGCCATAATTGGGCACCATTTCAATCACTTTCAATATCTTGTTATAATGCTTGAAGTTGGTTAGACCTTCTAGTTTCTCTATATTCAGGTTTATATTTGGTGTTAGATGATGAAACAACCATGGTAGAAAGAGAGATATTTATATGATAGTGAAATTTGAGTAGGGAGAGCATGGAGGGATCAAGAATAAACTCAAAGTGATGAGGAAAATATATTATAATGGGAGTAATAACATTAAATGAGATCACCCTTGGGCACTTATAGGGATCTGCAATGATCACCTTCTTTGATAGCCTTTGGTGGCTCACCCATCACAAATTAAAATTTGAGTTGGTGGATTTATTTTCTCATTTATTTCCAAATTTATAATTAACTCAAATATTTTTAATACACACCACCTACTATATTTGGATATTATAAATGGATGTCTTAAATTATCTAATTAAGGCCCAGTTTCCCTTTTAATTAGTGTTAGGAGTGTGGTAGGCACATAATTATATTTCCCATGTAGAATATTGGATATATTTTATCTTATTTCATGTGTCCATCATTAATTAGACTTTATTTTAATAGTTACCACCTAGGCATGACCTAGTACTTCACTTTTACATGTTTAAGAACATGATTTGCCAGCTGGAAGAATGAGGTGATGCATGGTTACCTTTAATTATCCTTTTAAATATAATTTCACTTCACCTAATCTCTAAGGGGATTCTCAAGCCTCTTATACCAATATATATGAAAGTTTCACATGGCATGGTCTGGTAAGTCAAGCTCTCTTGGGATCTGACATCTCTATCAGGTCTGAGAGATTAACATGTCTAACAACTAGGCCATGTTCTTATCTTTCATTCAATATAGATACCCTAGGTATTAAAATATTTGATAGTTTCAGGAGATTGATAATTTGACAATATGGAAATCTAATTGGTTGAGATTTAACACCCCTAATAGCTAGGGCCATGTAGCACTCCCTAATTCAATTAAGCTCTCTTAGGCTTTGACATATCTGATAGATCTAGGATATTGACATTTCTAACAACTAGGGCCATGTGAAATTTTTTCATTTGGTCATTATTTTGGTAGAGATTCATGAAAAAGAGACTAAGTAAAGGGAAACCACATCATAAATTTAAACACTTACCTACCTACCAATGAATATTTACAATGTACCACATATGACTCTGGGAGACTGACACTCTAGGGGGATTGAGACTCTTAGAATATCAATACAAGTCCAAATCCACAAAAAATAGTTAGCACCATAAAAGTATTTTTAAGTATGAAAGTATTTTGTCCTTCATAGGATGTAATCAAGACTTGAATGTGCTTAAAATCAAAAGCTATAGGGGTTTTTAACAGTGATTAATTATAATTATAAATACTTTAGACACACAACAAAACTAGGGTGAAATATAATTTTAAGGATTTACAAAAAATATGTAGATCAAAGAGATAAAAAGTCTAGGAATTTCAAATTTGAGTAATTTTTAAGAGGGTTCCCCCACTTCTCAAAATATGGGGGTGTGTTTGTCACAACACATTAGAATTTAAACTTTGTAATCTCTAAGTGTCTCTCTAAGGTATTATAGACCATGAAGAGTATATAAATTCTCATTTAGTAGAGTTAGAGATGTTAGTTTAAAAGGGATCTAAGTAGCCCAAGTGTATGTGTCTTACATAAGTCATGTTTCTAAATAGTATAACCATAAATTTCACACTCATCCTATGACAGTGGGAAATTTTTTGTTAATATTAGATAACTATATTGAGATGAAAGAAGGCTAAATGTTTAAACCCAAGTGGTTGGACCCTTATTTGATAATGTAAGAATTTAGAAATGGGGGCTTCCATTTATACACATTGGAGGGAAAAGAGCTTGATGAATTTATCAAAAAAAATGACATTGAGCACTAATTAATATAGTGGTACCATCTTCATATTTTCCCTATGCATTTCATAAAACTTTTATTTGTATTTCATAATTTTTTATATCCTTTGTTTTGTGTAAGTTATTACTTGGTAGTTATTTCACTTGGAAAACACATTTTTATTTTAAAAATAGCTATCTAATTTCACATGCATCATTATACCTACTCTCCCAAAGAGTTTTTATCTCAAACCCCAACTTAAGAAGGAGATTTATTTTCTTCCTTATGAGTAATTTGAACCTAATTCCATTTAAATTCATATTTTTTAAGCATTTAAAATCCACCATAATAATTGTATATATAAAAATATAAGTACCATGTATGTCTAAATACAAGGTTATCACACTTGGGTGAAAGGTGGAATAGTTTTTATCTCCTAATGAGTCCAAAAATGAAAGGAGATAATATATATACCTATGTTCAGTTTGTGAGATTAAGTGTCATGGGACACTACTCCTACTCTGGTGTCTCTTATTGGTGCTTGCCTATGATCCACCCTGAGAATGGGTTTAAGGTATTAGTGTTTGTCAGATAGATGAATCTTATTCTTAGATAATTCATAAAATGTACTTGTATCTCTCTACCTCTCATAGTGAAATAGTCAACTTAGACTCAAATTTAGTGATTAAAGTACCTAAATCTACTAGCTCATGTTTTGTGTACCATGCTAGGAAAAGAAGTTAGTGTGCCTCTTAGTGTGAGAATGAAATATTTTTTATGTTAGAATGGTCTCATTTATAAATATTGTTGGGACTATGAACATATCTAGGCATGTTTCATTAATTAGGATCCTTTAATTAATGATAGTATCTGAAATAAAATTTAACACACATCATGTGTTGGTTTGTGTTAAAGTTAGAAAGATGTTGGTAAGTAATAAAGGAAGAGAAAAATCATAAGTAACTCATAGGTGTATCCCTCCTACTATTATATATTTATTATAATTCATGACTCAAGCTCCCATTTGACCTCTTCCTTAGTATTTTCCTCCTCTAAACCCTATACCTCCTCTCTTTTTGTAGGCTATCACTCTATTCTACCTTCTCTTAGTAATCTCTTCCCTAAGCTATTATCTATAATTATTGGTGTTGGACCCTAATATATCCAACCCATGGAGGTCTACTAAGTATCCATAGTACCAAAAATATCCACCTAAAATTTACTAATGTTAAAATTATCCTCTTTCTCTCCCCTCCCAATATACTACCACCATAAGGTCAGTTATGTCCTATATGGGTCCCACATCCACTAAGGAATTATATTTTTTAGTTGAACTTGGTATGATACCTCATGTTAGTATCATACTTAGTGCCATGATGTGTTTATATTCATTCTCTCTTAACCCCATAAGACTATCATAAACTGGTAGGGATATGTGATTAGATATGTTTTGGTCATGGATGACACTATGTAAGGATTTTATTTCTATTATCCCATTATTACTTAATTGATGTCATTGGTGAATCTTATGTTTATACTAGTACCCCTTCAATAGGGGTTGAACCTCTCATAAACCTAGATCATAATTGGTATGAGCTAATTAAGATAAATTACTCTTAATATAACTAATATATAAGGTGGTTATTAGGACCAAGTGTATTGTAGACAAATACACATGTAGAGATAAGTAAGGGATTATAAAATACACAAAAAGGATCACCTAGACTAATTTATCCAAACACATTTGAGATGAGTGTATGAAATATAGGTATAAATGTGAATTTTATTTAATACGTAGATTATGGGAAAGTATAAATGTTCAAAATGAGTTAGTATGGTTAGAAGTTTAAGATATTGTATTAGAATGGGATGTGTCCTTGTTAATTTCCTAGAACATTGCATATGACTACAAAATGATAGATTATTTGAGTGTTGGCACAAATTCTAACACACTCCCTTCTAGTTTGGGTGTGATCTCTTAGCTCTATGGATTAATTTATGTGTATGAATATAGATTGATCCCTAGGTTTTTTTAATATATATCTACATGTATGATTAAAATATGGATGTTATAATTAAAAAAAATTATCAGAAAGATGATTACAAAGTATATTCATATTCCCTATCTTAGTGATGGTTGTGATCCAACATATGGCATCCTACAAAGATTATTTGACATGGAACATGCATGGAGTGTGTCATATAACATGTTACATGGTATAAAAGTTATAACAATAAATTTTAATGTGTAATGGTCATGCATAGATCTATGGTGAAAATTTGCATGTCAAGAATATATGCACTGAAAGAGTTATCAACACTCTTCATCCAAGATCTCTCCAAGAGATAATTATTATAGCCATGAATACTTTAACATTTGAACACCAAGAATAAACCAAGAATTATTCTATTACATTTCCATGTGAATGATTAGGTGTATAGGTACATATATAGGTGAAAGCTAAGATAATCCCTACCATAACATGCATGTGGGAATAACTTCCCTAGTAGGAAATAATACCTAATTAAAAAAAGAGAGTAGGAAAGTAATATCTTACACCAAAACCCCCATTAAGCATAGTTTAGGTGGGTACAATAAAAGATGAAGTGTGAAGCCATGTATCCCTATGGATGCCAATCCATCTTAATAGAGTACATGGATGTCGAGTAATTGTAATCACCAAGTGAAATTAGGAATGGTGTTGAATATAAGGATCACTAAGTATGAAAACTACACTCTAGAATACTAGGTATAATGGTAAACCCAAGGAAGCATTGATTGAACACCCTCCAATAAGATGGTGAGAAGTGAGCACAAAGACTGATGGGGCTACCACACTGGTGTCACTAGTGGGGATACCACACTAGTCTCACTATAAGAATAATAAAAAAAGGCCATGGATTCAAGTAACAATATTCATATGGGTTTTTAAAAATAAAGTGCCTAAATAAGATACCCATGTACAAAGAATTAATCTAGAAAAACACTCAAAAAAGTGTAAAATATACATATAACTCTCATAAATTGGATACAAAAGAGAAAACCTATAGCAAAAACTCCCCCCCCCCACCCATAAAAGAAAGGAGAAAATAAGAAGAGAGAGGTAGAAATCCCCCCAAAGATGATGCTAAAGTAGTTTACACTCTAAGTACTCATAAGTCACAAAGGAACTCAATCTATGTGAGTGTTCTGAGGCAAATATTTGATCATAAAAACAATTGACATTGGGATTCACTAGAATAACTCCAATGAAGAAGACTTTCTGTGATGTTAAAAGTATGAAAGAGTATTGCATGTGTAAAGAATGCTCAAACCTAAGAAGTAGAATCTACACTACACCCCCCAATAATACTAATTGGGTAGAGTGACAAAAAATCTATATGTACACTCCCCTATAATGGTAAATGGGTAGAGTGGAGGAAAAAATTCTGTCCGAGTGGTTCAAATCAACTACTCAAACATTGAACAAGTTGACACTTTATGAACCAAAATAGATCCATATGTTATGGGAGACTATCAACTATCAAAAAATGGTGTCAAAAATATAGATAAGGTCTTTCAAAGAGGATGGATTTGGTATTGATGGAAGAGAGAAGCAACTAAAGGAATGAAAAGGTGCCTATAATAGATCATACAAATGAATGAGGGTAGACAAGGCTGAATCAACAAACCCCCCATGACACTTTATAAATCAATGTGAGTAAAATATATCCCATACATAATAAAAACCAAATGAAAATAAATAAGACATTGGGCTTCACTATAAAAAATCCAAACAAGGAGATTGTCAACCTCTAAAAAAATCCATAAAGTATCATAAGAGTTGATCCAAAAAAAGGGGAGAAAAAAAGTGTCTCCATAGAAGAAGGCAAGGTGCTAAGAAAGGGACCTTTATGGAGACATGACATAAATTACAAGTGTGTCAAAGTGCCAATGCACAAAATAAAATAGGTCATGTCATGGGATGATGAAAGAGTGTAGCAAATGATAAAAAAAATCATCATGTATACAAAAACATACCTAAAATGATCAACTACCAAACGTGATAACCTATAAAAGAACATGCAAAGGATGTTAGACTCAACTAAAAATGCATCCAAGATAGTGAAAAGTGAAAGCATGGCATAAACAATATAGTGTGGGCTAAGAAAGAGAAATATGGGCCAAAGCTCATGCAAATAGGATGTTAGTCATAGTAGAAAATACATCCAAAATTGTAATGAGAGAACAAAAATCAAAGAAAGAGAAAATGAATTTGTTTATTTGTGAGGAGGTTTGGCCACTTGCCAAACTAGGCCTCACCCTTTGGTATTCAACAAATGAGATTGAAAAAAGGTGAATAAGCAAATAGTTACAATTAATCCCCCTTATATCCCCACATTATAAAATATTTGTCCCCACAAATGTTAATAACCCCCATGATATATTATTTTAGAAAAAAATAATCAAAGAAGGGGCCCATAATAATATTGTTTCTATAATAAAAAATAATAAAACTTTTAACCCCCTTTAACAAAAATAAGGACCTTTCATAAATAAATGTCACCAAACAAAATGGCCCCTCCATAAAAATTTACCCACAAAATGAATATGTCCCCCACTTAAAAATGTTCTAGCCACTTAATAAAGCATCTCCCATAAAGGCAAAAAAAACATCACCTCATAAAATATTATCCCCCACTCACAATGAAAAATATCCCCCATTAAAATCATTCACCACAAATAAAACACCCTTCCACTTGCCTTAAACTAGTCAAAAAAATACATAATACTTTTTTGAAAATGATAATGACAAAAGACATTGGTGGATGATTGTGAGAAAAGGTGAGTATGGTGAGATTAGGGAGTTTTGATTGTCATTTACTAGGGCCAAATAGCATTCAAGCATATAATATATAGTAAGGAAGAGATGTGGAAAATGATCCCATGGGTATCTATTTAATATTTTTAATGGCACAAAAAACTTCATGACATTAGATGACTATCATATGGAAGCAGAATGATGATGAGATAATGATCCACTTGGGCCATCGAAGGAGGTGAGAAACTATGTTCATGAAGTGTTTTGACTTAGGCTAGGTGATAAGGAGGATGACCATCAAGGAATGAGAAGGGTTCTTAGGAGGCTGTGTGAGGATGTATGAGTAGGTAGAGAATTTTATCCCTTCATTATTGAAGATAATAGTTTAACTAAGCCTTGAGGTTGAATGGAATGTCATTGAGTGCTGATGGAGAACCATCTAGAATCATGATGGGAAGAGGGTCATTTAATAACTTGTGACCATAAATTAGTTATTTTTAGTATTATAATGGCATGTGCATGATCCTTCTAACATGATAAGAGCCATGTAAGCACTCTATAGGCTTAGCAAAGCTGAATAGATCTAGCAGTTTTTAGTTTTAGCATGTTGCTTGGACTTCATGTGAGATTAAGTCATGTAGGTGAACATACATTAAAAAAAATCTTATAAAATGACTTATAGTGGCCATGACTCAATTATGTCCAGATCTTGATACACATTGCAAAAACCCTCAAACTATTGTGAACACCTACAATAACCAGCCACAAACCCTAAAAAAATATAACTTACAAGATCTATAACTAGGTTTCTGATAGGCATAAAATTTCAATGACCCACCAAAAATATTATAGAACTCAAAAAAACCCATGAAATATCTTAAAAAAACAAAAATAAATTCATTATACATATTAATGCAAATTTGTCCCCAAAAAGTTTTTAAAAACCCCAAAAAATGAGTTTTTACAAAAATTATCTATTTTTGACAAATTGATAGGTGATCCTAGCATTTTTAGGCCTTTCAAACTCAATGACATAGGTTATAAGACCTAAAAATGCACCAAAAAATAGTTGAATACAAAAAATGGCTCAAAAGGCTATGGAAATAACTACAAAAAAGGGCTCAATCAACAAAATAATGGTAGATTTGCAATGAGAGAACCTAAAAACTAAGTAATGGTTGTTTGAGGGTGGTTATAATACCATGAAAGAGTTATCAACACTCTTCATCCAAGATATCTCCAAGAGCTCATTACCACAACCATGAGTACTTCAACATTTGAACACCAAGAATAAACCAAGAGTTATTAAATTACATTGCCATGTGAATGACTAGGTGAATAGGTACATATATAGGTGGAAGCTAGGAGAATCCCAACCATACCATGCATGTGGGACTTACCCAATAAGAAATAACACCTAATTAAGATTAAAGTAGGAAATTAATATCCTACACCAACATACATAAGATGGATGATGCACTGTAAGGCTTAAACCTGACACACAACACTATAGATGATGTATTATGATGCATGTTATTTTGGAAACTATGAACATAACATGTGGCATTTTACATGACAATACAAAAGCTAAAATCACTATGAAATGAGATGCCCAATAATAGAAAATATATGAGCATTGTAGAGTGATTTTGAGGAACTCTAGAAGCTGTGAAGGCTATAGAGCAAGAGTTTGTCATGCATAGGAGTATGCAGGGAAATGCACCAATGTACCAAAAAAATCATAGATAATATAAATTTTTGGGTGAGTTATAAGGTAAGTGAGAGCTATATGGAATCTTGAAATGCACTACACCATTTCTATGAATGCTTATGAATCATTATACTTTCCATAAGATGTTTTAAAGGTGAATATCCCATGCTTTTTAAGAGGAGTGAGGAGGTTTGTGTGGATATAAGTAGCTATGAGGTATGTTAAATTATGTGCATGGATCACTATTGATCCTATAAAGGTCATGGTAGGTCCTGAATAATATGTATTACCTCTAATTTTACCTCTTCCCATGTTCCTCTATCTACTTGACAATGGGAGCCCAAAAATAGTAGCCCATGACTACCGTTATCATATACTAAAAGTGATGCCAACATGACAATGATGACTTTATGGATAGTAGGTATAAATGCTCTCTCTACCCATACTAGTCTATGACTATCCCTTACTAAATTATGCTACCCATATATGAGCCTTTATTGTGTCTTTGGCCTCCTAGATGGCCAAACTAAACCTTGTCATTGATATCTTAGTAATCTTTTATGCACCTTGAAAGGTGATCATCCATTTACTTTGTACCCATGGGAACTAAAAATTATTTTCATATACATCATGGCAAGTTAGAATGTTTCTTAAGAGGTGACTATCAAGTGTAATCATTATCACATATGTAAACCTCCAAATGTTATCTCTCTGTAGCTGGGTTATCTATATATGTATGGAAAATATTATCAATAATATAAATATACTATTATATAAAAAAAGGCATAAGGCCATTGTAGATCAAACGCACAAACAATTATGCCATTTCATAAAGTGGTAGGAGGATATTATCAAGGGTTATGTATAATGAGGGTATTAAAGATGTAATTAAGATAAATATTCAAGGAAATAAAAAATAAATACCAACCCATATTTAATATGTAAAAATGATAAGATAAATAGAGATAAATTCTATTAGATGGTAACCAAGAGGTATATAAACTAAGGGTTGTAATTAAGAGGTTTATAAAAAATAGAAAGACATGAAAATATAACATGCATATACTTATATAAGCATTAAAGAAAATAACATGCCAATATATCACATCCATATGTTTATATATCCACCAAAGTAAATAAAGACTATAAGGATAGGAATAAATTATCTTGGATTGAATTTTTAGTTTACTAATATACCCCTTGGCTTTAGTGGCACTTTTTGAGAGATGTTGTAGGTAAATCTCAAGATGGAAAGAAAGAATACCTAAGCATCCTTAGTTTGGGACTATAAATACTAAGTGCATCTTATTCATTCAACTTATTTTATTTAATCTTTAAATACCATATGCAAACTAGCCTTTCTCAAGTGTAATCTCTTAAGTCCTTATTCCTATTCTTATTACTAAAGTGGATTTATGTGTGCAAGTAGAGCATATTGGATATATTGATTATGAAAAATTATAATTAGGGACCATAAAAATACATATCAAAACCTAACTATTATCTATCAACCTTAGTCAACACTTTTGTCTAAGCCATAAGTGTACTTATAAAAAATATTATGCCTTCAACCCACTAGATGAGGTATACCAAGAAGGGGGCATTGTATAGTTTCTTTAGTTGTGCCAAATACATCTAAGAGAAAGCATGAAAAATGATGAAGAGGAAGGAAGAGGGATAATGAAAAAAAGTTTAGGATAAATTTATAAAATGATGATAGATGAAGGAAAATATAATAAATGATCATAAAGGGAATCTCTCATAAATAACCATGAACTAGCCCAACCAAATCTTGGTGCACTTGTTACAACATGAAATCAAGGAGACTAATGCATTGACGAGTCTTACAAGATAATTTTTCATTAAGTGAAAAATATTGTTGTATATATGCCATACTTAAATATCAACATGTGTCATAATAATGTAATGTGGGATGGCATTTTGAGGGAAGAACATAACACCATGAATTAAAAGAAAGAGTTGTAAATAAATGATTGATAAGTGAATGAAATAAAAAAAAGTAACAGATACATATCATGAATTATATTTACATTTAAATATAGTGCATGAAATTACCTTAGTATTTACCATGAAAAGTGTAAAAATACATATGGAAAGCCTAGTCATACAAGGCTAAAAATAAATAAAAATAATGTGGGTGTATACAAGTGAATCTTCAAAAATTTCAAATAAGATGGTAAAAATTAAGGAAATATGGATAGCCAAAATGACAAGGTTAAACTAGATCTAGAAGACCTATAAAATGATGGAATGAAATGAAAATATAAAAGGGGCTAGATATCCATTAGATAAAGGATAGATTATGCCCATATGACCCCAAAAATTAGAATAAAATATCAAGGTCCCAAAAATAAGTAATAAGAATTTTATAATTATAATACAATGCCTAAGAGATAATTTAAAAACAACTCAAAGATGTAGCTTCTATTCAAAAAATAAAATTTTCAAAGGGGAACCTATAAACACTAATGTTATCATAATGTTAACATGTCTAAAAGAAATGGAAAAAAAATGGGTGAGAATATTAGATAAGTTTTTTTTTCAAGGGGAAATAATGGAGGAAGTGAAAATAAGGTGACACCAATGTGAAAACATATTCTTTACTATAAACAAGACACTTTAATCAGTTCAACAAATCTAAGAGTTTTTGAAACCAATGGTCATAAAACCCCACCTATCAAGCATAAAACATGGGTTAACTAGTGAAGTATAAAGATCATCCCATGATAAATGAAAATGAAAATGATCATACTTTCCCATGATGTGTTCCCTATTCTTTAGGACCTCAAGGAGCCATGTGTCAATAAAGAGGATTGGGTAATGATGTGAAATGAAAAATGACATTGATGTATTATATGAATCCTCATATGCAAATTTAGTAGCCTACTAAACTCTAATGGACCTTGAACTATACTATGAGGCCAAATGTAGAGTTTGAGATTCAACTATGATAGGGGCATGTCAATCATATGATAACATATTTTGGTGGTTTTCCATTTTGAAACATATTTTTCATTTTTAAATTCCTTTTTTTCCCTTTTTTTTAAAAAAAAAAATTCTTTGATAATTCAGGCTTCTATTTTTTTATAATTTTTATTTTACTCCTCTATTTAGAATCAAAATACAAATATGGATGCTTAATATGATTAACACAAGAGAACTTACACCTAGCCCATAAATAAGAGAACTTAGAGACAAATCTACTTAAATACTCCAAGAATTTCACCTTATAAAAGAGTGCAATCTTTCAATCTTGAAACCAACTTTGGAGTGCCCAAAAAGAGGTGAAAATAGAGGGAAATAAAGATAAACATGATAAAAACTAGGTTACCTTAATCACAAAAAAATGTATAAAGGGAGGATGATACAACAACATAAAAAGTGAAATAAATCATCATAAAAGAGGGTAAAATGTGGATGAGAGACATGTAGATAGACTAAAATAGTATGTCACAAGAAAATATAATTGAATCTAATTAAAAAACACCACTCTTGACCATTTCCTTATATTTATAGGAAAAAACCTAGCTATTGTTAGGAGCGGGATAAGGATAATGTAGGTAATAAAGGACATGGACACTTGTAAGAGGGCCTATTTATGTTCTCCAATGTCTTACCATGAAAATAAAAAAATAAATGCTAAGGAATAAAAATAAGTAGGATAAATCCATGAGGCATGCAATTTAGGAGCTATTCTAGAGATGATAAGTGTAAGGAGAGAGCCATTAGCTGTAAAAGGTGGTAGTAAGAGGTAAAAGACAATGGATAATGAGGCATAAAATTTTTTAAAAGGGAAAATTTATGATGAAAATTAATAAAAAAATTATTACAGGGAATATATAAGGTATTAAAGGTATAATTAAAGTGGTAAAGTATGCTCAGCTATAACTTAAAAAGGCTAGAATAAACTTAAAAATAATGTTAGAATCAAATATGAATTATAGTAAATTCATAACTATGTGAAAGAAATGAAACACATCAAAAAAATGAAAATAAGAATAAAATACCTCAAGCATTATGCTTTTTCAAAAAATATGTGTTGCTTAGCTCTTTGAAAATGTTCCCTTCATTAGTTTTTAATCAGTAGGTGCTTGGTCTAAGGATGTCTTTGATAATTTAAGTACCCCACCACTTTTGGAAATATTTAAACTCTTAATCATGGGTTTAATCCAATTTTAAAACTAAATATCTAACATAATTTTTTTGTACTTTTAATTTATTATTTTGTTTCTTAACAATGCAATTTTTGTATTTATGGTTGTTCTAGAAAACACTCATTTTGTCTCTCTTTAAATTATTTCAAAGTGTGAAGGTGGTTTTCATGGATAAATTCATTTATAATGATGCCATGAATCAAAATTCATACTGAGGGTAACTAAATTCTATTAGTAGGATGGATTTAGAGATGTAGACTAGATAAAATGGAGTTTCCCTATTAGAAACATGAATATAAGTGTGATAGGCCCAAAGTGTGGGATAGAGCTTAAGATATCAATTATTGTGAGAATATTAAATAGTATGTATTAATATACTATTAAGCATATTATTATTTTATTCAACTTGGCCATTGATATAATTATGGTAAAGAGTATAAATCTATGTGTGATTTTGATTTAGAACATTTTTTTTTCATATCCTTATGTTTAAAATTTTGACCATTTTTAGATATGATGGTGTGAGGAATTAAAAAGTTTAAAATGATATTATTGATGATAAATTTGGATATCATAATTTTATTAAAATTAACAAGGGGTATAGTTTCAACCCACTAGGTAAAGTACTTAGTGGTGGTGATAATGAAGAGGTGGCTATCATGTGATCAAGGTAACTTGTCAATGAAATATAATCCCTACATAGAGAAAGGCCATGGAGATTCAACTGTCCAAAACTTGGCTAGAGGAGAATGGATAATATTATCATGTAGCTAGCAAATATTACACTTATTAAAAAAAATTATGGTGTCTTTTTCAAGTGTTGGCCAATAATAATTGATGTATATGCATTTGCATGTTGTATCATGTCCACTAAATTGACCTCCACTAATTCCCCTTTTTTATTGATCAAAAAGAGGAGGGACCTCATTACCACTAACATAAATAAGTAGTGGTGACTTCAAATTTTTAATAGTAGATTATGTTATATTTAATGGAATACATGAAATTTTTCTTATTAGTTATTGTTTTTTCATGAGAATTATCCTCAGGATCATATGTTTTATGTTTTACATATTGGATATTGTTCTTACACCTATCAATTTTTTTAGTGGTGACAACCTCGATATGGAAAATAAGAGAATCATCCATAGGTGCTAATATAAATGGGGATTTGTGCATATGAATAATAAATTTATTGTCATGTAAAACTTTATGTGGTTGAAAAAGGGATGTTGAAGACATAAGAGAATCAATGATATATTTTTTCTCTTATAGGATTTCCCTGATAGTAAAGACAAATTCATTAGCATAGTTGATTGAAAACTCATGATATGATTAAGATTTTAACTTTTACATTGATAATAACAACTGAATTACTGATAAACAAGTTTATAATAACCTAAAGCATGTAGATATGTGATGAGTAAATTGATGGTTGATTTCATAACACAAATCAGAGCTTCATATTTAGCCATGTTGTTGGTAACATCAAAGTTGACTTAGAAATCTAGAGGGATGATATTTAAAAAAGGATCAAAAAGGACACATAATGTTTTGGATGCTTATAAGAACTCAGTTCTATCAAAATGAAGTGTCTAAGTATCCTCATGTAATTGGATTTTGACTTTGGGTTATTATTCTTGTTTGGTTGCCTTGGTGGTTCTAGGTTGAGATAGTTAAATTTAAGGTTCTTTGAGGGCTTGCATCTCAAGATCAGTAGTGAAATCATGAAAATAATATTTAATATTTATTAATTTATCAATACCTTTATTGAATATGATGTTTTTGTTAAGAAGGGTATTTTGAATATTCCTTTCAGTGAGAATAACTGTAACAAGTTTCTTGAAAATCACTTACCCCTTGACTATTTTTTTTAATAAAAAGGGGTAAAAACTTTATTAAACTTAAAACATCAGATTACAAAAGCCTCCAAATAGCTCAAAAGACAAGCAAACCAAAAACAACAACCTCAAACCTCAACTCCACCAATATCTCTAGCAAGAATGGGTTCCAATTCCTAATGTAAATCACCAGGCAGCTGCTCCCATTCATCCACCTTACAGCCTTCTCCCTTTTTCGATGCCCATTTCACCAAAAAATCAGCCATCCTATTACACTCCCATGGAATGTGGGCATAGGATACCGACTCCATGCAAGAACTCACTTGTAAAATCTACTGCACTATCGTGGCCAAGTGCCAGCTCACATCAAAAATTTTCCTTTCCAGGATCAAGTTAATCAGGACCTGAGAATTAGCTTTGCAAATCACCCTCCTCCAACCCAAAGCATAAGCATTCCTCAAAGCATATAGGATAGCCAAACCTTCCATCTTATTAACCGTCTACACTCCCTAAAATGCTGAGAAAATAAAAATCATAGATCTTGAAAAATCTCTAGCAATCCCACCAATCCCAGCCACCCCTAGGTTGCCCCTAGATGACCCATCCGTATTAATTTTCAAAAGCCCAATAGGTAGAGGCATCCACTTCCCCAACCATTGAACTTTCCACTGCCCCTGTGTACCACATCTAACACAAGCTAAGATCGAAGATAACTCTCTTATGCCAAATCATTCCAGCACCTCAACGTCCCCTTTATTCAATGGCAGCATAACCTCACTCTTTGCTTTAATAGATTCTTGGATCATTCCCTTAATTATGCTCTAGACTTGCTGAGTCACCAATTTTTCTTCCTTAAAAATCCTCTAGTTTCTTTCCAGCCAAACTTGCTAGAGCAGGAACACAGGGCCAGCGTACCATGCATCCTGCAAGAAGGAAGTCAAAGAAGGGGGACGGCCCACTCTAGACCAAAAATATTCCAAAGAGATAGTGTGGATGCACTGACACTGCCATGCATCCCACCAGAAATTCCAAAAATGAAGAGTGAAGGGATAATGAAAGAAAATGTGAGAGGAGTCTTCTTCCTCTCTATTATAGAGCACACACCTCGAAGGACTAGCAAATCCCTATTTCTGAATATTGCCCCATGTCAAACATCTATTCCACACTAAATTCCATGTAAAATAGTTACACTTCAGCGATGAGAAACCATTCCAAATTTTCTTCCACCACTAAACTTCCCCTCTATCCTCACACTATTGGGAAATCAACTCTTGATAGCCATAGGACACCGTATACTTCCCCTTGGGGTTCGGGGACTAGGCTAACACATCGTTGTCCATTAGAGCATTGTAACTACATCGAGACAGAATATTCTATAGGTCCACACACTCTGCCTCCAAACTAAAAATTGGCCACTCTTTTGGGGACTTCCATCTGGCAACTACTACCTACCCCTGAAAGGAAAGGGATTTAAAGTTGCACACCCTTTTCCAACCAGCTTCACAAAACCTCTAGGCCAGAGTATTTAGCTGAGGATATTAGCAAATTATAGGAGGGAAACCATCCCATGAGTCATGCCAAAAATGGACCTCCACCCCACTCTTGTATATCTAGAAAAGACCCCTCTTAATCAACATGGCTCCTTTCTTGAGAGTTACCCAAATCGCTAAGCCTTTACCAACCAAATAATACCATGGAATATCCCTCTGGGGAATCCCAAAAATATACTTGTGGGACAACACTCTAGCCCACAACCGATCTTGCTCCACGCACCAACGCCAGTATAGTTTGGTAGCCAAAGTAGTACCAGATAACACAGACTACCATAATCCTAGCCTGCCAAACCTCTTTGGGCTGTAAACCATCTCCCACTTAATTAGGCTCCACTTGGTCAAAGATAAATTCCCAGACCATAAAAATTATCTTGTTAAGGAGTCCAAGTCCTTAACAAAGCTCATCGATGCCACCTAGACCATACACCTATAGATAGGGAGAGCCTGCACCATTGATTGAATCAGTTAAACCCAACCCACAAAGGATAGCCAACAGTGGGTCCAATGATTCACCTTGTCCTAGAATTTGTCTAGGATTGCCCTCCATGACTCCTTAGCTAGCTAGCCATCAGAGATAAGAATCTCGAGATAAAGCAGTGGGAGACTCCCAATTTGGAACCTGAGGATAAAAGCCACTCTTTGTTGTATGGTCAGAGGAGTGTTAAAGAAAAAATAGATGATTTTCCCTCATTAATTACCTGTCTAGAGGCAGAAAGGTAAACATCTAGGCTCTTGCATATGTTAGATGCCTCCCTAATAGTATCCCTACCCATCAAAGCCACATCATCCACAAACTAGAGATGGGATTGTACAGGGATTTCCCCTCCCCACTACCAACCCTGAATAACATCATCATCCACATTTATTTTGATCAATTAACCCAAGCCTTCCACCTACAGAAGAAACAAGTAAGCAGAGAGAGGGTCACCTTGCCTCAATCCATGAGAAGCCCCAAAGAGATTAAAGTGCTCACCATTAATCAAAATAGAAAAGGAGGTTGAGTTCACACAACTAAAAACCCAATGAATCCAATCTTGTACAAAACCAAAGGTGATCAAGACCTTCTGGAGGAAGGACCACTGAACTCTATCATAGGCCTTTGACATATCCATCTTGATAAACATCACCTTCTCATTAGACTGGGCCATGGAATGTATAGTCTTAGTAGCCATCACCATCCTGTCCAAAATCTGTCGGCCCTCCACAAAGCCACCTTGCTCCTCTGAGATAAGCACAGGTAGCCACTTTTTTAACCTCTCAGTGATCATCTTAGAAATAATTTTATAAGTGACATTGCAGAGAGAAATGGGCCTAAAAAGACTCAGCCTATCAGCCCTAGCATCCTTAGGATTGAGAGCTAGGAAGGTGGAGTTCAAAGCTTGAAGCATTTGATTGTTCCTCTGGGATTCTTGAACAATAGCTAGGAGGTCAAATTTAATAATTTCCCAAAATTCTTGGAAGAACTCAATCGAGAAGCCATCTAGACTAGGTGCCTTTCCTTTTTGCATCATAAAGACTATCCTCCTTAACTCCTCCAAGGATATATCCCTCATCAAATGCTCATTCATATCCCTGGTCACCAAAGAGGGAATACAAGATAGGATCTAGATCTCTTCAGCTGAGTCCTCCTACACTTCCTCCATGAATAATAAAGCAAAATACTATACTGCCTCATTAATGATACCCTGCATAGAAGAAATAGTCTCTCTGTTGTCCAACACCAAAGAAGTAATCCCCATGTCATGCCGTCTAGCCTGAACCAAATTGAAGAAGAAGGATATGCTCTTATCCCCTTCTCTAAGCCATTCAATCTGGGCCTTTTGTTTCCAAAATATTTCCTCCCTTAGTTCCCATTCCTCCAAAGCTTTTAAGGCCTTGGCTTCCTCCCTCAGCAAAACATCAGTCATTCCCTCATCCCGAATGGTTTTGGTAATGACATTTAGCTCCATCTGTGCCTCATTTTTCTTTTGGAAAATGTTCCCAAAACTTTTTTGGTTCCACTTTTTAAGCTAGTACTTGAAAAATTGGACAAGCTTAACAAAATTATACATTATTGTTCCTACAATAGGCCTACCCCTCCTCCACCAATCTGCCACTTGTCCAAATAGGTTCGGGTCCCTAAACCACATAAGCTAAAACTTGAAAGGCACCTTCAGAGGCTCATGGGCAGAAGAAATGACCAATTTTATTGGCCAGTGGTCCAAGCCCCTTCAATCAAGAATCTCAAGGTAGGAAGACCACGAACCCCCCACCCAGTAATAGGAGGTCATGAATCTATCTATACGCTCCACAATGCACCTGTCCCCCACTCTTCGATTGTTCCAAGTAAAGCATCCATTAACCGGCTTGATATAAACTTAATTGAGTGCCTCAATATTATCTCAAAGTAGGAGAGAAGAAGTTTCCAGCCGTGCATTACCTCTTCTCTTCTTCGTTAAATCAAGAATAGCATTAAAGTCTCCCGCCACAATCCAAGGCAAATAGGGAAATAATTGATGAAGAAAGTGGATATTTTACCAAACAAGAACTTTACCTTGGAACTCTATAGGAGCATAAACATTGGAAAAAAGGACTAATTCACCTGACTCAATACATGAAGCCACCATAGATAAAGAGGATTTAAAGGAAATCCAGGACATAGATTAGATCTTGCATGGATTCCAGAAACAAGCCACACCCCTCGAAGATCCATGAGCTCCAATGCACTGCCATGAACCATACCTCCATAACTTGGGTGTGATATTCCTCATATCATCCACAAAAACTTTAGTTTCTTGAAGAAAGAGAATATCGGGTACTTGATGTTTAACTAATTCCCTAACAGCCTTTTATCTGGGACCATTGTTCAGTCCCCTTACATTCCACAAGATAATGATCATTTCAGAGGAGTTAAG
Organism: Torreya grandis; assembly: GCA_037957365.1. Taxonomy (NCBI): domain Eukaryota; kingdom Viridiplantae; phylum Streptophyta; class Pinopsida; order Cupressales; family Taxaceae; genus Torreya; species Torreya grandis. The sequence continues at coordinate 1,691,851 of JARHVA010001166.1, read as the reverse complement.
AAGTGCGAGTCTAAAGTCTTAACCACACCAGACTCCACCAAGGTCTCCCCAATCATCTTGAGTCTATTTATGTCCTTATTGCACCCCACTTTAGCACTTTTTTCTAATGTCCCCTTCTTTCCCTCCCTCTAGAGAATACCCAGGTGAGGAGAATATTTTCCTTTCTTATCTACTTCTATCCCCACAACCCTTGTCAAAGGGTACAAGTCATCTCCATTATATTCCAGGTCCCTATCTATCACCTCCCCCCCTAATTCCTTTATTTTTCCTTCAATAGCCATAGGTAAGGCCAACTCTTCCTGAAGAACCACTGAAAGATTGGCTGAATTAATCTCTGGTACTAAACTTCCCACGAGCTGCTCCCCACTCATTAATCTCAAATTTACTTCTTGTTGGCCCAATTCATCCAAGATTTCAAACCTATTGAAAGAGTCATCATCCTACCTCTCCCTAAGGGTCCTCTTCTGGCCTCTGTTACAGCTTCGAGCTTTCACCTGTATAAAACCTTCAGCATCCCTGCTCTCCCCAACCCCTGATTTCTTCTATCGACACTGGGAATGCTACTAGGTGGCAGTTGGGGATGTTCTTCCATTGGCTTAACCTTCAGACATCTGTGCACTAGGTGTCCATACTCATGGAAAAGGTGACACCTGAAGGGAAGGGTCTCATAGTCCAATTGTTGCACCCAAGAGTATGAACCTGCACTCATCTCCAGCACATCAGACAATGGTTTGCTCAAATCAATTTCCACACAAATTCAAGCAAAAGTCATGACTTTCTTACCTAAAGTCTGAGTTGAAGACCCCACCGGCCTTCCAAGCGTCGAAGCTAACATCAAGAGAACGTCCTCATGACAACATTCAATAGGAAGTATGGGGAGCCTAACCCATACCGGAACCTGAGTTGGTAATTCCTCAAAAGGATTAAAACTAGCATGCCAAGGTTTAACAAAAAGTTTGACCTAATTGTAAAAGTATGGCCCTCCCTCAAAAACCCTATTGCGGTTAGCTAGGCATACAAACATGACCATGAAGTAGTTATTTGCCAATAACGTGACCTCCATTTCTCCCTCTGGCTCCCACATTCTCCTGGCCCAACCCTCCAAAAATTGGAGGGAAACTTTCAGACCTAAAAAATTGCAATACAAAGAATGCTTGGAATAATATTCCACATCCTCTAAAATCATATCGAAAGGAATTACCAGTTTAGGTCATTCCTTGCATTTCTCCAGGCAACCATTAATCTTCATAATCTTGGATCCCCTGGGAAAGCTCCAATCCATTTCTCCTAAATTTTGGGAAGCAAAGTCCTGACCTACTATTTTACCTTGTTGCTCTTGCTTGTTCATGCCCACAGCTACACTAAAGCTTTTGCCAAATGAATTTTTTAAAGGCTCCTATTGAGCCATGATCATGCCCTCCTTGGTCTAGCATGACCCTGTGATGCCTCTGCCCGATGCCTCAGCCCTTCACCACTCCCTCGCTCCCCCAAACTACACCTGCACACACCAACCTAAATAGGCTAGGGCATGTCTACCCTAGCTCAGCCATGACTTGCACATGCTACAACTCGTCATTCTCTCATCCCCTTGGTTCCCCTTGACTATTTTTTTTAATAATGAACTTAAGATCATATTTCATCAAGAGGGTCATCCACTTACTAATTATATCACTAGTAAATAAAAAATTGAATAATAAATAATTAAGGGGGTTTAAATTGATAATTATATAAGTATTTTGATAAATCATGTAATTGTAATTTTTTATGGAAAAGTAGATAATGAGACAATCATGCTCAACCTTGGCATAACAAGATCTATAGTGGGTCTCATAATAGATCAATGTGTTACTAATGTATTATCTACTATATTGTTTTTTAGACTCATATTTTTGTGTAAACATTTCCCTAATGGATAATGGGGTATAATATATGTGCAAGATGAGGAGGTGATCATCAAATGGTGGTTGTAAAGTAAGAAGTTTGAGTAAATATTTATTCATGTTATCAAATTAGTTTTATCAAGTGTCTCTCCAATCTTATTGAAACTTTTATTAATGATGGAATTGATTGAATTAGTTTGATAAGCTAATTTTGGGATGAATTTCCCCAAGATTCCCAATAAAAGTAAGGATTTGAGGGATAAATACTAGTCTATACATGTCCTTAATTAGTTTTATCTTACAAGGATCCACATTAATTACTCATCTATATACAAAGAAACATAGGAGTTTTATAAATGTAATACCAAAAAAACACTTTCTAGGCTTGAGTTATTATTGTACTTCATCAATTATTTAAAGATGATTCCTAGATCACAAGGGTGATTTTCACAATGCTTAAATTTTTCAAGGAGATCTTCCATATAAATCTTAACTATTTTGTGGATAAGGTCATGAAATATACGAGTCATGTAATGTTGATTATTTTTTATGGAATTTTTAATGTAAAAAGGAATATTACCATAAAATATATGTTGCACACAATAGTAAATGTGGTCTTATGTTGATATTTGGGAGCAATATAAATTTTATTATATCCTTAAAAATTATCCATGAGAGAAAGCATCTCATAACTTTATATAGAATAAAAAATTCCATCAATGGAGGCTAAGATTTTTTTCCTTAGGAATATTTTACTTATTTTAGATTTAAGGGATCTAAAAAAGTGGAATATTAGAAATAATAAAATTATGTAAAATATGGTAATAATGTATTGATCTGAATTCAAATTAATATTCTACATATTCCATTATTTCAATTTAGAATTGACAAAGTAAGAGTGGAGAAACATACATAGTTTATTTTAGTTTTACATCAATTAAAAAAAAGTTATATGTTTACCTTAGAATAATTTACAACTAATTCTTCAGTAGGTTAAACCTAAAACAAAGGTTGAAGACTCCTTTGGAGACTATCATCAAAGTCTAATTCTTTTATTAGCCAATATTATTTTAGGATTACCATTAGTGTCCTCATACATTGTGCGAGTATGTAACTCTAGAGACCCATGTGGATGCACCTAAAAATTCTTCTTTTGTGTGTGCATGCCTTTGGTCCTATGTGTTGATGTTTGTTTTCTTCTCTTTCTATCTAAACCCTTATTGTAATTTTGATCACACATTTTTAATTAAAAAGGGTTTAGTATTATGATTTGGATAGCCAAATCACTCCTCATTAAATGATTGAGAATTTTATATTTCTAATACTTTGAACAAGGATCAAAATACAATTAATTATCCCATTTATGAGTATGCATGCAACCACATAAATAATCTAGAATGCAATGCAATTTTTTTATCTTTGATAATTGAAATCATGAAACTTTGACTCTTGTGTATTTAAACTTGACTATATATCTACTCCTTTAAGGTGTTTTAATATGTGTTGACTTTTTGATAATTTATTAATAGATATATAATTGATTCCTCAAGTTTCTAAGTGATTTTCAAGGTGATGTCCAAGTCAAGATTAGGTAAGCATAACCTTAAGAGTGATTTGTATTTATAGATGAATCTTTATCAATTTCTCTTATGACCATAATTTATCCTATGACCAACCCATGGAATTTTTCTATTCCAATTGAATAAAGACTTCAAAATTTTAAAAATAACCATTTAATGTGATTAGACACTACTATAAGAGGTAGACCCTTAAGGCAACTAACATTATCTGGGGGTTAGGTAATGTCCTAGAAGTGTAAATCAATGGTCCAAGATATGGAAAAAATCTATCAATGATTCTAGGATGTTATTTTAAATACTAAGATAATAATAAATAAGTATCTATGGTTAATATATTTGGATAATAAAATAGATAAGTATAGTGATAGAGGGAAGGTGTGCTCAAGATACAAATGTATGTGCATTATCTAATTATGTCAAAGTAAGTCATAGTTGATGTTGTAAATATGTATAATAAAATATTTAGGTGTCTATATATGCCCCATTTAATATAGTATTTAAAATACCAAATTAAAAATATAAAATAAAAAAATTGATACCTATGATAATTGCACTTGTTATTGATAGGTATGGCCAAAATGTGCCATTGCTTCATGTGAAACTTGAAAGAAAACATATATAATTCAACATATTCTCATGATAAAATTATGAAATAATATATATCCTTGAATCACTTGAAATTTAAAATCCAAGGAATAAATATACTTAATGATAAATGAACAAAACTACCACATGTTGAATTTTATTGGATAATTTCATTGGGTGATCATGCCCCAAGGAGATGAAACCGCTTAAACTATGAGTTCAAGAGTGCAAATGTCCCAAATACCATTGGAAATAGTATTAAAAGTTTTAGTGATGTGGTAACCTTAGCCACAATATTTTAAATATCATAGTGATTCTTTTGTGTAACCTTAAAATTAGGTTATATGTCAATGTGGAACCCTGAAATAGGTTTTTTTTATAAAAATAGAACCCCAAAATAGGTACATATATAGAATTGGAACCCCAAAAAAGTTTGTATGTAGAATGGTCAACTATTACAGATTGATATAGATCTAAACTGACCACATAGTACCATCATTCCCTACCAATACTCAATATATAAAATAGAAAAGTGTTTGCATGAACAACATCCATGCCCACTATGATCCACGTTTCCCTTAAAGTGATATATAATTCCAATATTTATCTATTCAAAATATCATATAATGCCTCCGTAATTCCTAAAAATCATTTAGAATACCAAAAATATGATCAATTTGACCCATATGAACCATATAATATGTCCCAAAATGTGAAATTTCTGTCTATGAGGCCCTGAATCTATAAAAAATCCCATTGCATTTTATATGAGGGATGAATTTTGTAAATAACTTATCTCAAAAGAAATATTAATGAACATCATGTGTTATATTAAAAATCATAATCATGTAAATTATATAAAAAAAATTATAAGATACACCACCATATAAATATTGTGATAATTAAATCACATATGAGACATTTAATCCAAGTCAATGGTCATGCAAGTGTCAATGTCAAGTAGATATATCAATCAAGCATGTAGTGATAAGACTTGTAGTAGATGTATGACATAAATCATGGTAGCACAAAAAATATAAATATGTGTGATATAAATCATGGAACAAATCTCATACTAATAGTCATATGTGTATCCATGCACACAGTAGCATGATCAAGTCACACACAAGATATACAACATAGCCAAGACTCAAAATAAATGATCCTATAACACAAGTAACACATGAATTTAAAAAAAACATTTAATTCAATAATATAAATGTTAGTATAACATAGATAAATGATCACATAATTTCATAATCATCAATATCAAACACACATGGAGAAATCAATGTTAGTTCGCATAATCAGTCAATGTCATCATCTAGTATAAAAAAGCACAATATCCATAGGAAATAACACTCTATAAATTATTAAAAAGAGTAACTCATGTATACTATTCTAATATAATCATTTGACTAATATATAAATATATAACCTAAAAAAGTATTAATATGCTCCCAGTATAGCCATGCACTAAAAGTAAAAAGGTTTTGTGTGGGTGTACATAATGTCATGCATTTGTATGTTCATGTATCATATGCATCATGTATATCTTACATCCCAATCATATATTTTTTTAAATGCATGTGGTTATAATATGGATATGTAACTTTCCATGTATATGAAAAATAACATCAATAAAGTAGGTGTACCAACAAAACATGACATGCATAGATCATGGTATTGTATTTTTCAATATTTGATTTTTTTTATATTTGTTTATATTTGATTTTTTTGTATTTTTAAATATTTAATTTGCATAGGTCCTATTTCACCAAAAAAAATTACTTATTTTATAGTTATGTGATCTAATATTGTGGAAAACTAGAGCTAATCATATTATGTAAAATATGGTAATAATGTACTAATATGAATTGAAATTGATATTCTATATATTTCACTATTTCAGTTTAGAATTGAAAAAAAAAGAGGGGGGAAGGTAATTAACTTATTTTAGTTTTATATCACTCATAGAAGTTGTACCTAATAATTTTTTGTAACTACTTTTTTAGTTACTCCAACCTGAAACTGAGTCTAAAGATCTCTCTAGATGTTGTTGACAAAGTTTGACCCCTATGGTAACTAACATTATCCAGGAGTTACTAAGTGTCCATGTGTATAATTTAGGTCTATAACTCTTATGACCCATATTTTGTACCTAAAAATGATTCCTATGTGTGTGTATTCCTTTGGTCTTGTACATTGATGTATGTTTTCCTTATATTTTGTCTAAACCCTAATTGTTCTTTTAACCACAAGATTTCCCTTAAAAGGGGTCTAGTATTTTTTATTGAATAACCATAACTAAGTGTTTACTACATTATAATAATATAAAGAGGGATAAAAGTTCTTTTATTTATCCCACTTATATGTGTATGTGCAACTTCATGAATAATCTAGAATGCAATATATTATTTTCATCTTTAACACTTGACACCATGTAGCTTTAACTTTTATGTATTCATATTTAGCACTAGGGATGTTCCTTTGAGGGTTTTTAAAATATTTTTATGCCTTTTTTATAATGTCTAGAGATATTTCTAATTGATTACTCAAGTTTACAAGTGATTCTAAAGGTGATGGCAAAGTCATACCAAGTCATGATAACCTTAAGAATGTTTTGTATTTATAGTTAACTCTTCATTAATTTTTGATATGATGAACCCATGAAATATATCTTGGATGTCTTAACGAATACTTCCTTATTGGAAAGATAATTTTTGAGTGTATCTAGACAATACTGGCAAAGCTTGACCCTTGCAATAACAAACAATATCTAGGTATTACCGATAGTGTCCTAGAAGTGTAAATCAATGATCTAATTTAAGGAAAAATAATGTCTAAGATTATAAGATATTCTTGTATAGACTAAATTTATCATTAATAGGTGTATCTAGAGAATAAATTTGGCTAAGGAAATAGATGGGTAGATAAATAGAGGGAAGGAGTGATAAATAATTAAATCTATACTCATTTTCCAATTACATCAAAGTATGTCAAAGTTGATATTCTGACATTTTTAGTACTAAATTTATGTGTCTACATGGATATGTTAAGTTGAGGTTATGAAAATTGATTCATATGTGACTAACCATGCTAAAACTCTTTTGAATGGGAAATATGTTATGATTCCATTAAAAATATTTTATGGAATTAATGAACTTAGCATAAAATAACTTTATAATTTATTTGTGCCAAATTTTGGAGACCTCAAAAAAAAATTAGTATTTTTGGTGAATAGATACCATGTCACAATAAGTGACAATATTATGAAAAATGATGCTAGGGTAAATTTAAGGTATATATTTATAGGACTAGGAAAATGCTTTCTTATATTTTTCAAGGACAACACTAAGATTATCCTTCTCTTCATGATGAAAAGATGAGATAAGGATAGGATGAGGATCATAAAATGTGCCTAAGTTAACCTCCATAGTTCTATCAACTATCATTAAATTTTATAATTGATATGGTGTATGAAGTAAATTAGAGATAAGACCACTTTTTGGATTGAGACTAGTGATGAAATTTTGGAAATAAGGATGAGTGTTCTTAAAATGTCAAATTTTGTGATATGTATGAGGAAGTTAAGGTTTTATTTCATTAAGTAATTATAAAATGGATTCATTAGTAGGTAAAGTGGGTAAGGATCATAATAAATTACATAAGCATCAATATTAACATATTTATTACCTTTTTTTATCATATTATTTGTGAATATATCTCATAATAGTAGCCTTGGTATCTAAGGTAATTTTTGGATATATAGGATGAGCTTACATTTTTTGTTGTATGGAATTAACTAGGTAGAATAAGTTAAGATTTTATATTATGTTCTAAATCTAAGTCAAAACATAATTATCATGGCCAATGAATTCAAAATTGAGTAGTTGAGTTTAAGCATCATTGGCCTAGATGATGAAATTATAATTTTTAATCAATATTGAACGTAATTGGTCATGTCAATGAAGACATAACTAGATAGCTAAGTGAAAACACCATTAAATTGATCAATGAAGGTATAACTAGGCAACTAAGTCTGAACAACATTGTCCTAGACAATGAAGTCAAAACTAAGTGTAGACACTAAAATCATGTCTAACCCTTGTTCATTTCCCCCCTTGGTCCATTCCTAACCCATTCCTAAACCATGCAATTACTAATTCAAAATAATAAACTTATTATTTTGAATTAATAACCCCCCTCCTTTGACACATCACCATGACACCTCGCCTAGGACACCTCACCTTGGACCATTTCCCACCTTATGACTCACCCAAGACCTATTCTTACTCCTCTCCAACCACCTAACCAACTCCCGTGCGTATTTATCTTAACCTTGGACAATTCTTCCACTGACTATGCACTTGGCGGATGGAAAACGGGGTTGTTGGCCCTTTTAACCATTTTCCACCCGCCGACGTCGGTCAACTGTCGGCCGACGCCGGCAGGATCGCTGACGTCGGTTTACTTAAACCGTCTTCTGACCCTACCCACGGCTAATCACAAAAAATCACAAATTCTAATCAAACTCTGAATCTTGGGAGCTAATCACGAATCTAGAATCTGGTGTCTTCGACCATCCGTCATTCTGTCAATCTCTCAGCGAAGCCTCTCACTCTCTCCCTCAGGTGCAGCATCAGACTTCTACACTAGCAATAGGTCCTCTACATAGGCTACATCAACAGTAGATATGGGGATCATCAGCAGCAGCACACCTTCAACAAGCCACAGGTAAGTATATTGTCTATGTTTTCTTTGTGTTTTCTAGTTATTTGCTTCTAAGTATTATGGATTAGATTCACTTCTTATCTCCCCTAGACCAAACTGTTCCCAAACCTGAATCCATATTTCCCTATCTCCCTATTGCCTCCGTCCTCTATCGGACCATACACTCTGCCCATTCAACCAGATTCTTAGACCCAGATCCCAGACCATTCAACCAAGCCCAAAACTTTGTCTTAGACCACTCAAACAGACCCAGAGCCTTCCTTGGCCTTATCCACAGACCATACCTGACCAGACCCTATCCACGGACCACAGATTCGACCAGACCTCATCCAAAGACCATTGCCCCGACCGATGCCGACCACTTCCCGAACCGACATCGGCATACTAACCGACGTCAGTAGACCTCAACAACTGATGCCAGTAGGACCACCGACACCGGCGACTGTGACCAGTCTGACAACATCTCTCAGGTAAGCTTTTGCTTCCTTTTCATTTCCATCTTTTATCACTTTCAGTCTTTTAACATTATGCTATTTATCAGACACTTATTTTTATTGATTAGTGGGTTGATATCCCTTAAGGAAGTCTTCATACTTCTGGGATTAAGCTTTCGCTTGGAAACCCACCATCTATCCATCTAACGCCTTCTTTTGTCCAAGTCTCTTTTCTTTGTAGGTGTCATTCCTCCACAGCCAAAGAGGAGTTCTCACAGCATCTGGATTACGGTGCACACGACTTCATCTAGGTACTTCTAGCCTTGACCATCTTTTAGTTTCTCATTTTCTCTCTTTGAATAGAAACACTAAGTAAGTGAGTCTTAATATCATTAACCTAGATGATGAAGTTAGAACTCAAAAAATTGAACTTCATCAACCACACTGATGACATAAAATTTATCTATTTTCAAAAATTATTTCTAAAAGTGATCAATATTAAATTTTGAGTGAAATATGATGTCTCCTAGAGCACCTATATAAATTTTTAAAAAGATTTTGGGAGGTACAAAGCCTTCTTTCTCATCACCTTATTATTAATTACTTGAATCAAAGTGGAGATAAAGTTAATGAAAATGATGTACTAAGTTTACATCATGATTAAAATAATGAATTTTAGTGAGGGTTTTTTATGATGAAGCACATGTAAGTGTCTCACTTGAGATAGGGAAATAATTAAGATCCTAGTAGGTTATCATTGAAAGTATTCTTAGTAGACACATTGATTTGAATGAAATTTATAGAGATAAGTAATGGTTCTTATAAGATCTTAGAAACTTAATAATCATTGGATTCAAATTATTATTCATCATATGAATCTTCAATGGCATTTTGAGGTGGTAAGGTTTCATAATCTTCATCAAATAAAGGTAGGGATTGATCTCTTGAGAGAAGAGATAGAGTAATACACTTGGAAATGTAAAGTGGTAATAAATTTTTGTTAATTTTTTTTTAAATATCATTAGGTTCATCATTATAAAAGTCAACAAAGGTGACTCATCAGAGTTAATAAGGGTGGATTGTAAATCAAAATGCATGTCGAAAACTTAGATACAGGAACATAATTAATTTTTCTAGTTGTAGGAATTCCATATTTTTCTTAGGATTTTTTATTTTAAGATGTCATGGGTTAGTACCTGCTTCATGCTTATATTATACATTGTCATGGATAAAATTTAGTAATTGAGTAGGAGAAGATATAATTGTTATCATGGATATGATTTTAGGGTTTTTTTTCATATCAAATCCATAAAAATTAAGGCATCTCTTCTTGATATCTTTTTTAAAGTACCATAGTTCCTTGATTAACTCTATATATGTGAGTGAATAATGTGAAGTGATCTATTTTTTTTATAAGGATGACAAGTTGATTGAGTTGTGTAGGCTAGGTTTGTCCCAAGGTTAGAAAACCATGTTTTTAATGTAAGAAGAGCTCAGGGGAAATTTGTGTTGAAAAGTTGGGAAGTTATAGCCTTGTTATGTTAATCAAGTTGTGATATATTTTTTATGAGGATATGTGAGATAATAAACTATGGTGAATGAAATCATATGTGTGTGTAATTTTTCATGAGTGTGTTTTTTATCAATAGGCAGTGGTTCCTTAGACTTGAGGTCTTAAGAAGACATTGGGTTTCATGATTTTGTGGTAGTATTGAGCTAGTTTACACATATAAACTTTAGAGTAAAGAGTTGTGCCCATGTTAGTTTATAAACACCGTGAATGTTTAATAAATAAATTGAGGGTGCTTATTAAATGATTTGGTTTTATATGTGAAATTATACTGCAAGAGCTAAATAGTTATTGTAAACCAAGGGGAAGGAAAGTCTCTTTTAATTGAGTGTATTTATTATTAGTAGAGAATTTTGTACCCAAAATTTGAATTCATTAAATTTTTATAATTTTGGTTCTTACTTGAAGAAAATAGAAGTTTGGCACTAAATCAGTTGGGCCTCATGGGTAGGGGCAAAGGGTCAATCATGTGTTAATTCTCTATTTTAGTATATCTTTCACATTGGGTCTCCGTTTTGGGATTTGTTTGATCCTTTGGAAAGATATTATCCTAAGTATAATATTTAATTTAAACATCAGGGGAATAAATCATAGTTTTCACACAAAATTGAACTAAATTTTAATAAATCTTAAGGATAGAGGACCAAAATTTACAAGGCCATCCAAACATACCTCATGTCCATGTTGGACATGCACATGCCATGGCCATCCAAAAAAATGTCATGTATATTTTTGATGTGTCACACATGCCAAGTCCATCTATATGGACCTCATGTATTTTTAGATGTGCCATGTAAACTAAGGTCATTCGTATAGATCTCATGGATGCATCAGACATGCCTACAAGTAAAGGAAAATTTTAGCATCTTGTTTTGGCCATACCTTTTGCATATGGACTTAATTTTGGCTCTTTTTTGAATAATTGGAAAGGTGTTGAAATTATCTATCTAATGATGTAAAATATTTTATATTTTTATGAAAATATTGGTTGGAAAAAAATTAGGTATAAATTTTGTTTTTATAGTGCATCACAAGGATACTAGGCATGTATTCTTCATTTGGCCATAT